>CM038718.1:8278621-8516121 GCA_021613375.1 Megaleporinus macrocephalus
CTGCTTGATTTCCCACACGGTAATGTGCTCGTATGCTCTGAGGCAAAGCGGAGCCTGATAGAAAATCTCTTCCTTGAATCTTATTGGCTCGTTGAAATTTCCCTTTTACACTCTGATTGGTTATTTGCATTTTTCCTCCTTATTGGCTAGATAAAAGTTTGCTCCTGGAATCTGATTGGCTAGTCCTGCAACCACACTGACTTAAATTTTCCCTCCTGTTGAATTGTTTGTTAATGATTGGTTATTTGAAAGTTTGCTCCTGGAATCTGATTGGCTGGTTGATTTTTGGTTAATGCAATCTGATTGGTTAGTTGTGATAATGATTTAGTGGAATTTTGCACTGCTTGTTGAATTTTCTTAATGAAGTTTAATTGGCAATTAAATTTTTCCTCGTTAGTTGCTAGTTGAATTTTCACTCTTGTTAAGTGATCGATGCAAAATTTCTTTCCTGTATTCTGATTGGCTAGTAGAATTTTTCCTCCTACATTCTGATTGGCTAGTAGAATTTTTCCTCCTACATTCTGATTGGCTAGTAGAATTTTTCCTCCTACATTCTGATTGGCTAGTTGAAATTTTCCTGCTAAATTCTGATTGGCTAGTTGAATTTTTCCTCCTACATTCTGATTGGCTAGTTGAATTTTTCCTTCTACATTCTGATTGGCTAGTTGAAATTTTCCTCCTACTTTCTTATTGGCTAGTTGAAATTTTCCTCCTACATTCTGATTGGCTAGTTGAAATTTTCCTCCTACATTCTAATTGGCTAGTACATTTTTTCCTCCTACATTCTGATTGGCTAGTTGAAATTTTCCTGCTAAATTCTGATTGGCTAGTTGAATATTTTCTGCTACATTCGGATTGGCTAGTTGAATTTTTTCTCTTGTAAGGTGATCAATGTAAAATTTCTCTTCTGTAATCTGATGAGCTCGTTGATTTTTTCCTCCTACATTCTGATTGGCTAGTAGAATTTTTCCTTCTACATTCTCACTGGCTAGTTGAATTTTTCATCCTACATTCTGATTGGCTAGTTGAATTTTTCCTCCTACATTCTGATTGGCTAGTTGAATTTTTCCTTCTACATTCTGATTGGCTAGTTGAAATTTTCCTCCTACATTCTGATTGGCTAGTTGAAATTTTCCTCCTACATTCTGATTGGCTAGTACATTTTTTCCTCCTACATTCTGATTGGCTAGTTGAAATTTTCCTGCTAAATTCTGATTGGCTAGTTGAATTTTTCCTGCTACATTCGGATTGGCTAGTTGAATTTTCTCTCTTGTAAGGTGATCAACGTAAAATTTCTCTTCTGTAATCTGATGAGCTCGTAGATTTTTTCCTCCTACTTTCTGATTGGCTAGTAGAATTTTTCCTTCTACATTCTCACTGGCTAGTTGGATTTTTCATCCTACATTCTCATTGGCTAGTTATATTTTTCCCCCTACAATCTGATGGTTGGTTAAAATTTCTCTCTTGTCTGAATGACGGGTTGGCTAAATGTCTGGATTCCTTTTATTAATCTTTTTTGAAAGTAGCGGTAAACAGGAACAGAACACACTGAACCAAAACACTGAAATCTATGAAAAAAATGCTTTTATTTTGAAGCTGTCAAAATGTCTAAATATATATAGACTAGTTTTCCCATTTCTAGTATTCAAAAGCTGGAGTCATAGCTGCAAGTCATATTAATCAAAGGGATTTATTATTCGTGCATAGCACGGAGCTATTAACCACTGTTCTTCTGGGCTGGTTTCTCTTTCCCTTCTCTCCAGGACGTGAGGTGCTGCTCTGGTTCTCCCCAGCGAACTGACATCAGCGGCCCTGTGCACCATCCAGCCTGCCCAAAGGGATCACCTCTCAGCCTGCTGCAGGACTCCTCTCGCTACTAGCCGTTGGACTATTATTAAATGGATCGATTGTCACCTCCTGAGTCTGAATCCTTACAAAAAAATTCTGGTTCCATTGACTTCTATTAAAAGTGAGAAGAGTTTTTGTTCTCTCCTGTGATAATAATATTTCTGAAACTGTCTCAGTGACCAGTGGTGTCCCCCAGGGCTCGATTCTTGGGCCCCTCTTATTTGATCTATATATGCTTCCACTTGGTGAAATCCTACATGACTATGGGATGTCTTACCACAGCTATGCGGATGACACTCAGATCTACTTGGCCCTCATAACTATGGTCCCCTTGACTTACTGTGCAAGTGCCTTGAGCACATCACTGATTGGATGAGTCAAAACTTTCTGCAGTTGAACAAACACAAAACAGAGATTGTTTTATTTGGGAGGCACGAGAGGCACAAACTGGCTGCATATCTTAATTCCAGAGCCCAGAGCTAGCTCGGAATCTTGGTGTACTACTGGACTCTGATCTCAGTTGTAGAAGTCATGTTAAAGCCGTTACCAAATCAGCTTTTATCACCTTAAAAACATCAACAGGATTAGAGATCTTCTGTCTAAACCAGACCTGGAGAAACTCAACCATGCCTTTGTTTCCAGCAGGATGGATTACTGTAACGCTCTCTTAACTGGCCTTCCAAAAAGACAATCAAAAAGCAGCCGCCAGAGTTGTCACTAGGAGCAAAAGAAGGGAACACATCACCCCCATTCTTAAATCCTTACACTGGATGCAGGTATATTACAGAATAGACTTTAAGGTCCTGTTACGGGTCTATAAATGTCTAAATGTTGTAGGACGAGCTTATCTGAGTGATCTAGTACAGCGATATGAGTCGAGCAGAACTCTTAGATGGTTAGGAAGTAGTCAGCTAGTCCTTCCTAAGGTAAAGACTAAGCATGGGGAAGCAGCGTTTAGTTACTATGCTGCTGTTCAATGGAATCAGTTGAGCGAGAGTGTTAGAAGAACCCCAACACCTTTAAATCCAGACTGAAAACATTCCTGTTTGAGGAGGCTTTCAGCTCAGTTTAAGACTCTTACTCTTACTGAACTGTTAGTTATTAACTTTAAACCTCTTTCTTCATTTTTTATGTTCATTATCAACAGCACTTTTAAACCTTATTCTTATTTCCTACTTCTAGCTTGCTATAACCATCTGAGTACTACAACCTCAGCGTATTTATTTCTTTGAACTGATTTATTTGAATGCTTTGTTTCTTATTTCTTTATTTCTGTAAAGCACTTCGTGTTGCCACTGTGTATGAAAGGTGCTACACAAATAAACTTGCCTTGCCTGTGAAGTTGTATTCCTAGATTCCAAGACTCAAGTCTTCCTATTTTAGATTGTTGCGTAAGACATTGTTAGAGTTAGCTCAGCAGTGTTACTCATCAGTTCTGACCTTAAAGCTAAAACTAGAGGAGAGCGCGCGTCTCCTGCTGCTCTCGCTGTGCCGGCCGCTGCTGACCGCCGACTCCTCCACTTGTGCTTTAAATGCTGTTAATGCTGTGCGAGCTCCTGCAGACTTAAGGTGACCGCATGCTGTTACCGTTCAGGCCTTGTTTAGCAGCGGGTCCTCGACCTTGGAAGACCCGCGGAAGCGTCTCCTCGCTCAGGCTGTTGACGTTTTTCGAATGCAATAAATAAATAAATAAATAAATATGTAAATAAGGCACGCTGTTGATTTGTTTGTTTGTCAACACAGGGCTGAAATTAAACATGACGCGCAATCTACCTTCCATTTCAGCCGGCCTCCTCTCCCATTAACACATCCACTCATATATCACCATGATTCACAGACATCAAGCTCTTTTATTCTCTCTCTATCTCGCTCTCTCTCTCTCTCCATCTCTATCTCTCCCGCTCTCTCCATCTCTCCCCCGCTTGGCTGCCGACTCAGTGGGAGCGCGTGTAATTATCGTTAAGGCTTAATGAAATAATATTAAAATGCCGAGAGTCAATTTCCCCTTCGTTTGATCGGGGCTGTTGCGACTTCCTCGCGCAGGCTAAGGGAGCAATGAAAGAAAGACTGCTCAAATGACTTTCCTCTTCTATGCCCTGTCTGTGATACGCCCCCAGGGGGGGAGGTGGTGGCACACGCCGAGGGAGCAACTGGCATCAAATACTGATGGCTTGCCATCCGAGTCACTAACTTTGTTTTGGGGTATTGTTATTTTTGCTCGCGTAACAGGGACCGACTTTAAAGGACTCTTCAGCCTCGAGTGGATTATCCCTTTAAGCGTTAAATTAAAAATAAAAAAATCCCTTTCGTTCAAAGCACGACCCCGTTCCTGTGAACCTGCAATCATGAGATGTTGATGGAAGGGCACGTAGGCCACAGAGAGCTGGAATGAAGTGTTGCCGCCAGACCAAGCGACCACATAACCACATCTACGAGCCCTTATTTGAAATAACATAACTTCACATAAAAAAAAAACAATTCAAAAACTGGGACAGTAATTAAAACACAAATAAAAATCTCTTTGCAAAGCATTTTTGTACATGCACTATATTGCCAAAAGTATTCGCTCGTCGCCTTTTAAGCACATGAACTTAAGTGACATTTCATTCTTAATCCATAGGGTTTAATATGATGTTGGCCCAACCTTTGCAGCTATAACAGCTTCAGTTCTTCTGGGAACTCTTCTCCACACGGTTTAGGAGAGTGTTTAAGGGAATGTTTGACCGTTCTTCCAGAAGAGCATTGGTGAGGTCAGACACTGAGAAGGCCTGACTCACAGTCTCTGCTCTAATTCATCACACAGGTGTTCTATGAGGTTGAGGTCAGGACTCTGTGCAGGCCAGTCAAGTTCTTCCACACCAAACTCGCTCCTCCATGTCTTTATGGAGCTGCTTTGTGCACTGGTGGGCAGTCATGTTGGAGCAGGAAGGGGCCGTCCCCAAACTGTTCCCACAAAGTTGGGAGCATGAAATTGTCCAAAGTCTCTTGGTCTGCTGAAGCATTAAGAGTTACTTTCATTGGAACTAAGGGGCCAAGCCCAGCTCTTGAAAAACAACCCCACACCGAGATCCCCCTCCACCAAACCCAGACTCGTCCATCCACTTGCCAGATGGAGAAGTGTGATTGGTCACTCCAGAGAACACGTCTCCGCTGCTCTAGAGTCTGGTGGTGGTGTGCTTTACACCACTGCATCTGACGCTTGGTGATGTAAGGCTTGACTGCAGCTGCTCGGCCATAAAAACCCATTCTATGAAGCTCTCTACGTTCTGTTCTCGAGCTGATCTGAAGACTACATGAAGTTTGGAGGTCTGTAGTGATTGACTCTGTAGAAAGTTGGTGACCTCTGTGCACTATGCTCCTCAGCATCCGCTGACCTGCTCTGTCATTGTACGTGTTCTACCACTTGGTAGCTGAGTTGCTGTCGTTCCCAATCACTTCCACTTTGTTAGAACACCACTGACAGTCCACTGTGGAATATTTAGTAGTGAGGAAACTTCACGACTGGACTTGTTACACAGGTGTCGTCCTATCACAGTACCACGCTGGAGTTCACTGAGCTCCTGAGAGTGACCCATTCTTTCACTAATGTGTGTAGAAGCAGTCTGCATGACTAGGTCTTTGGTTTTATACACTTGAGGCCATGGAAGTGATTGGACCACCTGAACTCAATGCTCTGGATGGGTTAGTTAATAAAGTTACTGTATGTTTTGTATTGATATGTGGGGTTCTAGCTGTCTGGCCCAATGTTATGACCAGTGATCACTGGACACACATATAACAAAATGAACTGATTCATTAAACTGATCTGAAAACTTGCTGTTATAAAAGAATCCAAAGTGAAGTGAACGTTTTTATCAAGCAGTGCTTTTGAACAGCATCCTAGACTCATGTTGTGTGCCGCTGGTGTGAATGTTTGTTTCTCTAGTTTAATCCTAAAACCCTATTTCTGGACAATGGCCAAGTTCCCGTTCCCATGTCTTGCAAATGTTCTGTGCATTTACAGAATATCAACATAAAAAAAATGCAAATTAAGTTCCATCCACTACATTTATATAAAGAAACTTTAGCTTTAACTGAGCAAGAGGGAGACATTTAACTTGGTTTATGCTTAAATAGAATCATCTTTACTGACATTTGCCGTCATACAGCTCAGAGACGAGGGCGAGCAATGACCCAACTAATGAGGCGTTGAAATCTCTGTGCCACCCAGTTGATATCCACCTTGCATCTGGGAAGGCCAAACACACCAGACAGTTCTGGAAGCACATTGTGCAGATCCAAACATGTATTCTGAGGCTGCTAATAAGAGAACAGCCATTGCTTTGTACAGGCTGGTCACTTGCGTGGAGTGTAGCGAGGTGGGTAAAATGTTTGCTGTAACCCGAGGTGGGTAGTAACTAGTTAGTACGGTTAGTATGGTGGTGTAGTGGTTAGTATGGTGGTGTAGTGGTTAGTATGGTGGTGTAGCGGTTCGTATGGTGGTGTAGTGGTTAGTATGGTGGTGTAGTGTTTAGTACGGTGGTGTAGTGGTTAGTATGGTGGTGTAGTGGTTAGTATGGTGGTGTAGCGGTTAGTATGGTGGTGTAGTGGTTAGTATGGTGGTGTATTGGTTAGTACGGTGGTGTAGCGTTTAGTATGGTGGTGTAGTGGTTAGTATGGTGGAGTAGTGGTTAGTACGGTGGTGTAGCCGTTAGTTTGGTGGTGTAGTGGTTAGTATGGTGGAGTAGTGGTTAGTATGGTGGTGTAGTGGTTAGTACGGTGGTGTAGCGGTTAGTATGGTGGTGTAGTGGTTAGTACGGTGGTGTAGTGGTTAGTATGGTGGTGTAATGTTAGTACGGTAGTGTAGTGGTTAGTACGGAGGTCTAGTGGTTAGCATGGTGGTGTAGTGGTTAGTACGGTGGTCTAGTGGTTAGTACGGTGGTGTAGTGGTTAGTACGGTGGTGTAGCGGTTAGTACGGAGGTGTAGTGGTTAGTATGGTGGTGTAATGGTTAGTACGGAGGTGTAGTGGTTAGTACGGTGGTGTAAGTGGTTAGTACGGTAGTGTAGTGGTTAGTACGGAGGTGTAGTGGTTAGTATGGTGGTGTAGTGGTTAGTATGGTGGTGTAGTGGTTAGTACGGTGGGTGTAGCGGTTAGAACGGTGGTGTAGCGGTTAGTATGGTGGTGTAGTGGTTAGTATGGTGGTGTAGCGGTTAGTATGGTGGTGTAGTGGTTAGTATGGTGGTGTAGTGTTTAGTACGGTGGTGTAGTGGTTAGTACGGTGGTGTAGTGGTTAGTACGGTGGTGTAGCGGTTAGTGTGGTGGTGTAGTGGTTAGTACAGTGGTGTAGCGGTTAGTAATGGTGGTGTAGCGGTTGGTATGGTGGTTGTAGTGGTTAGTATGGTGGTGTAGTGGTTAGAATGGTGGTGTAGTGGTTAGCAAGGTGGTGTAGTGGTTAGTACGGTGGTGTAGCGGTTAGTATGGTGGTGTAGTGGTTAGTATGGTGGTGTAGCGGTTCGTATGGTGGTGTAGTGGTTAGTATGGTGGTGTAGTGGTTAGTACGGTGGTGTAGCGGTTAGTGTGGTGGTGTAGTGGTTAGTACAGTGGTGTAGCGGTTAGTATGGTGGTGTAGCGGTTGGTATGGTGGTGTAGTGGTTAGTATGGTGGTGTAGTGGTTAGTATGGTGGTGTAGTGGTTAGCAAGGTGGTGTAGTGGTTAGTACGGTGGTGTAGCGGTTAGTATGGTGGTGTAGTGGTTAGTATGGTGGTGTAGCGGTTCGTATGGTGGTGTAGTGGTTAGTATGGTGGTGTAGTGTTTAGTACGGTGGTGTAGTGGTTAGTATGGTGGTGTAGTGGTTAGTATGGTGGTGTAGCGGTTAGTATGGTGGTGTAGTGGTTAGTATGGTGGAGTAGTGGTTAGTATGGTGGTGTAGTGGTTAGTACGGTGGTGTAGCGGTTAGTATGGTGGTGTAGTGGTTAGTACGGTGATGTAGTGGTTAGTATGGTGGTGTAATGTTAGTACGGTAGTGTAGTGGTTAGTACGGAGGTCTAGTGGTTAGCATGGTGGTGTAGTGGTTAGTACGGTGGTGTAGTGGTTAGTACGGTGGTGTAGTGGTTAGTACGGTGGTGTAGCGGTTAGTACGGAGGTGTAGTGGTTAGTATGGTGGTGTAATGGTTAGTACGGAGGTGTAGTGGTTAGTACGGTGGTGTAGTGGTTAGTACGGTAGTGTAGTGGTTAGTACGGAGGTGTAGTGGTTAGTATGGTGGTGTAGTGGTTAGTATGGTGGTGTAGTGGTTAGTACGGTGGTGTAGCGGTTAGAACGGTGGTGTAGCGGTTAGTATGGTGGTGTAGTGGTTAGTATGGTGGTGTAGCGGTTAGTATGGTGGTGTAGTGGTTAGTATGGTGGTGTAGTGTTTAGTACGGTGGTGTAGTGGTTAGTACGGTGGTGTAGTGGTTAGTACGGTGGTGTAGCGGTTAGTATGGTGGTTAGTGGTTAGCAAGGTGGTGTAGCGGTTAGTACGGTGGTGTAGCGGTAATATGGTGGTGTAGTGGTTAGTATGGTGGTGTAGCGGTTAGTATGGTGGTGTAGTGGTTAGTATGGTGGTGTAGTGTTTAGTACGGTGGTGTAGTGGTTAGTACGGTGGTGTAGTGGTTAGTATGGTGGTGTAGTGGTTAGTATGGTGGTGTAGCGGTTGGTATGGTGGTGTAGTGGTTAGTATGGTGGTGTATTGGTTAGTACGGTGGTGTAGCGGTTAGTATGGTGGTGTAGTGGTTAGTAAGGTGGAGTAGTGGTTAGTACTGTGGTGTAGCGGTTAGTATGGTGGTGTAGTGGTTAGTATGGTGGAGTAGTGGTTAGTACGGTGGTGTAGTGGTTAGTACGGTGGTGTAGCGGTTAGTATGGTGGTGTAGTGGTTAGTACGGTGGTGTAGTTGTTAGTATGGTGGTGTAATGGTTAGTACGGTAGTGTAGTGGTTAGTATGGAGGTCTAGTGGTTAGTATGGTGGTGTAGTGGTTAGTACGGTGGTGTAGTGGTTAGTACGGTGGTGTAGCGGTTAGTACGGTGGTGTAGTGGTCAGCACAGTGGTGTAGTGGTTAGTATGGTGGTGTAGTGGCTAGTATGGTGGTGTAGTGGTTAGTATGGTGGTGTAGTGGTTAGTATGGTGGTGTAGTGGTTAGTACGGTGGTGTAGTGGTTAGTACGGTGGTGTAGTGGTCAGCACAGTGGTGTAGTGGTTAGTATGGTGGTGTAGTGGCTAGTATGGTGGTGTAGTGGTTAGTATGGTGGTGTAGTGGTTAGTATGGTGGTGTAGTGGTTAGTATGGTGATGTAGTGGTTAGTACGGTGGTGTAGTGGTTAGTACGGTGGTGTAGTGGTCAGCACAGTGGTGTAGTGGTTAGTATGGTGGTGTAGTGGCTAGTATGGTGGTGTAGTGGTTAGTATGGTGGTGTAGTGGTTAGTATGGTGATGTAGTGGTTAGTACGGTGGTGTAGTGGTTAGTATGGTGGTGTAGTGGTTAGTATGGTGGTGTAGTGGTTAGTACGGTGGTGTAGAGGTTAGTATGGTGGTGTAGTGGTTAGTATGGTGATGTAGTGGTTAGTATGGTGGTGTAGTGGTTAGTATGGTGGTGTAGTGGTTAGTATGGTGGTGTAGTGGTTAGTATGGTGGTGTAGTGGTTAGTATGGTGGTGTAGTGGTTAGTACGGTGGTGTAGTGGTTAGTATGGTGGTGTAGTGGTTAGTATGGTGGTGTAGTGGTTAGTATGGTGGTGTAGCGGTTAGTACGGTGGTGTAGTGGTCAGCACAGTGGTGTAGTGGTTAGTATGGTGGTGTAGTGGCTAGCACAGCAAGGCGATCAGGGTTCTACCCCCAGTTTGGGCAGTTCTGTGTGGAGTGTGTATGTTCTACCCGTGCTTGAGTGGGTTTCCTCCGGGTACTCTGGTTTCCTCCCACAGTCCAAACACATGCATGATAGGTTGGTCAGTCACTCTAAATTGCCTGTAGGTGCGAGTGTGAGTGTGTGTGTGAGTGAATGTTGGCCATGCAATGGACTGGCGAACTGTCCATGGTGTACCTCACCTTCTTCTTTATTTTGGATAATAATAATAATAATAATATAAAGAAGAAGAAGAAAAAGAAGAAGAATGAAAAACTTGGGCTTGAGTTCCTGTGCTGATAGATGCTGGATTTGCTAAGAAGTTCCACTGCAGTTCTATAAGTTACTCAGTACTCAAGTACCTGAAGTACTGGTATCACTATTTTACCCAATACTCTTAAGTGAGTATAGATTTAGACTACCCAGCTCTGTGCATAAGCTTAACAACCGTTCACCATTGTGTGTATGCCAAGTAATGCAGGCTCATCTAATTTATGGATTGATATATTATTGTTTATTCCAAAAATAAAAATAAAACCTTTGACAAGTTTCTGGCTTTTCTGTACAGTTTTTACACAATCGGTACATAGAAAACCCACTAATGTTACATATAACATGCTAAAAGTACATAAACAATTCTGCCCAACATATCAAACTCTGTATCTCCTGCACTAAGCTGTACTTTTCTGATTGAAATTCACTGTGAATGTCCTATTTTCCCTCTGAACAGTGACATCATAGAAGCAATGACCTCATAAAGCGGTAACCATGTTGACGGAACATTCTAATATCTTAAAGGTCTCCAGAAGCAGCGGCGGAGTCCCCACACTGTGAAAGCTCAGCAGATATCTCTACTTCAACACATCCTCCTCAGAGGTGAGTCTCACTGCCCTGATATTCAGACCTGATATTATTATTTGAAAAAATAAAAAATAAAAATAGAGAATAGGGGAGAAAAGAGTTTCAGTAGTGATGGGACCAAAACTTTATAGTGACAACACGTCACTGGATCTAGTACTTTCTACAACTTCTACAAACTTCTTATCCTGACACACAAGGCCTGACTCCTAAAGTGTACATGCTTTAACATGTATTACAATATTATATTTATTATACAGGTTTATATTTATTATATCATATTATATTATTATAACTCTATGAGAAGACATGGTTTCTTTTTTTATAAATGTTTATATGGTTTTAACTGCAGTCTGCAATTCAGAGAAAGGTTAAAATCATTTCTATTATTTATGTTATCTTCAATAAAAGTTATCTTGGAAACATTTTATTCAGTAAATGGTTAAGAAAAGTAATCAATGCAGCTAAAATGTAATACTAGCTTACTTTGAGCTGTATAAGTATTTTAGTGTGTTAGATGTTAGACTTGTGGGATCACAATGTAGCTAAACCTTCAATGTTCTGGGTAAAGAGAACAGAGAGAGAGTCAGAGAGAGAAAAAAAAGAGAAAGAAGGTTAAGGAAAGAGAGAGAGAGCTATAAGGAGAGAGAGATTGAGATTTATATATAGATGTATATACAGTAGCTATTTCTCAAGAGAGAGACAGAGAGGGAATGAGAGTAGGAGTGAGAGGCAAAAGAGAGATAGAGGGATAAGTGGGTGAGAGTAGAAAAAGAGAGAGAAGAAAGGGATAGAGATAGAAAGAGATGGGGAAAAAGCAAGGGGGCAGAGAGAAGTAGAGTGTGTGAGCGAGAGAGAGAGAGAGCGAGAGAGAGCACAAAAGATGAAGACAGATTTAGAGCGAAAGAGAGCGATAGAAAGAAAGAGAAGAGGGTTAAGGGAGGGTGGAGAGAGAGAACAAGAGAGGGAGACAGAAGAACAAATAAGAAAGAGGAACAAAGAGGGAGAGAGACAGCAAAGAGAGAGAGAGAGAGAGAGAGAGAGAAAGGAGAGAGATAGAAAGAGATGGGAAAAAGGCAAGGGGGGGCAGAGAGAAGTAGAATGTGTGTGAGAGAGAGACAGAGAGAGAGAGGGATAAGTGGGTGAGAGTAGAAAAAGAGAGAGAAGGAAGGGATAGAGATAGAAAGAGATGGGGAAAAAGCAAGGGGGCAGAGAGAAGTAGAGTGTGTGAGCGAGAGAGAGAGAGAGAGAGAGAGAGAGCACAAAAGATGAAGACAGATTTAGAGCGAAAGAGAGCGATAGAAAGAAAGAGAGAGAGGACTGAGGTAGGGTGGAGAACAAGAGAGGGAGACAGAAGAACAAATAAGAAAGAGGAACAAAGAGGGAGAGAGACAGCAAAAAGAGAGAGAGAGAGAGAGAAAAAAGGAGAGAGATAGAAAGAGATGGGGAAAAGGCAAGAGGGGCAGAGAGAAGTAGAATGTGTGTGAGAGAGAGACAGAGAGAGAGAGAGATAGAGAGAGAAAGAGAGAGCACATAAGATGAAAACAGATTTAGAGAGAGAGAGCGATAAAAAGAAAGAGAGAGAGGACTGAGGGAGGGTGGAGAACAAGAGAGGGAGACAGAAGAACAAATAAGAAAGAGGAACAAAGAGGGAGAGAGACAGCAAAGAGAGAGAGAGAAAAGAGAGAGAGAGAAAGAGATGGGGAAAAGGCAAGAGGGGCAGAGAGAAGTAGAATGTGTGTGAGAGAGAGACAGAGAGAGAGAGAGAGAGAGAGAGAAAGAGAGAGCACATAAGATGAAAACAGATTTAGAGAGAGAGAGCGATAAAAAGAAAGAGAGAGAGGACTGAGGGAGGGTGGAGAACAAGAGAGGGAGACAGAAGAACAAATAAGAAAGAGGAACAAAGAGGGAGAGAGACAGCAAAGAGAGAGAGAGAAAAGAGAGAGAGAGAAAGAGATGGGGAAAAGGCAAGAGGGGCAGAGAGAAGTAGAATGTGTGTGAGAGAGAGACAGAGAGAGAGAGAGAGATAGAGAAAGAGAGAGCACATAAGATGAAAACAGATTTAGAAAGAGAGAGCGATAAAAAGAAAGAGAGAGAGGACTGAGGTAGGGTGGAGAACAAGAGAGGGAGACAGAAGAACAAATAAGAAAGAGGAACAAAGAGGGAGAGAGACAGCAAAGAGAGAGAGAGAGAGAAAGAGATGGGGAAAAGACAAGAGGGGCAGAGAGAAGTAGAATGTGTGTGTGTGAGAGAGAGAGAGAGAGAGAGAGAGAGAGAGAGACATACGAACAAATAAGAAAGAGGAACAAAGAGAGAGAGAGAACAAGGGAGAGAGAGATATTGAGTGAAGAAGAGAATTACATATATATATATAAATAATTATCTCTCTCTCTCTCTCTCTATCTATATATATATATATATATATATATATATATATATATATATATATATATATATATATATATAGAGAGAGAGAGAGAGAGAGAGAGAGAGAGAGAGAGACAGAGAGAGAGAGAGGTGTGACCAATCAAAACTAAGTAAGTGAGCTGACCAATCAGAGCACATTGATCTCATTAGGGGGTGGGGCTTAAAGAGGTGGGAGCTCTAATAGAGCGTTTCAGACAGAGAGTGAATAAAAAATAAATTGCATTCTGGGAATACTGAAAGGTGTACATGTGTTCTAGTAGACTTTAGAACTCAATCATTAAGACTGAAACTGAGAGTAATAGGTCCTCTTTAATACTAAGCCTAAGTAATAGGCCAACAGCTACTGTCATTAACTATCAAGATCTCACTCTGTCGTTCACCACGGTGATGAGTGGTTCTAAACAAAAGTCTTCATATCGTCATTTCAGAAACCTGGTTTTAGTCTCCAGCATTACAGCCAGCAGTGGTGAGTTCAATTTAGGCTAAGCCTTCAAATTCTGATGTTATAGTGGTTTCAAATGACTTGAGCTACGCTGTGATTTCCCACAAGCTCGGACTATAAGATTAGGCTGAATTAGGCTGAAATCCTTGTGTGAAGAAGTGCTGAATCACTGGCGGTCCTGTCTCCTGCAGTCTGAAAACCCGGCGTCTGCCACTTTAAGATGCACAAAAGTAATTATGTTTGTTTTTTAATGCGTGTCGTGAGTCCATGTCCTGAATCAGGCCTCAGGGGTATTTCACTAAGCAGGATTTCTCAGTAAGCTGGATAACGTAAAGGGGAATTACATTGATTTTTCAAAATTGCTGCATAGATCAGCCACGGAGACGTAAACAAAGTCATTTGAAGTGGTTTGGCGTAAAACAGCGTCAACAGTTACCAGCTTGAGGGGTCACCACGTTCAAAACAGTTTCAATGCAAATGTAGAAATAGCTCCTTTTACTATACTTTATTACCCTGTTCTTCAATGATCAGGACCCCCACAGGACCACCACTGCGCAGGTACTATTAGGGTGGTGGGTCATTCTCGTGGAGGTGGTGCGTTAGTGTGTGTTGTGATGGTGTGAGTGGATCAGACAAAGCAGGACAGCTGGAGCTTTAAACACTGTGTCCACTCACTGTCCACTCTATTGGACACTCCTACTACTTGCTGGTCCACCTTGTAGATGTTGAGTCAGAAACATCATCTGCTGCTGCACAGGTTGTGTTCTCTAGTCCTTCATCAGTGGACACAGGAAGCTGCCCATAGCACATTGTTGGCTGGATGTTACTGGTTGCTGGTCTCAGCACTGCAGTGACACTGAGGTGTCTGATCCACTCACATCAGCGCAACACACACTAACACACCATGTCAGTGTCACTGCAGTGCTGAGAATGATCCACCCCTCAAATAATACCTGCTCTGTAGTGGTTCTGTGAGGGTCCTGACCAAGGACGGATTAAGGATAGTCTGGGCCCCCAACCCCCCCGCACCCCTCGTGATCAAGGTGACCAAAGTGCTCTTCTCTAGGGCCCCCTTGTAGGGGCTCTCATAACCAGGGCCCTCTAAAATTATGCCCCCCTCTTTCCTAGGAACCCTAGTAGCCAGAAGTCGAAGTCAGAGCAGTGCCACAACGCCTCATCTATTTTCATAAGTGGCCCAAAAGCATGGCTAGGGGCCCCAAGAGGCCCTGGGGTCAAAGTCCCTAAAAGTCAGAAGATCCTTAAAATGGAGGGCCCTCGGAAATAAAGATATATTGTATCATAAATGTTGATAGGCATTGCAAATGGTATGCCCTGCTCTTCTCTAGGGACCCCTGGTAGGGGCTATCATAACCAGGGCCCTCTAAAATTATGCCCCCCTCTTTCCTAAGACCCCTAATAGCCAGAAGTTGAAGTCAGAGCAGTGCCACAACACCTTGTCCATTTTCACAAGTGGCCCAAAAGCAAGGCTAGGGTCCCCAAAAGCATGGCTAGGGGCTCCAAAAGCATGGCTAGGGGCCCCCAAAAGGCCCTGGGGTCAAAGTCCCTAAAAGTCAGAAGATCCTTAAAATGCAGGGCCCTTGGAAATAAAGATATATTGTATCATAAATATTCATAGGCATCGCAAAATGGTGTGGGTCAGGGACCTCCCAGGGCCCTCTGACCTCAAGGGCCCCTGGGTGCTGGCCCAACTGGCCCGGTCAGTAATCCAACCATGGTCCTGATCAGGTCTACCAACTTGTACTGTTAGGGTCAGACTCAAATCGATACAGCAGAATGGACACCAACTGGTTCCTATTCGAACAGGTTCTTTAGAAAACAGCCACTCTGATCGGCTTTGTTTCCATGCCAATGATTTAATTATGTAGTTGAAAACGATTAGTTTTAAAGTTAAATTCATCTTTATTAGTCATTGCTCTTCATTGCTTGATCTGAACACTGCCTAATGATACGGCTCACCTTGCTTCTATAGTCCTTGCTTCTCAGTGTTATTGCTAGTGTTGTGTTATTGTCATCTCTCCGGTGTCAGCCAGAGGAGGACACGTTCCAGTCTCAGTTCCTCTCAAGGTTTCTTCATCTTGCTTTTAAGAAGCTTTTTTCTGTTTTTCCTTTTTCACCGTCAGCCTTGGCTCATTGATCCTGAGCTTGGACATGGATTTCTGTAAAGGCATTTCTTGAATAAAGCTGAATTTTGTGTAATTGGAATGAATTGGAACGGCCCCAACCGCCCACAGAAGGAATAAAACATGAAAGAAAACCTATACCAGTGAAATATGACAGAACAAAATCGATGGCACAGCAGAAACAGAGCCACCAGAAGTCACAAACCTTTATTCATAACATTTTATAAATGTTTTATAAAACTTAAACTAACAAGTGATATTAAGGTCAAAGCACACTAACCATTGATTCAAAAACAATTACTAAATATACACTACCGCTTAAAAGTTTAGGATCACTTTAGAATTTCATTTCATGCAATTTTCATGGAATTCACAAACAATATTGTCTATTTCACTATTAATGTAAGTGTATTAGATGATTTTTAAAGAATAAAAAAATGTTTGTATTAAAGTCTATTTTTGTATAGAGGCTTATTTTTCATATAGTCCTATTATCAGCAATTCTCAGTCCTCTGTCTAAATCTCCTGGTACGACCGCCAATCCAAGTTAAGGATGTTATTGAGCTAACTGGTTGTTAGGACACTCTTGCTCAATTGTGATGCACAGCTGAAAAACATTCTACTAATAAGTGAGTATAAAAGGGAACAACATTCTAGGTTAGTTTAGTATCTGAAGCATCAGCAGTTGATGGCTTGCTGACCGACTCAAAATGACCAGAAAGAAACAACTTTCTTTAGAGACCCGTCAGTCCATTGTTGTGTTGAGGAAGGAAGATACTCCATTGAAAACAAGAACATTTCACTGTGATCCCAAACTTTTGAGCGGTAGTGTAATAATGGTTGGGTTTGTTTGGTACGTCACTTTAGCATCTTACATACTTCAAAGAAGAGAACTGTAGCTTCTGCAAACAAACAGTGCACGAATTGCCAAGTATGGATGTGGCTCAATCCCAAATGACCATATTTAGCTATAGCTATGGACTGTTGGGATGCCGAAGCCAGTACTTAAATTAGTATGTAGTGCACTACATAGGGAGCAGGAAGCCATTTGAGATTCAGCCCAAGTATTCTGGGAAGAGGGGTGCCATTGAATTGGTGCTATATAAGACTACTGGTGGTAATTTGGTGGTAAAAGTTTGTATTAAGTGATGCTGTGTTATCGTGTTGATATTAAGGGACAGGCAACTGACCGTTCTTCTTCTTGACATCCTGAACATGCCGTTTTGACATCACCAAGCTAACAATGCTTTTCACATCTCTGTTACAATCCATTTCCTATGATGAGTCAGAGTGGAAAACTGGGAAGAAGTATTTGAAATTCTGCCACTGGAAAGTACTTACTACAGACTGACAGCCCCAAACTGTCCAACATGCAAATATTGAGTTTTATATTATGCCCTATTTGTTGGAACCAGCAAACACAAAACATTATTGAGTTTAATAGTTTCTCAAACATACTTACCGTGTCCTTGCAGATGGTGCTTTCGAGCAGACATGAGTAAGTGACTGGAATAGTTCAGAAACAGGCTTCCTAGGAAGAAGGACAGAGAAATCCCTTGAGTTTTGGAGAGACAAAGGCTGTCTACCTTTTGTTCTTGAGACAGAGGAAATCTGCTCTGAATGTTACAACAGCTGGATGATTAACAAGCAAGTGGACCCTGAGAGACTGAACAATGTAAAATGTTGAAACAGCTCTACAATTAGGCTCTGAGCAACAGGACAGAATGATCTGAGAGAACCTGAAAATCTGCTGGGAAGCACAACAATAGCAGAATATACGAGAATACTGGAGAATTCACTCCATAATGTTCTGGAATAGTTTAGGAACAGGCCTCCCAGCAAAAAGGGCAGAATAATCCCTTGAGATGAGACAAAGGTAGTCTACCCTGTTCTCTCTAGGTAGTCAATGACCAGTTTGAATGTTTAAACATCTGGTAGTGGAAAAAGCAAGATATTGAGAATGTCCTATTATTCTGGAATAGATTAGGAACAGGCCTCCCAGCAAGAAGGGCAGAATACTCCCTTGAGGTCTGGTGAGACAAAGGTAGTCTACCCTTTGCTCTCTAGGTAGACAATAACTAGTTTGAATGTTTCAACATCTTGCAGAAGAACGAGTAAAATATTTAAGAGTGCCAAAACATTCTGGAATAGTTTAGGAACAGGCCTCGCAGCAAGAAGGGCAGAATAATCCCTTGAGGTCTGGTGAGACAAAGGTAGTCTACCCTTTGTTCTCTAGGTAGTGGATAACAAGTTTCGATGTTACATGATCCTGGACAGGAACAACCAAGATATGGGAGATAAATCTGCTATGAATTCTACAACAGCTGGATGACTAACAAGCAAGTGGACCCTGAGAGACTAAACATTGTAAAATGTTGGAACAGCTCTACAATTAGCCTCTGAAGAACAGGACAGAATGATCTGAGAAAACCTGAAAATATACCGGGGAGCACAACAATAGCAGTATATATGAGAATACTGGAGAAATCACACCATAATATTCTGGAAAGGTTTAGGAACAGGTCTTCAAGCAAGAAGGGCAGAATAATCCCTTGAGGTCTGGTGAAACAGAGGTAGTCTACCCTTTGCTCTCTAGGTAGACAATAACTAGTTTGAATGTTACAACATCTGGCATATGAGCAAGCAAGATTTTGGAAAATGTCATATCATTCTGAAATAGTTTAGGAACAGGCCTCCCAGCAGACAGGGCAGAATAATCCCTTAAGGTCTAGTGAGACAAAGGTAGTTTACCCAATGTTCTCCAGGGAATAAATGTTTAAACATATAGAAGAACAAGACGTTACACTGTGGGTATTAGTTTGAATGTTGCTATATCTGGAGGAACAACAAGCCAGACATGGAAGACTTTATGCCACAATATTGTAAAATAGTTTAGGAACAGGCCTCCCAGCAAGAAGGGCAGAATAATCCCTTGAGGTCTGGTGAGACAAAGGTAGTCTACCCTTTGCTCTCTAGTTAGTGGATAACAAGTTTCAATGTTACATGATCCTGGACAGGAACAACCAAGATATGGGAGATTGCCATGACATCCTGGATAGGAAAAAGCAAAATATTAGAGAGTGCCATAATATTCTGGAATAGTTTAGGAACTGGCCTCCCAGCAAGAAGGGCAGAATAATCCCTTGAGGTTTGGTGAGACAAAGGTAGTCTACCCTTTGTTCTCTAGTTAGTGGATGACAAGTTTCAACGCTACATGATCCTGGACAGGAACAACCAAGATATGGGAGAGAAATCTGCTATGAATTCTACAACAGCTGGATGATTAACAAACAAGTGGACCCTGAGAGACTGAACAATGTAAAATGTTGGAACAGCTCTACAATTAGCCTCTCAACAACAGGACAGAATGATCTGAGAAAACCTGAAATTATACCGGGGAGCACAACAATAGCAGTATATATGAGAGTACTGGAGAATTCATACCATACTATGCTGGAATAGTTTAGCAACAGGCCTCCCAGCAAGAAGGGCAGAATAATCCATTGAGGTCTGGTGAGACAGAGGTAGTCTACCCTTTGCTCTCTAGGTAGACAATAACTAGTTTAAATGTTACAGCATCTGGCAGAGGAAAAGAAAGATATTTGAGAGAGCCATGATATCCGGTATAGGAGCAAGTACGATATTGGAGAGTGCCGTAATATTCTGGAATAGTTTAGGAACAGGCCTCCCAGCAAGAAGGGCAGAATAATCCCTTGAGGTCTGGTGAGACAAAGGTAGTCTACCCTTTGCTCTCTATATAGTGGATAACAAGTTTCAATGTTACATGGTCCTGGACAGGAACAACCAAGATATTCGAAAGTGCCATGATATCCTGGAATAGGTTAGGAACAGGCCTCCCAGCAAGAAGGGCAGAATAATCCCTTGAGGCCTGATGAGACAAAGGTAGTCTACCCTTTGTTCTCTAGTTAGTAGATAACAAGTTTCGATGTTACATGATCCTGGACAGGAACAACCAAGATATGGGAGATTGTCATGATATCCTGGATAGGAACAAACAAAATACTGGAGAGTGCCGTAATATTCTGGAATAGTTTAGGAACAGACCTCCCAGCAAGAAGGGCAGAATAATCCCTTGAGGCCTGTTGAGACAGAGGTAGTCTACCCTTTGCTCTCTAGGTAGTCAGTGACCCGTTTGAATGTTACAACATCTGGCAGAGGAGCAAGCAAGATATTGGAGAGTACTGTAATATTCTGGAATAGTTTAGGAACAGGCCTCGCAGCAAGAAGGGCAGAATAATCCCTTGAGGTCTGGTGAGACAAAGGTAGTCTACCCTTTGTTCTCTAGTTAGTGGTTAACAAGTTTCAACGTTACATGATCCTGGACAGGAACAACCAAGATATGGGAGAGAAATCTGCTATGAATTTTACAACAGCTGGATGATTAATAAGCAAGTGGACCCTAAGAGACTAAACAATGTAAAAGGTTGGAACAGCTCTACAATTAGCCTCTCAGCAACAGGACAGAATGATCTGAGAAAACCTGAAAATATACCGGGGAGCACAACAATAGCAGTATATATGAGAGTACTGGAGAATTCATACCATAATATTCTGGAATAGTTTAGGAACAGGTCTTCAAGCAAGAAGGGCAGAATAATCCCTTGAGGCCTGGTGAGACAGAGGTAGTCTACCCTTTGCTCTCTAGGTAGACAATAACTAGTTTAAATGTTACAGCATCTGGCAGAGGAAAAGCAAGATATTTGAGAGAGCCATGATATCCGGTATAGGAGCAAGTACGATATTGGAGAGTGCCGTAATATTCTGGAATAGTTTAGGAACAGGCCTCCCAGCAAGAAGGGCAGAATAATTCCTTGAGGTCTGGTGAGACAAAGGTAGTCTACCCTTTGCTCTCTATTTAGTGGATAACAAATTTCAATGTTACATGGTCCTGGACAGGAACAACCAAGATATTCGAAAGTGCCATGATATCCTGGAATAGGTTAGGAACAGGCCTCCTAACAAGAAGGGCAGAATAATCCCTTAAGGCCTGATGAGACAAAGGTAGTCTACCCTTTGCTCTCTAGTTAGTGGATGACAAGTTTCAACGTTACATGATCCTGGACAGGAACAACCAAGATATGGGAGATTGTCATGATATCCTGGATAGGAAAAAGCAAAATATTGGAGAGTGCCGTAATATTCTGGAATAGTTTAGGAACAGACCTCCCAGCAAGAAGGGCAGAATAATCCCTTGAGGCCTGTTGAGACAGAGGTAGTCTACCCTTTGCTCTCTAGGTAGTCAGTGGCCCATTTGAATTTTACAACATCTGGCAGAGGAGCAAGCAAGATATTGGAGAGTACTGTAATAGTCTGTAATAGTTTAGGAACAGGCCTCTCAGCAGACAGGACAGAATAATCCCTTGAGACCTGATGAGACAAAGGTAGTCTACCCATTGTTCTCCACAGAGTAAATATTTAGACATATAGAAGAACAAGATTTTACACTGTGGATATTAGTTTGAATGTTTAAATATCTGGAGGAACAACAAGCCAGACATAGAAGACTTTGTGCCACAATATTGTAGAATAGTTTAGGAACAGGCCTCCCAGCAAGAAGGGCAAAATAATCCCTTGAGGCCTGATGAGACAAAGGTAGTCTACCCTTTGTTCTCTAGGTAGACAGTAAGTAGTTTGAATGTTTCAACATCTTGCAGAAGAACGAGTAAAATATTTAAGAGTGCCAAAACATTCTGGAATAGTTTAGGAACAGGCCTCCCAGCAAGAAGGGCAGAATAAGCCCTTGAGGCCTGATGAGACAAAGGTAGTCTACCCTTTGCTGTCTAGTTAGTAGATAACAAGTTTCGATGTTACATGATCCTGGACAGGAACAACCAAGATATGGAAGATTGTCATGATATCCTGGATAGGAAAAAGCAAAATATTGGAAAGTGCCGTAATATTCTGGAATAGTTTAGGAACAGACCTCCCAGCAAGAAGGGCAGAATAATCCCTTGAGGTCTGGTGAGACTAAGGTAGTCTACCCTTTGCTCTCTAGTTAGTGGATAACAAGTTTCAACGCTACATGATCCTGGACAGGAACAATCAAGATATGGGAGAGAAATCTGCTATGAATTTTACAACAGCTGGATGATTAACAAGCAAGTCGACCCTGAGAGACTAAACATTGTAAAATGTTGGAACAGCTCTACAATTAGTCTCTGAACAACAGGACAGAATGATCTGAGAAAACCTGAAATTATACCGGGGAGCACAACAATAGCAGTATATATGAGAGTACTGGGGAATTCATACCATAATATTCTGGAATAGTTTAGGAACAGGTCTTCTAGCAAGAAGGGCAGAATAATCCCTTGAGGTCTGGTGAGACAAAGGTAGTCTACCCTTTGCTCTCTAGGTAGACAATAACTAGTTTAAATGTTACAGCATCTGGCAGAGGAAAAGCAAGATATTTGAGAGAGCCATGATATCCGGTATGGGAGCAAGTACGATATTGGAGAGTGCCGTAATATTCTGGAATAGTTTAGGAACAGGCCTGCCAGCAAGAAGGGCAGAATAATCCCTTGAGGCCTGTTGAGACAGAGGTAGTCTACCCTTTGCTCTCTAGTTAGTAGATAACAAGTTTTGATGTTACATGATCCTGGACAGGAACAACCAAGATATTAGAAAGTGCCATGATATCCTGGAATAGTTTAGGAACAGCCTTCCCAACAAGAAGGGCAGAATAATCCCTTGAGGCCTGTTGAGACAGAGGTAGTCTACCCTTTGCTCTCTAGGTAGTCAGTGACCCGTTTGAATGTTACAACATCTGGCAGAGGAGCAAGCAAGATATTGGAGAGCACTGTAATATTCTGGAATAGTTTAGGAATAGGCCTCCCAGCAAGAAGGGCATAATAATCCCTTGAGGTCTGGTGAGACAAAGGTAGTCTACCCTTTGCTCTCTAGTTAGTGGATAACAAGTTTCAACGTTACATGATCCTGGACAGGAACAACCAAGATATGGGAGAGAAATCTGCTATGAATTCTACAACAGCTGGATGATTAACAAGCAAGTCGACCCCGAGAGACTAAACATTGTAAAATGTTGGAACAGCTCTACAATTAGCCTCTTAGCAACAGGACAAATATCTGAGAAAAACTGAAATTATACCGGGGAGCACAACAATAGCAGAATATATGAGAGTACTGGAGAATTCATACCATACTATGCTGTAATAGTTTAGGAACAGGCCTCCCAGCAAGAAGGGCAGAATAATCCCTTGAGGCCTGATGAGACAAAGATAGTCTACCCTTTGCTCTCTAGTTAGTGGATAACAAGTTTGAATGTTACATAATCCTGGACAGGAACAACCAAGATATTGGAGAGAAATCTGCTATGAATTTTACAACAGCTGGATGATTAACAAGCAAGTCGACCCCGAGAGACTAAACATTGTAAAATGTTGGAACAGCTCTACAATTAGACTCTCAGCAACAGGACAGAATGATCTGAGAAAACCTGAAATTATACCGGGGAGCACAACAATAGCAGTGTATATGAGATTACTGGAGAATTCATACCATAATATTCTGGAATAGTTTAGGAACAGGTCTCCCAGCAAGAAGGGCAGAATAATCCCTTGAGGTCTGGTGAGACAAAGGTAGTCTACCCTTTGCTCTCTAGGTAGACAATAAGTGGTTTGAATTTTCAAACATTTTGCAGAGGAACAACCAAGATATTAGAGAGTGCCATAATATTCTGGAATAGTTTAGGAACAGGTCTTCCAGCAAGAATAATCCCTTGAGGCCTGATGAGAAAAAGGTAGTCTACCCTTTGCTCTCTAGGTAGACAATAACTAGTTTAAATGTTACAGCATCTGGCAGAGGAAAAGCAAAATATTTGAGAGAGCCATGACATCCGGTATGAAGGGCAGAATAATCCCTTGAGGCCTGATGAGACAAAGGTAGTCTACCCTTTGCTCTCTAGTTAGTGGATAACAAGTTTCAATGTTACATGGTCCTGGACAGGAACAACCAAGATATTAGAGAGTGCCATGATATCCTGAAATAGTTTAGGAACAGGCCTCCCAACAAGAAGGGCAGAATAATCCCTTGAGGTCTGGTGAGACAAAGGTAGTCTACCCTTTGCTCTCTAGGTAGACAATAACTAGTTTGAATATTACAACATCTGGCAGAGCGTGATTTAATTCCTGAATATTCTTGAACTGTTTTCTGTTAAGACATTTGTCTGAGCTGTTCACAATTCTAAACTGACCCACATATACAAAAGAACAATCCTTCACATGGTGGGCTCCTCCAAAAGTAAACAGTCATCATTGCCAATGGATGCAGGTCCGCTTCCAAAGGTTTCAGTTTTGTCAGTATCATATGATCATTCATGAAATTCCACAGGATAACAATTGGGCTTATCACTAGGTTCTTTAAACCTTGCTTTTAAAGGACATTGTTGAGTACTGAAACATCAAATGTTAATTAGGTCTCAGTAGCACAATGTTATGACATGTTTCTAGTTGGTTTGATGTAGAAGTTCATAGCCTAATAAGGCCATTTTCATTCTTATCGATATTACTCATATTTTGTGTTATTGATCTGGTATCTGTGTCAACTAGAGGAGGATGGTTTTCCCTTTTGATTCTTGGTTCCTCTCAACGTTTCTCTTCTTTGCTCTTAGGGAGAAACTATCTAATGTTTTTTTTTTCAATAATGATACAGTTAATCATAATTTCAGGATGTTTTTAATTAACTATTGTATTAACATGTCAAGTTTATTCTTACAGAAGAATCAGACAAATAATATCCGACTGAAAATTTGAAAATATATATATAGGAATTCTTTCAAAGAAAGCAATTCATTATTTAATAGTTATTTAATAGTATATGTAATGCAATATGTATTGTTATGTTATTGATATATGAGATGTTTGACTGACAGTATGTTAAAATAAAACAATGTATTGTAATAAACCATCTTCATATGAACGTGTGGTTTGTTGTATGATATATGTTTGTGAATACAAACCAAGACAACTAAACAGGCTGTATTTCAGTGACTAACCCACACGGCGGCCAAAGAAGAGATTTGCTTTGCAGTGGTTAAAATGAAATGTTAATCACTTTACACAGCTGGCAGTGGTGCTCAAGCTTTATATAATGTTATATTTTTTTACTTTCTGAACTACAAGACTCCCTCTGGATCATCATCTAATAGGCTTGTAACTGGCTACCTGTTTTAATAGGTCAGGATTTTTGGGTCAGGAGAATCTAACCTCTCAGTGAAAGTAACTAGCCCAGTTATGTCATTGCTTGCATCACTTGAAAATGATGGTTTTTGAAAGATGAAATGTTGGGCTTGTAGATTGGTAGTAGTACACGCCTCGCCTACTGTGTTATGGCTAGGATCATGGTATCACTGCTGAAAACAAATTTCAATAAAGTGCTGCATCCAAGATCAACCACTCTGATAAAAAAAACTGTTATATTATTACAAAATTAATTAAACTATGAAGCAAATCCACAGAGAGAGTAGAGATTTTTGGTATGGAGGGTAAGGGAGGATAGCATAGTGTAAGCACAGGGAGTACTAAAGTTTCAGGCATGACTATCTCTGGGGCTGGTTGCATATAGGTTCAAACCCAAGATATTTATATTGTAAGTGTTTACTAAGCTTAGGTTTACACCTTACTAAATTAAAAAACCTATTTTAACATTGAATCCAGTAATTACTTAGTATTTACCCCTCACCCTAAACTAAAAAAGTTTGTAGACTGGTTCAGAACCTGTTGTCGACTGGTTAATGGTGCATGCATTAGATAATACTTACTAGTTAAGACAAGACATGCACTGGTGGTGACCGTAGTAAAGGGGTCTTCTGAAACTAACTCATGTTAACTGAGAATTCAGCAAAGACATATGCACAAACTTACAGAAACAGTGAAAGCAAACTCTTTAAAATAACCTGTGTTTATGTACCGATTACAAATTAAATGTGTTCTGATTGTTATCTAAGGCATAATTAGAGACAAACACAGTTGTAGTGTTACAGTTTACCTGTACACAGGTAGGTGAAGGTAGTGTTAGGAGTCTTACCAAAGGTATAGTGTAAAGTGGTTACCCAGGTGAGGAATCGAACCCCAGTCTACAGTAAGGACCAACCACTATAGATCCCCATTTAGCAGCATCACCTTAATTTCGCATAACACTGAGGAGGACTTTTGGGAGAACCATTCTTCCTTACAAATGTGTTTCAGTTGATTAGCATTTCTGGGACACCTGGCTTACACAGACCTCTTTTAAGTCATACCACAGCATCTCCACCAGGGTTAAGATCAGGATTCTAATTTCTAAAACAACTATTCTTCTTTTAGCCATGCTTTAGGTGATTTACTTGCCTGCTTTGGGTTATTGTCTTGCTGCTCCACCCAACGTCTCTGCAGCTTGCACCGACATGCTGCACTTTTTTTTATTCTGCTGTATAATGTTCTGAATTCATAGTTCCTTTAGGGATCGCAAGGCGTCTAGTCCTCAAACTACAATACTCCCACCACCATGCTTCACAGTTGGAATGAGATTTTGGTGTTCCACTCTTGTCTCACCTGTCAATAGAACATTTTCCCAGAAGCATTATGGAACACCCAGGTGGTCTTGAGCCAGCCGGAGATGGGTCGCAATGTTCTATGTAGCTATAACAGTTCTTTTGAGGTCATCCTCTTAAATTTGCTTGCATCGAAGCATGGTACATGAGCCGAGGTTGAGGGGTTTGGAGGCAAAAGAGAGGCCAAGTAGAAGAGGCCAAGGACGTGGGCTCAACTGTGGGGCATGTTATCAATCATGGCCTTAAAATGTTTTCTATAATTGTGACTTAGATAACAATCATATATTTTATCAGTAATCAATACAGAAATTCAGGTGATTCAAAACAGAATACTTACTCTTCTTGCAACTCTAGTGGTCGTGTGTGCTTTCTCATAACAATAATTGAGAAAAATATGCACCGATGTGACTTCCCTCCAACCCGCTTGTCCTTATCATGTGGCCCACCGATGGCTGGCTACCCAGGGTTTCAAAACCGCTGCTCTAAACAAGTAAGACATTCAAAGACTATTGATTGTTTACAGCTTGCGGCGCCTGGAATACTAACTCGTTCAAGTAGAAGGAAGAACCTCACATATGTTCCTGCATCACCGCAGTCTGTTTCTCCTAGAGCAAACATTATCTACCAGTTTTTATAGCTATTAATAGTTTGACACCTCCACATATTACAGCGTGTCTGACAGGCTGTTTTTCAAATTGGCTCTAAAGCTCATCAAAAGGCCGCCTTGACGGAAAGTAAAAAATAAAACATTGGCAAAAATAACTTTCTGCCTATGATGCCTTGAGCTGACACTTCTAAAACAACAACACAAAACCCTTTCAGTTCATCTTTTAATTAGTTTTCATCTCTTTCGTTATTGTTCTATTCTGCTTGTTCCTGCAGTTCTTGCAATGTGCTGTATGAGTAATGGTAATGCTAACAACGTTCTAGAAACTACACGACCCTGACCTGACCTGCTCTCCACAGTCCTGCAGGACAATGCAAGGCAAACAGGTAAAGAGCAGGGTCAGTGAGAATAAGCCTGGGTGAAGACCTTGTAGACGGAACATCCGTGTGCCATATGTTACTCATGAAAAGAAGCGAAGGAGGTCACGAAACGGCCCGTTTGGGTTAAAAAGCGTTGACCTTCCTCGCCATGATCTCAGACTCGCCACAGATTGTTAAGACGCTCCCTTTTCAATGCTCCGCACAAAAGAAAACATCTTGCATAATCGTTTTATAACATCAAAAAGCATGACGCACAATGACACACACAGAGCGGCCGCCTGAGCCGGCGTGACAGAGCGCATTAATCCTGCATTAAAATGCACAAGAGGAGGCCTGAGCAGAAGCTGTCCTTCAGGCTTTCAGGAGGGGGACGACTAAAAGCACTCCAGCTTTTCTCCAGAGACAGGGGCGGGTTAGAGTGGAGCGCGATGCTGTGATGGACGCCTCAGGTGAAAGACTAGCTTTGTTCAGACACTGTGTGCGGTACTGCTTCATTGTAAGGCGGTGGTCCCGAAGACCTGCCTATATTTTGTGTTAAGGATATCTGTGTACTACTGAGCATTAACATGTGTTTCATGGAGCAGAAGATATTGTCTATAAGTATTATAATGGAGCAAATAGTCAAACTTCAAAGGCATGTTATTAATAATCTTTACTGGAATGTAAATGTACACTACACTCACAGTGCTCAGTCTCACAGTCAGAGCAGACCCTCACCACTCCACCACCCAGTACACTCACAGTGCTCAGTCTCGCAGTCAGAGCAGACCCTCACCACTCCACGACCCACTACACTCACAGTGCTCAGTCTCACAGTCAGAGCAGACCCTCACCACTCCACCACCCACTACACTCACAGTGCTCAGTCTCAGTCAGAGCAGACCCTCACCACTCCACGACCCACTACACTCACAGTGCTCAGTCTCGCAGTCAGAGCAGACCCTCACCACTCCACCACCCACTACACTCACAGTGCTCAGTCTCACAGTCAGAGCAGACCCTCACCACTCCACAACCCACTACACTCACAGTGCTCAGTCTCACAGTCAGAGCAGACCCTCACCACTCCACCACCCACTACACTCACAGTGCTCAGTCTCACAGTCAGAGGAGACCCTCACCACTCCACGACCCACTACACTCACAGTGCTCAGTCTCACAGTCAGAGCAGACCCTCACCACTCCACCACCCACTACACTCACAGTGCTCAGTCTCACAGTCAGAGCAGACCCTCACCACTCCACGACCCACTACACTCACAGTGCTCAGTCTCACAGTCAGAGCAGACCCTCACCACTCCACCACCCACTACAGTCACAGTGCTCAGTCTCACAGTCAGAGCAGACCCTCACCACTCCACGACCCACTACACTCACAGTGCTCAGTCTCACAGTCAGAGCAGACCCTCACCACTCCACGACCCACTACACTCACAGTGCTCAGTCTCGCAGTCAGAGCAGACCCTCACCACTCCACGACCCACTGCACTCATTGCACATGCCCAAAGCTGTCGCTGACCCCGCCCCCTATGTACAGAGCAGGATGTAAATATAAACGCGTCTTAGATAGATACTTTATTGATTATTTATTGATTAGATAGATAGATACTTTATTGATTATTTATTGATTAGATAGATAGATACTTTATTTTTTATTTATTGATTAGATAAATAGATACTTTATTGATTATTTATTGATTAGATAGATATATACTTCATTGATTATTTATTGATTAAATAGATAGATACTTTATTGATTATTTATTGATTAGATAGATACTTTACTTTTTTATTCATTGATTAGATAGATAGATACTGTATTGATCCCAGAGGGAAATTCTTCAATGTGACATGGCCTATTTCAAAGACAACAAAAAAAGAAACCATAGAAGTTTATTTATTGTGTTTTTACTCACTTTTTACTCTACCACAACGTTATTCCTTCAAATACACACAAATAGACCATTATGCAAATTAGGCGATTACATCATTTAGCGACTTCTAGCGACTTTCAGGACAGCCAATAGCTACTCTCCTCACTGAGGAGTTGGCAACAGTGGTGGCTGCTGAGTTAAATGACACTATAAACATTTCTATGCTCATCTATCTACTTCAAAAGTTACTTCAGTGTTTACTTCACTCTCTAACTCCATCCACCTGCTCAATACATTCGCATTCTTTTTTATTTACTTTCTAACAGAAACAGCATTGTTTCATATCATGTAAACCCCAAATTGCCTTTTGAAGCGTGCTGTACAGAAGATAAACTTGCGAGAGATTATTTTCCGAGTTGGCAAAATAAGCCGCATGTGTTCGCGTGCTATTGCAACATGCTCGCCTAATTATTCCTAAGTTAATTTCTAATCAAGAGGAAAACAGCGGAGGAACAGCAGCATAATTTAATCTCTCCAAAGTAAATGTTTGGCTTATGTACCAGTTTGGAGTTTAATTATCCCGTGCTGAAACGGTGGGGGAACGGGGCTGTGTTTGGGAACAATGCTGAAATTGCTTCGCAGAGAGTCTAATCAGTCTAAAAACAAATCGGCGCAGTTTGAATATATGCGGCTCAGGCTAATATGTCTTTCTTTGATAGGTGAGCTGGGTGAGGCTGCCCTGCGGAAAGCAGCGAAATCCCTCTTTTTTTCTGTGTATTTTTTAATCAAACTAAGAGCTTTACTCGAACTCACGGTAGAATGAATCAAAGCAAGACTTCCTAAAGACGTCTGGCTGTATCAGCGGGCCTGCGCTCGGATCCACGGCTTGCCTAATGCAGATTTACGAGCAAATAAATCCAGGTCCCCAAACGTAGCATAAGCCTGTATCATCAAAGCATTATTGCAATACATATCCCACACGGATAGACCCCCGTTTCGCTTAGAACCCAGGCAACGACACGGCAGAGACAGAAGTGATGGCTTTATCAAAACACATCACTCACCCTCCTCTCCAATTAGTGCCTATATTGGATCATTCGTCATCGCTTGGTTTCTAATATATCGGACAGATTGACCTCCAGACAACTAGGAAGATGAGGAGACAAGTATACAAGGGCTTTAATAACTATAACTTCTTATTGATAGTCATTTCTAACAAACACTTTGTCAACGCTGATGCAATATAAAGTGAGTGATGGCACAGTTGTAGAGGCTGTCCAATAAACAGCCCTGTGTGTTGATTTTACAGCTATGCGTTCTTTTTCTCTGTACCTCAGAAGACGAATGCGTTTGCATGCACCTGCAACAGCCATGAAGCTTATTTCACTCTGGACACACAGGGCTAAGGACATTTTTGACGGTGGGCCTGCAGAGAATAGTCGATATCTCTCTAAATGAGCGACCAACTGACTTACTGACTGACTCGCTTGCCAGTTTTATGTCTCAGTGATTAATTGACTCCAAGGTTGACTCCCGTTTTTTGCTGACTGATTCGATTATTTGTTGCCTGACAGACGTCCTTCATTTCCTGACTTGCTCACTGGTTTACTGGTGTTGGAAATTTAGCCTTCAGGACTCAGAAGTCAGGAGACCTTCAGCGTAGACTTGGGTTTATGGACACACACAGGAAATGTATGGGTACAGCTCAATCGATCACAGCCAGTTTGAGCAGTTCAGCTAGATAACTGGGAGTTAACCCATCAAGAGACTTATACACTAGACGAAGGATTTCAAACTGTATTCTAGAAGCTGCTGGGAGCCAATGAACTGAAGCCAGTACAGGAGCGATATGTTCTTTCCTTGGTTGTACGTGTTAATAACCTCGCAGCAGCATTTCTCACCAGTTGTAGCTTGGCAATCGATGGAAGACCAACACTGATATGTTACAGTAATCAAGGCTTGTAGAAATGAAAGCATTAATTACTTTTTTGAAATCAGAGAAAGATAAACACGGCTTGACTTTGGATAGCTGTCTAAGCTGGAAGACACTGGACGTAGCTACTGCATCTATCTAGTCAGTCACAAAAATCACTGATTGCCTCAGTCAGTTAATCTCTAAATGACTCATTTGCTCACTGTTTGGTTCACGGACTGATTACTTTTCTGCCTTTTATTAATTTTATGAGTCAGATAGTGAGTAAGTGAGTGAGTCAGTCAGTGAGCTGGTGGATCAGTAAGTCAGTCAGAACATTAGTGAGCCAAAAATCGCTGACTGACTCAGTCAATCTCTAAATGACTCATTCGCTCACTGTTTGGTTCACGGACTGATTACTTTTCTGCCTGACTCATTAACTGACATTAATTTTCTGAGTCAGATAGTGAGTGAGTGAGTTAGTCAGTGAGCCGGTAGATCAGTAAGTCAGTCAGAACATTAGTGAGACAAAACTCGCTGACTGACTCAGTAAATCTCTAAATGACTCATTTACTCACTGTTTGGTTCATGGACTGATTACTTTTCTGCCTGACTCATTAACTGACTTATTAATTTTCTGAGTCAGATAGTAAGTGAGTGAGTCAGTCAGTGAGCTGGTAAATCAGTAAGTCAGTCAGAACTTTAGTGAGACAAAAATCACTGATTGACTCAGTCAATCTCTAAATGACTCATTTACTCACTGTTTGGTTCACGGACTGATTACTTTTCTGCCTGACTCATTAACTGACTTATTAATTTTCTGAGTCAGATAGTGGGTAAGTAAGTGAGTTAGTCAGTGAGCTGGTGGATCAGTAAGTCAGTCAGAACATTAGTGAGACAAAACTCGCTGACTGACTCATTCGCTCACTGTCTGGTGACTGATTACCATTCTGCCTCACTCATTAATTGACTCACTAATTTTCTGACTAGTTCACTGATACACTGATTTATTCATTGCCTGACTCAGAGTCTGTCAGTGAATCACTGAGTTAGTCAGAAAAAGAGTGAATCTTTTAACAAAGTAGGCAAAATGGGGTGTCAATCAATTAATCAGAAAGTGACTGACCTTGACTGACTCAGTAAGTTACTAATTCATTGACTCACTTACTCACTGACCGACTCACTGTCAACTGACCCCTTATTGTTGGAATATGCGCAAGCATATTGAAGGATGTCCTGTAGTGAAGGTGACCCCAGAGTTCCAGTAGAGTTCTGGAAAACTGGACTTCCATCATCCTATGCCTCTTGGGGCCACATCGTCTTCATTGGTGCATACTTCTTCATTGGGCGCACTGGGACTCCCTGCATCTTCTCTTTTTTTTTGTTTACTTCGCCGTCCACTTTGGAGTCATTGAAACGTATTGAAACACCATGCCTCTGTAGGCCACTGGGTGGCTATCCCACTTCTGACACCAATATCTTAGTGATCTTTGTGTCTATACTGCTAAAGTTTATAGGCATTGTTAATGATTTCTTGTTAATTTGGACCATGATTTCAACATACAGCTGTATGTAAAGAGATTTTCAGACTGCAGGAGGAGTGGTTCTGCTCTAAGGTGGAAGGCCAGAGCACCCCCCTTTGATGAGCACAGACAGGAGGTGATGGGGTGGTGGGTGGCTCCTTCCAAAGTTATTTAATGACTAGTCTTGGTTGGCCTGATAGCAAGTTGCTTCGATTTAGCACTGTCAATTACTGGTTAAGGCAACTAGATGATATACACCAACTGTAACCAATGCTAAAGCTTTAACCTCAAGCATGGTGTGATACTCTGTTATAGTAGATTTAATTCTGCTCTTGGTTCAAAATTTAAGGATAAATATTAATATAATGCTTAAGTCTTCATATATGTGAACCACTGCTCTATGCTCTGTGGCCCAGCTCGACTCTTACAGTCCTCTTTTCTACAGTGAGTTAATCTTCTTGTCGTCGTTGAAGGCCCGTCTCCTTTTTTTTCCTTCTTGGACATGCGTTGAATTAAAATGGCCAGACTTCCTGTGTTTTGTGGCCAATTACTCTGGCTGCAGCATGGGGAGGTGAGGCGCGGCGTGAGGAGAATGATTAACACCTCCCCTCTTGCAATATTTTTATCCCCAGCCGCTCAAAATAACAATCGGCACATGCAGGGGCTGACAGGATCCTTAACATGGCAATTAGGAGAGGGGGAAGTGTTAAATGATTCGCTGAATGAGCCGTCAATCAATCGAGCTGCGAGTGTACCTCAGGGACCCGCTAAGTCTACATCCGTCAGTCTCTCTCTCTCTCTCTCTCTCTCTCTTTCTTATTCTCTCTAAAGCTAGCAGCTTAAGAACTCTCCCCCTCTGAGCCTCCAAAACAAACGGGACTTATGAATTTTATGACTGCTGATCTGTTCCCTTAGATTAAAGGGATTACTCGGGATCTGTAAACTTTTAAACTAAATTGGAATTGGATCTGCAGACGCAATCCGATACAATCTGAAACACAGAGCAACGTTTTAATTCTCCCTCTGGCTCAAATCTGAAGGAACACGGTTTCACAGGCACGCCTCTGTTTCTTCTTTTGTTCTGAATTAAAGATGTTCAGAGTGTGCTATGATAGCGAGACGAACACTATGCATATTGATTGAACCTTCAGTGAAGGTGAAGAATCTTGTGTGAGAGCAACAAACCCATCACATCTAGATAGATGAACAACAAACACTGTAACAGGACCATGAGCTGTATATACACACACATTTGGTCTAGTGTGAAAGCTGATTTCAAGCTCAGAAGTGGTCCAGAGAACCCATTTCTGGTCCCCCTGAAATGTTGGTGGTCTGGGTTAAGGCTACCATGGCTTAATAAACCAACTGTAGCAATTACCATATATCCATCCATCCATTATCTTCCACTTTATCCCGCTAGTGGGGGAGCTGGAGCCAATCCCAGCACCTACAGGTGAAGGTGGGGTACACCATGGACAGGTCGCCCGTCCATCGCATGGCCAACACACACTCATGCACACAATCACACATACAGGCAATTTAGAGTGAGCGATCAACCTAACATGCATGTGTTTGGACTGTGGGAGGAAACTGGAGTAGCTGGAGGAAACCCACTCAAGCACGGGGAGAACACAGATTTACCACATATTACCATATATCATATAATAAAAAAGAAAGCAAATATTGATAGAATGCTTGCGTCAGCATATATGTGAACCACTGAGCTTGATGCAATTTGTCAAGAGTGAAAGCTGTTTTCGAGCCAAGGGGTGGTGCACCGATCTCTGGTCCCCCTCAAATGTCAATGGTCTGGCTTAAAGCCATTTTGGTTCCATTGACTTGCATTGAAATTAAAGACTGTAATTCTCCTGTAATTTTGGATGTACTTGTTTTTCTTAAATTAAATTGTGAGTTTAAAATTGTTTTAAATTGTGATTATTGGGGTCCAAGCCCACCTTGCCTTATAAAACAGTCTAACTTTCCTGTGTATGTAAAGTAGCCGAATGTTTTAATACAGGTTTTAACCAACCCTCATCCACTTGGCCTTACCATATGATAGGGGGTTAGATGAGCAGTCAGTTGTTCCCCAAAAAAGGGTTCTTCTATTGTTATGATGTGAACCTTAGAAGACAATAGAAGACCTCTTTTTGAGCGATATAGAAGCACTTTCTGAAAGATTCAATATGGAACCAATTACAAACACATTCTTTATCAATCTGAAAAACCAGCCTACCATGCAAAGAACCCCTCCAGCACAAAATGACTCTACCTTATGGCCTCTTTTCCACTCTAGAGCCAAGTGGTTCTCAGGACAGTACTCTGCTGACTCCCGAGACTGGTTACGGTTTCTTTGTCCATCTGTTCTGCTGCTAAATCAGAACCAGCTAAGTTCTACACAAAGGATTGTACTGCTAACTGCTAATTGATACACCCACCACAAAACACATCTAATGCCATCTGTTACTCCATCCCCAGTCTCTGAGTGTGCTTTTAGATTATTTATCCAGTAAACAGGTACTGTTGTAAAATTGGTTACTTTGACTGAGACTGTAGGTGTTTTGACCCTGTACCTGGCTAACTGTATTAGCATTAGCATATTCCAGCAGGATACGGTACCACAGAACAATTCTATTTTGTATCTTTCTGTCACTTCAGTGCCTGATTTTTGAATTTCTGGTCTCGGATATTAATTTTTGTCCTCTGAATGGGGTGTTGTAAGCATCGATTTACTGGAACTACTTTGGTGGGAGGCACCATACGCTCACGTTAGCTTTTAGATTTTATCACCATGTGAGTAAAGATTCGACCTGGAACTGAATTGATAAGCACATGACGATGCCACTGAATTAACAGTCTATAAACAAAGACGAAATCCAGACTTCCAGATGTCTACACTTGAGGATGGTGGGAGGTGGGATGGGTACACTGTGGCATGGGGTGGTGAGATGGGCATAGTCAATAATGGAGGGATGGGATAGGTATACTCTGGGATGGGTGGTGGGATGGGCATACACCAGGATGGACCAACTGTGGGATAGGGGGTATGGGCATACTCTGGGATGAAGGGGTGGGATGGGTATACTCCAGGATGGGCATACTCCGGGCGATGGTTGTGTACCAGGACTGTCAGGCATTCGTACAAGTGTGTGAATACCTTTACCTAACAGGATGGACACTTATGAATAAAACCATGTTGCTCACATGAAGCAGACATGTGCACAGAGGGTAGAATGCATGGACTGGATCACCCTTCAAGTTCCTAGAGCTTTTACTGAACTGGGAAAATCTGCTTTTAGCTACAGTGCACCAGCGAGCTGGATATCACTGGAGGAAACACTAAAGCTCGGCTCATTTTAAACTATTTTTGATATTCAGTTTATTTATTTATTTACATTTTTATTTCCTTTTACCATTCTTTTATTGCTTTTTGTTTTTATTACTCTATTATTAATATTATTATATTATACTTACTTTTATTTTTATTATTATTTCTTTTATTATTTTATGTTTAACTACCATATCTACTTTTATTGACTTATTTTTAGCTTTGTCTTATGCTTGATTTTAGTTTCTTATTCAGTTTTTAATTTTGTCTCTGTTCTTATTGTTTTTTTTACATTTTAAGTGCTCAATAAAATTCATTTTAATTTATTTTCAATCCCTTTTTGTTTATTAATTGTAATGCTGGGTGGCATTGTAAATAAGGGTCTCCCTTAATGTATTCCCGAGTGAAAATAAAGGTTGAGTGATTGATTGATACCAGAGGAAGCCAAGGTGATTTACAGACTGTACCCCCCCATGCCTGGCTTCCGGTATATATGGCTCAAAACACTACAGAACATCAATCAGCCAACTCTGATCTTGCTATTTTAAGCTTTTATCATCAATCCTCATGATAACAGAGCATCATTTAGTCTAATTTAGTCTAATCAAAGCTGTACTGAGGTGAGTAGGGCAAGTTAGCTAGGAGAGGGGAGCCATCTAGCTCCAAACACAACAGAATAGCTTTCATTTCTGGCTTCTGTACTTACTACATCAGCCGCCTCACTTTGTTTCCTCAGAGTTGAGCTATTATTATCTACATTTGCGTCAGTAAGGCCTCAGAACTGTGGTAAACAGTTGGCGGCATTTATCATTTATCATTTAGATATTTAACATTTAAAAACTGGTGTTAAAAAATGATGTGTTTTGACATTTACTAAATAGTGGCTTGCAAATCATGCACTGTCTTCACTTACTTGACGTCCGTGTGACAAAATAAGTGTATTTAATGTTTTTCTGGTTTGAAGGAAAGGTCAAGATTAAGAGGCTTTAACGTGAATTAATCTGTATACAAGTACACAGTGAAATGAGCGTTCCTCCAGGACCATACGGTACAACTAGTGCAAAACAATACTATATACACAGTGCAGAATAAAGTATGCAATAAATATAGACATACAGTAAATACAAAACAGGATAATAAATACTTAAATAGGATACGGTACATGGTACTGAGAATTGTGCAAAGTATATAACATATTATGACATATTAGCAGATAGCCTGGCATATATGACCATAGCAGTCACTGAGGTAGCAACAAGGACAACAGTAACAGAATACAGTATTGGATTAACTCTTTGATGCACAAGCAAAGTATCTCTTCGGTAAATCTGAAAAATTGAAATCAGTTTATTTCATTATTTAATGTTATAAATGTTCAGTAGAAATCTTGTTTTGTCACTATTTTAATTCTTATTTATTTACTTAATGAACAAAAATAGTGTATGTAAATATGTTCCTGACTGCAAATGTTTACAGATGTCAACAGTTCCTATAAAACTCCATAGTGAACACATAAGGGTTCATTCTGAGCCATGTTGTGTGTTAGAAGGGCAGAGATACAAACATGACTAATTAAAAAAAATAAGATTTTCAATGATCAGAAACAAGTAAATTGAAGAATTTATGGAAGCTTGAATGATGAAATCAATTTATTGTTGAGTCACTTTTGACCCAGGTTTTACATCAAAGGGATAATATGTTCTATTAACGTATTATTATTAACACAAAAATGCCTTTATAGATTATAATTTAGTGCAGCAGGACGAGGTGGCAGTATACCAACATAAACATAGGACCAATCAGCAAAAAATTTGTATATGTTGTTATAGTAACAGTCTAGGAGTAAAAACAGTACTGTGTAATGTGGAGTATCTTATAGTTAAGTTGGCTTGAAAAGACCAACTTACTGTTTTCTTTAATCTTCTTCTTCTTATTTTTATTATTCCATGCAAAAAATTTAAACTCTATCTCCTCCTACAGTTTTCAAGCTACAGACACCAAACTTCTTTTCTAGGCGATCCGACCTCCAGATTCTGAACAGCGCTCCTCGGAAAACTCATTTTTGTTTTTTTAAGGTGGAAATCTAAAAATTTAAGGTGGAATTGTAGAAATTTAAGGTGGAATTGTAGAAATTAATGGTTGAGTTGTGGTAATTTAAGGTGGAATTGTAGAAATTTAAGGTGGAGTTTTAGATATGTAAGGTGGAGTTATAGGAATTTAAGGTGGAATTGTAGAAATTAAAGGTGGAGTTATAGGAATTTAAGGTGGAATTGTAGAAATCTAAGGTGGATTTATAGAAATTTAAGGTGGAATTGTGGAAATTTAAGGTGAAATTGTGGAAATTTAAGGTGGGATTCTAGAAATTTAAGGTGGAGTTATAGAAATGTAAGGTGGAGTTATAGAAATTTAAGGTGGAGTTATAGGAATTTAAGGTGGAATTGTGGAAATTTAAGGTGGAATTGTGGAAATTTAAGGTGGGATTCTAGAAATTTAAGGTGGAGTCATAGAAATCTAAGGTGGAGTTATAGAAGTTTAAGGTGGAATTGTAGACATTTAAGGTGGAATTCCAGAAATTTAAGGTGGAGTTATAGAAATTTAAGGTGGAGTTATAGATATGTAAGGTGGAGTTATAGGACTTTAAGGTGGAATTGTAGAAATTTAAGGTGGTATTGAAGAAATTAATGGTGGAGTTATAGGAATTTAAGGTGGAATTGTAGAAATTAAAGGTGGAGTTATAGGAATTTAAGGTGGAATTGTAGAAATCTAAGGTGGATTTATAGAAATTTAAGGTGGAATTGTGGAAATTTAAGGTGGAATTGTGGAAATTTAAGGTGGAGTTATAGAAATTGAAGGTGGAGTTATAGGAGTTTAAGGTGGAATTGTAGAAATTTAAGGTGGTATTGTAGAAATTAAAGGTGGAGTTATAGGAATTTAAGGTGGAATTGTAGAAATTCAAGGTGGATTTATAGAAATTTAAGGTGGAATTGTGGAAATTTAAGGTGGAATTGTGGAATTTTAAGGTGGGATTCTAGAAATTTAAGGTGGAGTTATAGGAGTTTAAGGTGGAATTGTAGACATTTAAGGTGGAATTCCAGAAATTCACAGTTCTCACACACTCACACTGAAACACAGAAATAACAGCAGGATCAGTGTTTTTAAGGTGGAATTGTAGAAATTTATGGTGGAATTCCAGAAATTTAAGGTGGAATTAAAGAAATTTAAGGTGGAATTATAGAAACTTACAGTACTCATACACACACTGAAACACAGAAATAACAGTTTTAAGGTGGAATTGCAGGAATCTAAGGTGGACACCACACACACTGATTGCAAAACCCATCTTCACTACACACAGGCACCAAACACTAATTTCAAAACATATCTTCACTACACACAGACACCACACACACACACACACTACACACCACACACACTACTATCAGCTACTATCATCAAACTTTTAAGTTCGTTGAAACTTTCCCTCTCTGGTTGTAAAGTGATCTTCAATTGAATATTGAATAAACAGAAGTACAGATAATGTTTTCTTGTTTATTTACTTGTAATTTACTGTAATTCCACAAATGTTGCTCTATGTCACAATACATACAGTGATTTACTACCTTACCTACAGTGGAATCAGCTTATAGCTAATATTTTAGGGGATAGGGTGGGCTTTAATTCATATTAGCAAATCTGAATCATGTTCTCTTTTTCCCCCCAATGTCAAACCCGCTCCTTCGCCCTTGCATGTTCATGTGGAACTGCCACCAGAACAGTTACCCTCTGAGGCCAGAACCGTTCGGCCCTGCAGTGGAAAAGAAGCCTACGAGTTTAAATAGAACCGTTCCCTTTACAGGGGAACCCTGACAGGACCATCCTTATTAAGAGCACAGAAACTCGAAATTCTTTTCATGACAGCAGTTTCGGTAAGTCGCACAAAGAAACCCAGCAGCGCACAATAACACAAAGCAGGGCCGGAGATAGTGTCTGTCTCTGCCTGCCTGTCCAACCCTGGAAAGAATAAAAAGAATCATGAATTATTTGATGCTTGTTGGTTCCTTTTATTCTGCGTCTCATATTGTGTCTGCTTTCTGTTCAATCAGCCGATAGAAAGACTCTTCCTCCGCTTCCATTAGCAGCCTCTCTCTCTCTCCTGCCTCTTATTCTCTCTCTTAATTTGTTCTCTTTTTCTGTCTCTATCCCTTCTATTCCTCTCCATCCATCTTCCCCCTTTCTCTTTCTCTTGCTTGCCTACGGTGCCTCGCTCTCGGGTCTTGCGTGATGAACGGCTCTTAGCGTTCGGTTTAGTGCAGCTTAACAGAAAGTGAGCGTCTTGGGCGTACGAGCATGAGACACTACTACTGCTGCCTTCCACCCGAGAGAAAACAAGTCCCCCTGAAAAGCTAGAGAGAGAGAGAGAGAGAGAGAGAGAGAGAGAGAGAGAGAGAGAGAGAGAGAGAGAGAGAGAGAGGGAGAAAAAGAAGAGAGATGAAGACAGAGGGAGAAAAAGAAAGAGAGGGAGACAGAGAGGAAGAGAGAGAAACAGAGAGAGTGTGGGTGTGTGTTTGAGAGAGAGAACTCTCTCTCAAACACACACCCATCTAACAATTATCAGGTTAGATATTTATCAGATTCAGTATTTCACATGTTTGTTTTTATCAGGTTAGATATTTATCAGATTCAGTATTTCACATATTAGTTTTTATCAGGTTAGATATTTATCAGATTCAGTATTTCACATATTAGTTTTTATCAGGTTAGATAATTAGCTGATTCAGTATTTCACATGTTAGTTTTTATCAGGTTACTTATTTATCAGATTCAGTATTTCACATGTTAGTTTTTATCAGGTTAGTTATTTATCAGATTCAGTATTTCACATGTTAGTTTTTATCAGGTTAGATATTTATCAGATTCAGTATTTCACATTTTAGTTTTTATCAGGTTAGTTATTTATCAGATTCAGTATTTCACATGTTAGTTTTTATCAGGTTAGTTATTTATCAGATTCAGTATTTCACATGTTTGTTTTTATCAGGTTAGATAATTAGCTGATTCAGTATTTCACATGTTAGTTTTTATCAGGTTAGTTATTTATCAGATTCAGTATTTCACATGTTAGTTTTTTATCAGGTTAGTTATTTATCAGATTCAGTATTTCACATGTTAGTTTTTATCAGGTTAGATAATTAGCTGATTCAGTATTTCACATGTTAGTTTTTATCAGGTTACTTATTTATCAGATTCAGTATTTCACATGTTAGTTTTTATCAGGTTAGATATTTATCAGATTCAGTATTTCACATGTTAGTTTTTATCAGGTTACTTATTTATCAGATTCAGTATTTCACATGTTAGTTTTTATCAGGTTAGTTATTTATCAGATTCAGTATTTCACATGTTTGTTTTTATCAGGTTAGATAATTAGCTGATTCAGTATTTCACATGTTTGTTTTTATCAGGTTAGATAATTAGCTGATTCAGTATTTCACATGTTAGTTTTTATCAGGTTAGTTATTTATCAGATTCAGTATTTCACATGTTAGTTTTTATCAGGTTAGATAATTAGCTGATTCAGTATTTCACATGTTAGTTTTTATCAGGTTACTTATTTATCAGATTCAGTATTTCACATGTTAGTTTTTATCAGGTTAGTTATTTATCAGATTCAGTATTTCACATGTTAGTTTTTATCAGGTTAGTTATTCAGCTGATTCAGTATTTCACATGTTAGTTTTTATCAGGTTAGTTATTTATCAGATTCAGTATTTCACATGTTAGTTTTTATCAGGTTAGATAATTAGCTGATTCAGTATTTCACATGTTAGTTTTTATCAGGTTACTTATTTATCAGATTCAGTATTTCACATGTTAGTTTTTATCAGGTTAGTTATTTATCAGATTCAGTATTTCACATGTTAGTTTTTATCAGGTTAGTTATTCAGCTGATTCAGTATTTCACATGTTAGTTTTTATCAGGTTAGTTATTTATCAGATTCAGTATTTCACATGTTAGTTTTTATCAGGTTAGATAATTAGCTGATTCAGTATTTCACATGTTAGTTTTTATCAGGTTACTTTTTTATCAGATTCAGTATTTCACATGTTAATTTTTATCAGGTTAGATAATTAGCTGATTCAGTATTTCACATGTTAGTTTTTATCAGGTTACTTATTTATCAGATTCAGTGTTTTACATGCTAGTTTTTATCAGGTTAGATATTTATCAGATTCAGTATTTCACATGTTAGTTTTTATCAGGTTAGATAATTAGCTGATTCAGTATTTCACATGTTGGTTTTTATCAGGTTACTTATTTATCAGATTCAGTGTTTTACATGCTAGTTTTTATCAGGTTAGATATTTATTAGATTCAGTATTTCACATGTTAGTTTTTATCAGGTTACTTATTTATCAGATTCGGTATTTCACATGTTAGCTTTTATCAGGTTAGTTATTTATCAGATTCAGTATTTCACATGATAGTTTTTATCAGGTTACTTATTTATCAGATTCGGTATTTCACATGTTAGCTTTTATCAGGTTAGTTATTTAGAAGGTTATTAAACATTTTAGGTCTGTATTTTAGCAGATTAGCTTTTAGCAGGTTTTTAGCCAATAAACTGATAATGTTCTCATCACATCTTGTGTTCTCAGGTGGCCATTACCCAAATCATCTTGTCATCGCTCTCCAAAATAGCGATTTTTGGAATTTAAAGGAGAGACCAAGCACATACTTTACTTTGAATGTAAATCAATGGAACGAGAATTTCTTCCAGGCTATTTTGGGGCATTTCTATTGATCGATTCATTGTAAAACTTTCACATAAAGGACATAAAGGGCAGTTGTCGGGTCCAAATGAAGGAAAAATAAAAAAAATCAACAAAAATGAAAATACATGTCGTTCTTAGGACAGGGGGCGATATATCGGTCCACTAAGAGAAAGAACAACCGAGAGAAAGAACAAATGACTAGGCTTGTTGTTGATGTCACCGGAAATGATGCATTGAATTCATTTTCAGAGCATAATGCAATAAACAAATAAAGAAACAATGTGTGCCAGCAGGCCAACAGTGGACCACTATCCTCTTGTTTTCAGGGTGAATCTGTTCTCGCACGGGTGCTCCAATCACAGTTCTCATATCGTTTGTGTTTGAAGGATGGAATATGGAATACTGCTGTACTGAAAGTGTCTTTTCAGACAGCGTGTGTACAAAGAAACGTCAAAACTAAATAGCTGTGTAAATCAGCCTCACAGCGCTCGAGCACAGAGACTAAGGCAGAAGAATTCCTTCAGGATGAGATTTAAAGGATGGAGAAGATAAACAGAGAGAAGAAGAGGAGGCGTGCCGTTGTGTGAGCAGCTCTCCACTCCTCCTGATGGGTTCATCCTCCCTCTGCTTCAGGTCGTTTAGCAGGCCCGGCTTTATTTACAGCCGATCCGAGGCTCATTTGTTCAGCCGCTGCTGCGGGGACTGAATATCACCCGACAGGAGCGTCATCCATATTCCTTCCTGCTGTAGGACGTGTAAACGTATGTGTCATCATCAGAATATTTATGTGGCTGTGTGAGGGTGAGCTGTCAGAAAGTTTAGAGAACACTCTACAAGCATAATGGAGTTTTCATCCAGCCTTAAAGTCACATTTATTTATGAATCTGGATCAGCGGTCCGCATGGCTGAGGGTCCGGGAGCAGTCTGGGACACGTCAGTTTAAACTGGGGGAGGGGTTTGTAGGGAGGAGTATCGGTATGAGTTAAATGGAGAGATCAGGATCACCAAACTATACATTTAACAGAAGTGCCAAGAAGTACCAGGACACCACACAAAGGTGTCAAAAGTATTCACATTCATTACTCAGGTAGAAGTATAGATGCTAGAGTTTAAAAATAAAAGTAATGTAAGGGTGAATGTCCTAATAGGATAAAAGCTTAGGCCGCACCACAGGGGTCTATAGTGCACTAGCCCACCTCCCCAAAAACCCCATTCTTCTAAAAGACATAATGACTATAATGTTATATTAAAATGTTAATGTTGGTAAATTTGGGATGCGCTAGGCTTCCTGTTTCAGCTCATATACGCCCATTTAACATGAATGTAGTTTAGTACAATGTAAATATATTAAAGAAGCATATCTGTTACTACTGAACATTAACATGTGTTTCATGGAGCAGAAGATATGATGATTAGTTGTCTATAAGTATTGTGTAACTAGAATTCAGGTGCAAGGAAATGAGAGTCTATTGGTCGAGGCTGGGAAACTCTGAGTCATGTGATCTCCTACTGGTTTATGGGAAACCATATGAGTTCCCAATTTAGTACCAGACTTGACGATATGATTTCAGGTCAAGAAGTGGAGTGGAGACCAACTTGAGTGGAAATTACACTAACATTATGAAATAAAATATCATTTTCAACTAACTCTGTTATGGGATGAACTAGCTGGTGGCCTTGTTTGTGTGCAATGTGACTCTGTGTTGAACTGCTAGTGAGCCATTACGGGTTAAATTGCTGTGCTTTATGAAGACCACCAAGCCAGCACAACTACACTGATTCTAAATGTGCAGTGTCACAGGTTTCTAACATTTGGATCCTGTCCTCGCAGAGGCAAGGTCTTTTCTGGATGGTTATTTTTAAAGATATTGAGGAAAGTCAAGTAAGCTTCCTGTTTTTGTATGTGGTAGTCATCACTCAGCAAACAGTGGTCAGTTCGGCTCAACCAATCAAACTCTGCTATTGGAACTGTTGCATATTCATGATCTTTTCATATAGAAACTGAGGGCTTGTGAAAGCTTGGTGGTCATTTTTGATAATACATGAATGGTTACACTTGCATTGCAGATGTAATGACGTCTGGTTCCATTCACCACCACTCTAAAGAAATCCGAGTCGGTAAAGCTCTTCATAATTAGCCAATTTACATCAAACCATTTGAATGTTTTTTCTCGACATCTCAACGATTGAACAATCTCCTTTTAAGAAGAACGTCTTCACTGTAAAGGGGTCCTGCTTGCTCCACTTTACGGCACGGCTCAGGTTGACTCAAGCTGAATGAAATCAGGCCGCCTGCGATGAAGAGCTGGCTTGTCTTGTTTGTTTTGGTGGAGGCTGATGGATATAAACATCAGAGCGGTAGGAGTTTCCCTGTGTGTCTTCAGACATACGCTCTTCGGGCCCTCGCTCTGAGAGTCCAATCCATAAATCACTCGTGACAACGGCTAATTAACGGCGCTCCAGCAGGGAGATGAATCTGTCCATCTGAAAAAGCTCCTCAATAAAAACAGTCTCTCGCCATGATGCGCCAGTACGCCCAGCCTGAACGCCGTGTTCAGACATTATTCAGACCCGTGACAGGACAGGAGAGCTACTCTTTATCTTCTTCAATTTTTCTTCTAGTTGGTATTGGTCAAGCATCTGCAAATATCATAAAAATTTATAATAATTAAAAAATGAACAGGCCATGCGATAACCTGGAGAACATGGTGTACCCTGCCTTCACCCGATGACACTGGGATTAGCTGCAATCCCCACTCAAGCACGGAGAGAACATTCACACTCCACACAGAACGGGCAGACCGGGAATCCAACCCCCATCGTCTTACTATACTAACCACTACACCACCATACTAACCACTACACCACCATACTAACCACTACACCACCACACTAACCACTACACCACCATACTAACCACTACACCACCGTACTAACTACTACACCACCATACTAACCACTACACCACCATACTAACCACTACACCACCTTACTAACCACTACACCACCATACTAACCACTACACCACCTTACTAACCACTACACCACCATACTAACCACTACACCACCATACTAACCACTACACCACCATACTAACCACTACACCACCGTACTAACTACTACACCACCATACTAACCACTACACCACCATACTAACCACTACACCACCTTACTAACCACTACACCACCACACTAACCACTACACCACCACACTAACCACTACACCACCATACTAACCACTACACCACCATACTAACCACTACACTACCATACTAGCTACTACATCACCATACTAACCACTACACCACCATACTAACCACTACACCACCACACTAACCACTACACCACAATACTTACCACTACACCACCATACTAACCACTACACCACCATACTTACCACTACACCACCATACTAACCACTACACCACCATACTGACCACTACACCACCATACTAACCACTACACCACCATACTTACCACTACACCACCATACTAACCACTACACCACCATACTAACCACTACACCACCATACTAACCACTACACCACCATACTGACCACTACACCACCATACTGACCACTACACCACCACACTAACCACTACACCACCATACTAACCACTACACCACCATACTAACCACTACACCACCATACTGACCACTACACCACCATACTAACCACTACACCACCATATTAACTACTACACCACCATACTTACCACTACACCACCATACTAACCACTACACCACCATATTAACTACTACACCACCGTACTAACCACTACACCACCATACTAACCACTACACCACCGTACTAACCACTACACCACCATACTTACCACTACACCACCGTACTAACCACTACACCACCATATTAACTACTACACCACCATACTTACCACTACACCACCATACTAACCACTACACCACCATATTAACTACTACACCACCGTACTAACCACTACACTACCATACTAACCACTACACCACCATACTAACCACTACACCACCATATTAACTACTACACCACCATACTAACCACTACACCACCATACTAACCACTACACCACCATACTTACCACTACACCACCATACTAACCACTACACCACCATACTAACCACTACACCACCATACTAACCACTACACCACCATACTTACCACTACACCACCATACTAACCACTACACCACCATATTTACTACTACACCACCATACTGACCACTACACCACCATACTTACCACTACACCACCATACTGACCACTACACCACCATACTTACCACTACACCACCATACTAACCACTACACCACCATACTTACCACTACACCACCATACTAACCACTACACCACCATACTAACCACTACACCACCATATTAACCACTACACCACCATATTAACTACTACACCACCATACTAACCACTACACCACAGTGCTGCCCTGACTTGACGTCATGATATCTAATACATTAAAAGACATACATGGGTTTTAAATGACTGAGACCACCCGAAGTGCTGGAACTTCTGAACAGGCTGAGTAAAGTGGTCTAATAACTCTAATGTAGCAGGTCAGCAGTTCCTTTTATATCAGTAATTTAAATAAACCTGTTTCATTACTTACTGTGAAGACCACCTATCAGATGCACCCCATTCAATTACATGCAGAACTGTGGTTATGTTGGTTTTCCAATACTACCACCATCATCATCATTGTAGTCAGGATATGAGTAGTGTCCTCCCTGGAGGTAGATTAGGTTCATCATAATATAAAGACCTGCTGTGTTTGAAATTGCCTGTGAGTTTATTTTAAAGCAGCAGTTATTCAGTCAGTGGAGAAAAGAACATGTTAAGATCTGGTGTGCGTGCACTGCTGTGAGTCACCCAGTAAATCTGAAATAATCAAGCTGGAACAGAAGATGCAGCTGGGTGTTTAGGGCTCTGATAAGGCTATGATGACAACAGTAGATAATTCAGTCATGTCCTTCACCGAGTTTTGATTGAGTTATCTTTGGATTCTCTTTCAAAGCGTTCACAATCAGCATACTCATCCACTCGAGGAGGGGCTCCAATATACAACCCACGTTCTTCTTCTTCTCTTTAGTTACACATTCCCACCAATTCTTACATGGTACCATGGCCAGTAAGTTAAAACTAAAAGGTAATAATAAATTATTTATAAATTGATGAGTGGAAGTATAAAGGATGTTTCTAATAAAGTGACCAATGAGTGGAAGTATAAAGGGTGTTTCTGATAAAGTGGCCAGTGAGTGGAAGCAGAAAGGATGTGTTTTTAAAAAAGTAGGCAGTGAGTGATAGTTTAAGGGGAATGTTTCTAATAAACTGGCCAGTGAGCAGAGGTACAAAAGAGATGTTTCCAATAAAGTGGCCAATGAGTGAAAGTACAAGGGGTGTTTCTAATAAAGTGGCCAGTAAGTTAAAGTAAACCGTAGGTGTTTCTAACAAACTGACCAGTGAGCAGAGGTACAAAGGAGGTGTTTCCAATAAAGTGGCCAGTGAGTGGAAGTACAAGGGGTGTTTCTAATAAAGTGGCCAGTGAGTGGAAGTAGGTAGTAGGTGTTTCTAGTAAAGTGGCCAGTGAGTGGAGGTATAAGAGATGTTTCTAATAAAGTGACCAATGAGTGGAAGTACAAGGGGTGTTTCTAATAAAGTGGCCAGTGAGTGGAAGTACACGGGGTGTTTCTAATAAAGTGGCCAGTAAGTTAAAGTAAACCATAGGTGTTTCTAATAAACTGGCTAGTAAGCAGAGGTACAAAGGAGATGTTTTCAATAAAGTGGTCAATGAGTGAAAGTACAAGGGGTGTTTCTAATAAAGTGGCCAGTGAGTGGAAGCAGATAGGAGGTGTTTCTAATAAAGTGGGCAGTGAGTGGAAGTACAATGGGTGTTTCTAATAAAGTGGCCAATGAGTGGAAGTACAAGAGGTGTTTCTAATAAAGTGGGCAGTGAGTGGAAGTACAATGGGTGTTTCTAATAAAGTGGCCAGTAAGTGGAAGTACAAGGGATGTTTTTAATAAAGTGGCCAGTGAGTGGAAGTATAATGAGTGTTTCTAATATAGTGGCCAATGAGTGGAAGTACAAGGGGTGTTTTTAATAAAGTGGCCAATGTGTGTAAGTATAAGAGGTGTTTCTAATAAATTGGCCAGTGAGTGGAAGTACAAGGGATGTTTCTAAAAAAGTGGCCAGTGAGTGGAAGTACAATGAGTGTTTCTAATAAAGTGGCCAATGTGTGTAAGTATAAGAGGTGTTTCTAATAAAGTGGTCAGTAAGTGGAAGTGCAAGCGAGGTGTTTCTAATAAAGTGGCCAGTAAGTTAAAGTAACAGGTAGGTGTTTTTAATAAAATTGCCAGTAAGTTAAAGTAACAGGTAGGTGTTTTTAATAAAGTGGCCAGTAAGTTAAAGTAACAGTAGGTGTTTCTAATAAAGTGGCCAGTAAGTTAAAGTAACAGGTAGGTGTTTTTAATAAAGTGGCCAGTAAGTTAAAGTAACAGGTAGGTGTTTTTAATAAAATGGCCAGTAAGTTAAAGTAACAGGTAGGTGTTTCTAATAAAATGGCCAGTAAGTTAAAGTAACAGGTAGGTGTTTTTAATAAAATTGCCAGTAAGTTAAAGTAACAGGTAGGTGTTTTTAATAAAGTGGCCAGTAAGTTAAAGTAACAGTAGGTGTTTCTAATAAAGTGGCCAGTAAGTTAAAGTAACAGGTAGGTGTTTTTAATAAAGTGGCCAGTAAGTTAAAGTAACAGGTAGGTGTTTCTAATAAAATGGCCAGTAAGTTAAAGTAACAGGTAGGTGTTTCTAATAAAATGGCCAGTAAGTTAAAGTAACAGGTAGGTGTTTTTAATAAAATGGCCAGTAAGTTAAAGTAACAGGTAGGTGTTTCTAATAAAATGGCCAGTAAGTTAAAGTAACAGGTAGGTGTTTTTAATAAAATGGCCAGAAAGTTAAAGTAACAGTAGGTGTTTTTAATAAAGTGGCCAGTAAGTTAAAGTAACAGTAGGTGTTTTTAATAAAGTGGCCAGTAAGTTAAAGTAACAGGTAGGTGTTTTTAATAAAGTGGCCAGTAAGTTAAAGAAACAGGTAGGTGTTTTTAATAAAGTGGCCAGTAAGTTAAAGTAACAGGTAGGTGTTTTTAATAAAGTGGCCAGTAAGTTAAAGTAACAGGTAGGTGTTTTTAATAAAGTGGCCAGTAAGTTAAAGTAACAGGTAGGTGTTTTTAATAAAATGGCCAGTAAGTTAAAGTAACAGTAGGTGTTTTTAATAAAGTGGCCAGTAAGTTAAAGTAACAGGTAGGTGTTTCTAATAAAATGGCCAGTGAGTTAAAGTAATAGGTAGGTGTTTCTAATAAAGTGGCCAGTAAGTTAAAGTAACAGGTAGGTGTTTCTAATAAAATGGCCAGTAAGTTAAAGTAACAGGTAGGTGTTTTTAATAAAATGGCCAGTAAGTTAAAGTAACAAGTAGATGTTTTAATAAAGTGGCCAGTAAGTTAAAGTAACAGGTAGGTGTTTTTAATAAAGTGGCCAGTAAGTTAAAGTAACAGGTAGGTGTTTCTAATAAAATGGCCAGTAAGTTAAAGTAACAGGTAGGTGTTTTTAATAAAGGGGCTTGTAAGTTAAAGTAACAGGTAGGTGTTTTTAATAAAATGGCCAGAAAGTTAAAGTAACAGTAGGTGTTTTTAATAAAGTGGCCAGTAAGTTAAAGTAACAGTAGGTGTTTTTAATAAAGTGGCCAGTAAGTTAAAGTAACAGGTAGGTGTTTTTAATAAAGTGGCCAGTAAGTTAAAGAAACAGGTAGGTGTTTTTAATAAAGTGGCCAGTAAGTTAAAGTAACAGGTAGGTGGTTTTAATAAAGTGGCCAGTAAGTTAAAGTAACAGGTAGGTGTTTTTAATAAAATGGCCAGTAAGTTAAAGTAACAGTAGGTGTTTTTAATAAAGTGGCCAGTAAGTTAAAGTAACAGGTAGGTGTTTCTAATAAAATGGCCAGTGAGTTAAAGTAATAGGTAGGTGTTTCTAATAAAGTGGCCAGTAAGTTAAAGTAACAGGTAGGTGTTTCTAATAAAGTGGCCAGTGAGTGTACTTACAGGTGAAAAAGCCCATTTTCCAGGTTTGTTTTGGGAGATTGTTGATGTAAAGTGTGTGTGTGTGTGTGTGTGTGTGTGTGTGTGTGTGTGTGTGTGTGTGTGTGTGTGTTAGCATTGCATGAGCGAGAGAGAATCAAACTCACTGCACAAATAACAGATACAGGTTGTGTATGTTTGCTCTGTTTTTCTGACTATTTGGAGAAACCAAATGTCAGCGGTATTAAACTGATGTTTGAAATGCTTTCCTATTTTCTAACAGCCATTTAAGGCCTCATAACAAACAGCATCACATTCATGTGTTTGCAATACGAGAGCAAATTTGCATTCGTGAACACAAATGACTGGCTGCCTTTGTAGCTGTGCCGGCTGTTTCTGGGAGTGAGGTGTTTTTGAAGAACTGGAATTGAATGGAGATTTAGTTACATTATGTTAGCGCGGGGGCCGTCACTGTGGAATGGCTTTTTAAACATTAAAGTCTTCTGTGTGGTTCCCTCATGAATTTTTGACAATTACACAGAATGCAATATCATGGTTGTAAACAGAGCAGGAATTGTTTCTCCCTCACTGGATGTGAAATTAATTTCTAGTTTGTTATATGCATAATGGAAATGACGGTTACATAGTGGCTTGTCTAGAATCTAGAATCTCTCCAGTAGCATGTTTTGACTGGTGTCCTGGGCACAAAATAGACTGGAGAGAAACTCTGTTATGCCCGAAGGCAGATGTTTCTAATAAAGTGGCCGCTTTGTGCATGCATTGCAATCCTCATATACAAAGAGCAGTCTTAGTTTAGAATGTTGCAAAATGAACTCAAACTATCTATGCATTGTGTAGCAGAGATATCTACTAAAGTTAGTATGCTAACGAGCCAGCCCTGGTCCCTCTTGGCTCGTACCACCACTTTGTACCTCAAGGAGCAATAATGAGTTACTGTAACTTCAAATCTTCGGGTCGAATCAGTTCAATTTGAGAGGATGAACTAGTAACCTTCCCCAACAGCATATTCTAACCTCTCGCAATACCACTTTGTACCTCTAGAGGTGATAGTGAATCACTGTAGCTTTGAGCCGAGTCCAACACGAGAGGATTAAGAAGTAGTGCTACTGCCCTGACATTGTATACTAACCTCTGGTCAATCATGATAAAGGTGGTGCTCCTGGTTAGATCATTTAAGGACTGATAGCTAATGAAAGGAGGAGCAAACACAACAATGGCAAGAAACCACATTCAGCAGCAAACAGAAGAAGTGATATAAATTAAAAACAGAACAAGAGAGCTCTTGGTTAGTAGAGGGATGAAGTTTGATGCTCACAAAGTATCTTCTAGTAAGAACTGAAGGGGAGGCGAGATTGTTCTGAACATTATGGTGCCCCCTACTGTGTATGAATTAGTATATATATATATATATATATATATATATATATATATATATATATATATTCCTTACTTAAAGAAATAGTCCAGTGTTTTGAACTTAAGTTCTGTCTGTCATATCTGTAATATGCAACATTGAATTTCAATTTCCTCAGCCCTCCTGAAGTTCTTAAGATACTTAATCATAGACGTTTTCTACTCCTGCTGTTTCAAACTAATCAGTAATTTCTTCTCCTGCCTCACAAACACTGAGCTGGTTCTCCCTGCTACTCTGAAGAAACTTATTTTTTTCTTTCTTTTTCTCTACTTTCAATGAGGCATGTAATTGTAAATCTTATCATCTTAGTATTGCTGATGTGCTTGTTTTGCTACCCGTTGCGGACCAGAAGAGGACAGATTCCCCTTTTTTGAGTCTGGGTCCTCTAAAGGTTTCTTTTTTCTTTGCCCCTGACTTGCTCACTGGACCTGGATTTCCTGTTAAGCTACTTTGTGACAACATCTGTTGTAAAAGATGCTACAGAATAAACCTAGACTTGGCTTGTCCTCAAATAAGAAGAGAAAACTATGAACCACTTCTGCAGTTTCAGACTGTTTATGCTGTATTTTATATTTTATTTATTTCAGCAAATAAACAGTAATACAGTAATACTGTAGCATTGAGTCAAATCAGTCCAACACAAGAAAAGGAACTAGTAGAATTGTCCTGACAGCATATTATAACCTTTTGCAATACCACTTTGTACCTCTAGGGATGATAGGGAGTCACTGTAGCGTTGAGTTGAAGCAGTCCAACATGAGAGGATGAAGAAGTAGTGCTGCTGTCCTGACTAACCAACCTCTGGCCAATCATGTTAAAGGACTGATAGCTAATGAAAGGAGGAGCGAACACAACAATGACAAGAAACCACATTCGGCAGCAAACAGAAGAAGTGATATAAATAGAAGCAGAACGAGAGTTAACACTGGTGCTGCTTTCCCCATGTAATGTACACTGAGTGAACAGTACAGGCCTGAATGCTTGACCCTTACAATGAGGGGGTCTAGCATCGTTTTGAGAAACAGATAAACTACAGTCTGTAAGTGTAGCTCCTATATGGTCAGTGGAGCTGATACAATAGACAGTAAGTGTAGATACAAGGAGATGGTTTTAATGTTCCAGCTGAAATGAAGAACTTCTTAATTCTGTTGAACTGCATTTATCTGGATATGCAATGAATGAAGCCACAGATAAAACTTACTGTCATTAAGGACAGTCATGTACCACTCGGTGTTCATGCAGTATCAGGGTTTCAACTGAGGGTAATCCGTCACAGTGTCTCACGGTGGGTGAAGCACTTCTACTTATGAGTTGGAAATATTTAGAAATATAAAGATCAAATGATTCAGAGGCTGGATTTAATGATAAACTCTGAACAAGTGATGGACCGTAAGAAACAGACTGGATGGTCTCATTATCTGCTAATTCTCATAGTTATAGGTATGTATGCTGTTCATTTATACACAAACAAAATTGATTTCTTCTCTCTATTTGTTTGAAAGATATAAGATCTCAGTGTGTCACTCTTTGCTACCAGTAAGGCCCATTAATTTTTTTCATCCTGCTGTCCTTTATCTTCCTCTCCTTTCTTATCCATTTCCACTGAGATCATCTCTAAACCACTGACGTGTGACTGTCACTGGCATCTCTCACACAGTCACTGATTCAGTCTCTCTCCATCTCTCGCTCCTTCAGCCTCTCGCTCTCTATGCCAATCTCCCATTTGCCCTCGTTCTTGTTGTTTTTCTTCCTCTCTCACTCCAGCTGCCTGTTACTCCCTTTAATTCTCCCTCTTAATCTTTCTTCTCTGCCCACCTCACTCTCTCGTTCTCTCTCATTCTCTCCACGTCTCTCCCGGTTTATTTGCACTGTCTTTGTTCATTGATAAAGCTAATGTGGTTTCCAATACTTTGGCCAGAGGCCACTCACCTTTGACCACAACTTGTTGGGAAATGTCTCCGGCCAATTTCTGCTTCGCTTCTTTGGAGAAGCTCCAAAGCTTTTGGAGAAGTTTCTTTGCAGTCCATGAAAAACATCTTATTAGTCTTGCCAAATAAGATTAAAAAAAATTATCCCCTTCTACTATGTTCTTTAATGATCAGGACCCCCACAGGACCATCACAGAGAAGGTATTATTTGGGTGGTGGCTCATTTTTGGCACTGCAGTAACACTCGTGTGCTGGTGTGAGTGGATCAGACACAGCAGTGCTGCTGCTGGAGTGTTTAAACACCTCAGTGTCACTGCTGGACTGAGAAAAGTCCACCAACCAAAACTATCCAGACAACAGTGTCCTGTGGACAGCGTCCTCTGACCACTGATAAAAGACTAGAAAAGATTGATTTTACTGAACAACACAGTGGACCAGCAAAGTAGGCATATGTAATAGAGTGGACAGTGAGTGGACACAGTGTTTAAAAACTTCAGCACCACAGCTGCGTCTGATCCACTCATGCCAACACAACACACACTAACACATTGCTATCACACGACATAAATGGACAACGTGTGTAGATATAAGGAGGTTTTAATGTTATAATGATCATTGTAGATATATATATATATATATATATATATATATATATATATATATATATATATATATATATATATATTTTTTTTTTTTTTTTTTTTATTATTATGTGTGTGTGTGTATAATAAACCAAAGTCCATCATCATGTCCTATTAAAGAACTTAATTAATTGAATAATATTAAATTATTATTATTACATCTACATCTGCACAAAGACTGGGTGAAAAAGTACACAGCTTTTATGTTGCTATGTTACTTGCTTTTGTAGCTATGAGTGCTTTTAATAACTGTAATCCAACAATAAGACCAGCAAAGTAGGCATATGTAATAGAGTGGAGAGTGAATGGACACAGCGTTTAGACACTCCAGCAACACAGCTGCGTCTGATCTACTCATACCAACACAACACACACTAACACACCACTATCACATGACATAAATGGACAATGTGTGTAGATATAAGGATGTTTTAATGTTATAGATGATCATTGTGTGTATATATATATATATATATATATATATATATATATATATATATATATATATATATATATATAAAATTTTTTTATTATTTTTTTTCTTTTTTTGTATATAATAACTAAGGTCCATCACCATGTCCTATTAAAAATCTTAATTAATTGAATAATATTAAATTATTATTATCACATCTACATCTGTACATATAGACTGGGCAAAACAGCTTACACTGTTGCTATGTTACTTAAGGTATGAGTGCTTTTAATAACTCTAATCCAACAATAAGATGAGTATACATTAAAAAAGTCTATGGCGGCGTGATTTAGAGCTTAGCCAAGCAGTTAGCCCAACAGCTGACGTCACTAGCTTTTATCTGCATCGACATGCTGTAATTATTTTCTCATAATGAAAGCATCTACTTATGAAACATTAGCTTCTCAGCCAGGGCCGCCATCGGAAGCATTCATGTTAATTACCTCACACGAGGATGTGATATATTTAATTACCAGTGTTAAGTTTTAATTGCACATATTAACTGATATTGATTTGGGAAAGAGCTACAAAGATATTTGCAATTATAATGCATCTTTACTGCACTGAGGCAAATTGTTGACTTTCTTTTTTATTAATCACAGCTAATAATAGTTTGTTTTTCTTATTATCACATCTGTTTTTATTGAGTTCTTTTGCTGTAAGATCTATAGCAATAGCAAATCAGGCTAATTTCAAAGACAAAACTGCTAATTGGTCACTATATGGTCACGTACCCTGCTTTTGAAGATCTACACTGGGTGCAGCACATGCCAGCAGCTGTGGGATGCACTGTAATTAGCCTGACTCCAGATACCTGGAGACTCAGTAAGGTCCTGGTAGGTTGTGACAGGTATCTGGAGCCATGCTGACTGCAGTGCATCCCGAAGCTGCTGGAGGGAGCGTGAAGAAGGATCCACAGAGCCACCTTCACCATCCAGCTGGTCCCATAGTTCCTCAATTTGGGTCAAGTTTGGGGAATTAAGGGGTCCAGGGTAGTACTTAGAAGTCTTGGTCAGCTCTTCCAACCAATGTGGGACAGCATTGTCTTGCTGCAAGGTCCCATCCGCCCCAGAGAAGACAATCAGCATGCATGGTGTACGTGATCTGCAAGGATGGATTCATAACCATATCAGTTGAGAGTGACTACTCACCTACTCACTGCCATCATCCAAAGTAAGAAGTGGTCATAATAATGTGACTCGACTGTCTACTTTCCTGCAGGTTTCAACCCCTCATTCAGCTAATCAAGGACTAAAGGCAGTTATTAGATGGATCAGGTGTGGATTAGAGCAAGGCTAGTGATGGCTGGTTTTAAGGTTTGGGAATCTTTAGCTCAGATGGCTGAGGTGTTACACTTGGCCTTGCTGGTCCTTCTGTATGACCTGTTGATGCTCTCCTGCTTGTCAGCCTGCATGACCAGAATTACCAAGGTAGAGCACCAACATCTGGCACTGTCTCTCACTCTGACAGAGAAATGAGATGGTTTAAACTCGACATCACTACCTCCTGAATTAGAATATTAATGAATCATATTCGAGCCAAGCTTCTTGTGTCCTGTCATAAAATCTCATTAGCTTTGTCATTCTCTCTATCCAAGGTCGACCAGTGGAGGACCCTCACTCTCTCTCTACTCAGGGTCAACCAGAGGAGGACAGTCACTCTCTCTCTCTATCTGGGTCTACCAGAGGAGGACCCTCACTCTCTCTCTATTTAGGGTCAACCAGAGGAGGACAGTCATGATTTTGGTTGATCTTATTTGCACTGAAATTAGGCTAGGCCTAATATTTTGTTGAACTTAAATAGGCTAGGCCTGATATTTTTTGATCAAAGTTGAATTTGATCAAAACTGAGAACATACCTTTAGTTGTTCCTTTGGACAGTTGACTAATTTGATAGTCCCAATAAAATAAAATGTTGCAAAATGTTGCAAAATTAGTGTTTTGTCTTGTATAGGCCTTAAACTGTAGCAACCTTGGGCTATCTTTTGGGTCTTAATCTTTTGGTCAGTGGAGTTAAAGGGCAAAAATAAATGTTTCTTGGTAAATTAGATAGAGATTATATTTTTAAGCTTAAACTTATTACGTCTGTCCCACATTGTCCCACTTAAACTTGCTACTTGTCCCACATTTTGTCTGGAGGTGGTCACCCTAGATAACACAGTGTGCTGTGCTTGCCTACATAAAAATTGCTGCCGATTCAGGAGGTCATCCAGGTACCGTTTACCTACTACTCAATGCCTACTAAGTATTTGGACATAGCCGCGCTCGCCTACTGATTTCACTACTGAGTAGTAGAGAAGTAGGCGATTTCAGACGCACCTCAGGTCTTCAAATAGGTCTGTCCAGCCAAACAGAGCACCACAACTCCAGCAATCAGCAACACACCTGCAACCCATGAGAGAGAGAGAGAGAGAGACACACACTCAGAGAAAGCCCACACAGCCATCACAAAATACAGCTGTAACACATGTTCCTCAGACCCTTATATTGGTATTTGACGCCCCCACACCCCCATTATGACCCTAAATCTAAAGATCTAAAGATGAGAAAGCAAAACATTCAGCAAACCATGATTATATAAACGCTATTCCTGCTCCTGTAAGATTAAAACACCAAAACACGAGTGTGGACGGCGGCGCGTGGACGTGTAGACTTTATGAAGATTAAGGAACACAAACCTGAGGCAAGCAAATAGATTTGTAATTGGATTTTATGATCACGACCACTGGCCTGTATCATCCATAATGAGCACAATATAGTCTGGGCGAGTTTCTTCTGCGCTCCCTAAATGTAATTTAGTCTTATCTAAGCACTGGAGTTCGTCACTTTGGCATCTAATACTTCTTTTTATACTTACTTGTTGTCCTGGGGGCCTCAGCGCCAGGCCAAAAATAAGACCCTCGCAAGCAAACAAATACAAATAAAAGAGTCTTCTGCTCCGAGAACTTTGTCTACTGGATATGATTTCAGTGTAGAGTGTAAGCAAATTGATTCTTCCTCCACACAACTGCTCAGATTATCTCAGTAGGTGGTGGGTGTGTAGGAGTGTGTAAGAAAATCCATATTTATCTCGTACAATACACAGATGCCGGGCGTGTGGGAGGTTGCGTGTCGTGCTGGCTGATATCGCCTCATTTCTCTCTGCAGCGAGATCGGGAGACGTTCAGAAATCTGATTAAATCGATCCGTGCGGAGTAATCAACTGGCAAGCTAGGACTCAGTTCAAGAGGAGGAGTTCAGTGAGGAACAGAACATGATTGAGAACATTGTTGTGATTCCTGCTCAGCGTAAAAACTACAGTCTAAACCTTTCACAAGACCAGAGGGTCGCACTGGTGGGAGTGGACACTCCAGTGAAGGTCAGGACCTACGTAGTCACAGTGTTTAGAAACTCTAGCACTTCTGTCTCTGATCCACTGTGTATTTTACAGTCTCATTTACAGTTTCACCCTGTTCTTCAGTGGTCAGGACCCCCAGTGGACCACCAAAGAGCTGATATTATTTGGGTGGTGGGTCATTCTCATCACTGCATTGACACTGAGGTGGTGCTGGAGTGTTTAAACACTGTGTCCACTCACTGTCCACTCTATTAGACACTCCTACTACTTGCTGGTCCACCTTGTAGATGTAAAGTCAGAGACAGTAGCTCATCTGCTGCTGATGTTTGTGTTCCTCTAGTCCTTCATCAGTGGACACAGGACGCTGCCCACAGCGGTGGACTAATCTCAGTCCAGCAGTGACACCAAGGTGTTTAAATACTTCAGCAGCACTGCTGTGTCTAATCCACTCACACCAGCACAACACACACTAACACAACACCACCACGTCACTGCAGTGCTGAGAATGATCCGCCTCCCTAATAGTACCTGATCTGTGGTGGTCCTGTGGGGGTCCTGACCATTAAAAAGCAGGGTGAATAGGGATAAACAATGTATACAGCCAACTAAAGTGAACTAAAGTGCTCATATAGGCAATGTGTGTGGATGAGGTGGTGGTTTTAATGTTATGGCTGATCAGTATATATATATATATATATATATATATATATATATATATATATATATATATATATATATATATATATATATATATATATATATACCACAAGCTGGTCTCCACAATGTAAATCATTACATTTTAAGGTAAGCTTAAGCTATGTATAAAAATGTTTGTATTAAAGTCTATTTTTGTATAGAGGCTTATTTTACATATAGTCCTATTATCAGTAATTCTCCGTCCTCTGTCTAAATCTCCTGGTACGGCCGCCAATCCAAGTTAAGGATGTTATTGGACTAATTGGTTGTTAGGACACTCTTGCTCAATTGAGATGCACAGCTGAAAAACATTCTACTAATAAGTGAGAATAAAAGGGAGAACAACATTCTAGGTTAGTTTAGTATCTAAAGCATCAGCAGTTGATGGCTTGCTGACCGACTCAAAATGACCAGAAAGAAACAACTTTCTTTAGAGACCCGTCAGTCCATTGTTGTGTTAAGGAAGAAGATACTCCATTAAACACAAGAACATTTCACTGTGATCCCAAACTTTTGAGCGGTAGTGTGTGTGTGTATATATATATATATATATATATATATATATATATATATATATATATATATATATATATATATATATATACAAACATATACATAGCTTAAGCTTAACCTTGAAGTCCCCACATAAACCTGCTACACTCACACATACACGCACAAGTGGTAATTTCAGTCAAACTCCGGTGGGAAATGCCTAAGCCTACAGTGTGAGGTGGCACTGATGTGTCCCTGTCAGAATACAAGATGGAGTTATATTACTGAACAAGTACAAACACACACACACAGAATACCCACCCTGGAGACGGCTGGCTGCATGGTGTGAATTCAGCTCTCTCAAAAGTAGCTACCAAGGTCATAAACTCAGACAAGCTCATACATCTCGAAATTGTAATACTGTGCTTGTTTAGAAGTTGCATTAGTGAGTCAAGAGAGGAAAACATGCTAAAACAAGATGAGCACGCTACGGCGAGTCCCCATGTAACCTGAAACAATCATCTCAACGTTGGAGGCGTGGGGATGGAGGTTGTGGGTGTCTTTCTGATTATGTCATAACGTCTCTGTGTTTTAATAACACACGCCAGGACTGTAGATAGTTCACTCCTCAGTTTAGACTGAGCTTTCATTGAATTCTCTATCAACGTGCAATCATCTGATTCTCCTGCTTGGGGACGGGGTTCAATTACACTGTCAGGACATTGAGACTGATGTAATGTTTGTTGTTTAATGCCTGCGTTTTGGTTCATTGTCATGTGATATGCCACAACCTTGTTTGATGCTCCTCATGCACCTTCATTAAAGAATGAATCGGTTCCTGAATGACTGGGTGCCACTGTGGCCTCTAAGCATCCACACAACACTGCACTCCCTCCACCATGCTTCACATATTTATATTTACTGAAAAAGGTAGTATTGTAGTAACTAATAAACCTACTGCAAAAGAGAGGAAAAGCACCTAATCTGGTTGTTTAAAAGCCTTTATCTTATCAAAAAGTGTATTTTTACCAGTAAAAACACCAGATATCTTTAGAACAGATGTAAATAAACATAAATACAGTACAAAGTAACATGAATATCTTATTGTGAAAGAAGTAGATCATATCTTGAGCTCCAGTTTGAAGAACAAAGTGTAGTTCCAGATTTCTCCTAGACGCCCCAGACATTGTATGAATGTGTTCAATTACTTCAGCAGCAATCTTGATTTAGCTTAATGAAGTACTGAGCAGTCAAAGCAGGTATTAGATGAGAACTGTAAATAATACTGAGTTGTTTATAGAAAGAGAAGCTTGTAAAGAGTTAAATAAACACACTGATGTATGTAAAGCACTATTTACTGTATTAATACCGTTAGAATATATATATTTTTATATATATATATATATATATATATATATATATATATATATATATATATATATATATATATATATATATATATATGTGTGTGTGTGTGTGTGTGTGTGTGTGTGTGTGTGTGTGTGTGTGTGTTTTCTTTAGATGGAATTAAATATAAATATAATAATGTCCCTAAGTGCCTAAATTTTGCCTAAACCGATGTTAAGGTGTTCTAAAGATGTCTGTATATCCTTGGCTATCACTGGTGACTCTAGTATAAGGATTTTAAGCTGTGCCCTTGTAGTGATCTTTGTAGGCCACTGACGTACAGGAAGCAGTGACTCACAGCGAGCAGCAACGGCACTAAATTTCTAACATTTGTATTCATTAACTCGGCCTCGGTGTGGCTCGACATGTTGTAAGCCCTTCCAAACTTTCTTTCTGATGTCGTCTCTTCTGATTGGGTCAAATCGCAATCTGAGTTCTCCTCTGAAAAGCAGGAGACGAAACTGAGATCTTGATTGACTGGAACTCCAGAGTCCAGTTGAGCTAACAGTAGACATTTGCAGTTCTCATTGCTTTATGAAACAGACGTGACCAGAGCTGGACTGGAATACAGCAGATTAGCTTAAAAGCCAGTCATAACAAAAGAGCAACATTCAAGATCATTTTTTTATGTTATTCTGTCAATTGAGCAGCTCCACAGTAAAAAAAATAAAAAACTCTTAAGTTAGGGCCAGTCTTGGGCTGGAGGTTAGAGAACCAGCCTTGTGACCGTAGGTTGTCGGTTCAATCCCATGAACTGGCAGGACACAACTGAAGTACCCTTGAACAAGGCGCCTAACCCCAGACTGCCCCCTGGGTGCTGTGGTAGGGCTGCCCACTGCTCTGGGCAAGTGTGCTCACTGCCCCCTAGTGCGTATGTTCAATAGTGTGTGTGTATATGTGAGTGTTTTACTGCACGGATGGGTTAAATGCAGAGATCTTGAATTTCCCTCTGGGATCAAAACTCTATCTATCTAATATTAAGACCTTGGATATTAAGTAGAATGTAATGATCCAGTTAAACCCAAGCCTTTAAATAAGTTCAAAATAAACTAAATACATGAAAAAACATAATTTATTATTTTCTATTGGGATTGTATTTGTAGGTGTCTAAAAATAAAAATCTAAAAATCCAAAAAGAACACAATTAGTTTCAATTTTTTTCTATTTCTTAAATGAAATTCTTAATGTTATAATTCTGTTCTATTACGAATTATATTTTTAAGTACAAAAAAAATTGTCACTTCCAAAACACAAAATTTTGAATCCACAGTCTGAGCCTTATTTTAGCCACGCCCCTCATTTTAGAGCAGGAAGCAAGACTGCATCCCTGTCCCTCGTGGCCACATGGTGAGTCCTAAAATCTAAAAGTCAGTGTGAAAGATAAATAATTGTCTCTACCACAGTACAGACTGTCTGTAGTTTAGTAATTTTGTTGTGTTTTAATAGAAATAGGATGATTTTAAACATACACAGCTGTTCAAACACGGCAGCTCAAAATAAGCTACAACAGTCGCTACTGAAACACATAATTATTATTCTAAAATAGTACCAATGTACCAAAATATAATGCTTAATTATTTATTTTTATAAAGGAAACATACATTTTAATTATATTTTTAAAAGATGTCCCTGTCTAGGTTTAAGGTCAATTCTCATTCATTTTAGTTTAAGCCAGCTGAAAGTCTGAAATGTACTTACAAGTCAGTACCAGTTCACTAGAATGGCCTGTGTACTCATTAAAGCAAAGTGCTTCAAACTGAGTTCTAGCAAAAAAAAGTATTGACGGCTGCCGTGTGTACAGCAGGACTTAGTCAAGCAGCTAACTCAGCACTTAGTAAGCTGCAAACATGCCTGCCATAAAATGCAAAAGTACTAAAAAAAGTTTGAGCTTGCTACAGTTAGCATTGCCTAAACATTGGATTGTCAATGCTGCTAGACGACACCTGGCCTATCAGAGATCCACCCCAAGCACTGCTGGTCACCAGCAAAACCAGCGTATGTTTTATTTTGGATGTTGGCATGCAGGTCAACAATAATGGAGGCTGACAATCCGATAACCAACAAAACCAGCCTATGTTGTGTTTCGATGCTGTCATACTGGTCAACCAGCATGCCCATGCTGGAGTGAGCAGCTAAACCAGCACCAGACCAACATATGCCAGTATAAACCAGCATAGACCAGCTTAGACTAGCTTGAAATGCATGCTGGTCTGTGCTGTATGTTTTTTTCAGCAGGGAATGCAGCCAAAGCAGTACACCAAAGTTGAGCTTGACCCAAAGTTTTACATATGAATGAATATTTTATTAGAAACCAAAGTTTTGCATATGAAACCAGTCTGTGTTGCAGATACTGCTGAGAAATTCAATTTTTCTCACAATATTTTAGTAAAAAGAGGCTTTACTCTCTTTTTTAAGAGGTCTTTATCCTAAAGATAACGGGACAGCTATCCTTCTACCTTCTACAGCTGTCCTTTATGATGTGTCGAAATTTCATGATGACTGGACCAATAAAAATGCTCTAGAACTGCTCTGAAAAAAAGGATCTGTTTATTAACTTACATGGAAAGTAGACAGGGTTTTGGTTCTCTGCGGTTATCATTTTGGAATGAAGTGTATTTTGAAGTAATGTTTTAGAGGAAGAAAAGCTACATTCTTCATCTGTTAATTAATTTGCCACATTTTATAAGTCAGATCTACATTTTACAGCACAGCACACTGTGTCTGGTATGAGAGGAGATGTTATATTTAGAACAGTAGTACATGCTTATCCTATGGAAAGGTCTCTTATTTTTGTACCCCAGTCAAATAAGGGAAAAGTATGCATTGTCCCTCTGGAATGTCCGGCACAACTAGTGTATAAAAGCAGTAGACTTAAGGCCCAGGACAGAGGAACTTCACATCTGGCCAAGAACCTCTCTCTAACATCACCAGAAGTTAGAAATGATGCTGTACTTTCTTTATATCATAAATATACATATTTGAAAGCAAAGTCTGTATCATCGAAGAATTCTTCTAGCCATCAACAGAGCATCGCTACAGAAGAAAATCTAGTTTAATTCTACTTCTCTGTATAGTGACGATATACATTTCCATTGATGTGTTGAATGTTTTAACCATTTGGTGAGCAACGATATGGAGATGTTCTGGATGTAGATACATTCTAAAAGCCTCAGATCGTGTTGAAGGGCTACTCACAACTGTAGCTATTATTGGAGGAATGCTAGCAAAGCTGAGTAAGAACGGTCTTACCGGCATGTCTACTGTTGTTCTGACAGTCCTTACTCTCTATGATCCTTCATTCAGCATCCTTTTAAACTGAATATCTGGGTGAGCATTGATTTCATGACTGGCAGGTCTATTTCGGGTGGTGGCGTGCGAGGCGTCGCTTTGCAGGAGAGTTAATTAGCGCAGTCGGTAAGCCAATATTTTCTTGTTTTACTCGCTCAGGCCCTTAAAGCAGCAGCTTAGCTCAAATAGGACCCTCCTGATAACTGCAGTATCTATAGCAGGACTTAAGTAGCTAAGTAGCTAACCTTTCAGCCAACATGTCCATGTGGGCTCCACATTGTTTAAAGATGGGTTGTCAATTGGGTTCCTTTTGGGTTCCGTGTTGGGGCCAACAAATATTTGTCTATTGGCTTCATATGGGCCCTGTGTGTGTTTTTGCCTATGTGGGTCACTAATGGGGCCAAGCTGGGCTGCAAGTGGGGCCCATGTGAAGAATCATCCACTGGCCCCACAGTCAAAACAGAAATAACTGTAACCCTGTTGGGACCACAAATGTAGCCTAACCAAATTGTGCCCACAATTGTAGCTTAAGTGGAATCCATAACTTTAAAACCCACCTGACGCCCACACCTGTAGCTTAACAACATCCCATAACTGTAACCCACCTGAGGCCCACATCAGTAGCCTAACTAGGGCCCATAACTGTAACCCACCTGAGGCCCACACCTGTAGTCTAACTGGGTCCCATAATTGCAACCCATCCGAGGCCCACAACAGTAGCCTAACTGGGTCCCATAACTGTAACCCGGCTAGGCTACAGGTGTGGGCCTTAGGTGGGTTATATAACTGTAACCCACCTGAGGTCCACACCAGTAGCTTAACTGGGTCTCATAACTGTAACCCATCTGAGGCCAACACCAGTAGCTTAACTGGGTCTTATAACTGTAACCCATCTGAGGCCAACACCTGTAGCTTAACTGGGTCTCATAACTGTAACCCATCTGAGGCCAACACCTGTAGCTTAACTGGGTCCTATAATTGAAATCCACCTTAGGCCCACACCTGTAGCCTAACTGGGTCCTATAACTGTAACCCACCTGAGGCTCACACCTGTAGCCTAATGACATCTCATAACTGTAACCCACATGAGACCCACACCAGTAGCCTAACTGGGTCCCATAATTGCAACCCATCTGAGGCCAACACCAGTAGCATAATTGGGTCACATACCTGTAACCCATCTGAGGCCCACACCAGTGGCTTAACTGGGTCCCATAACTGTAACCCATCTGAGGCCCACACCAGTAGCATAATTGGGTCACATACCTGTAACCCATCTGAGGCCCACACCAGTGGCTAAACTGGGTCCCATAACTGTAACCCATCTGAGGCCCACAACAGTAGCATAACTGTGCCACATACCTGTAATCCGCCTGAGGCCCACACCTGTAGCCTAACTGTGGTCCATCACTGTAACCCAACTGGGGCCCACAAACTGACCCATCCAGGACCCATGACTTTAGCCCAAGTGGGGCCCAAAGATATAACCCAACACAAAATAGATCACCAATCAAAAAACTACTACAAGCCCATAGATCCCAGATTAAACCCATATGGGGCCCACATGGACATGCTGGCTGGGTTAACACTTAGTAAGCCAGCTAACTTGCCTGTTCTAAAAACAGAAAAGTACAGTTTTACCATCTAAGACATTGTATTGACTTATTGCGTACTCCCACTAGCCTTCATTCTCTGTGATCATCCTTTCAGCATCCTTGTAAACTTTTTTGGGTAAATATCTGGGTTTGCATTCATTGATTTTATGACTGGCAGGTCTATTTCGGGTGGTGGAGTGCGAGGCGTCGCTTTGCAGGAGAGTTAATTAGCGCAGCCGGTAAGCCATATTTTCTTGTTTCACTCGCTCAGGCCCTTAAAGCGGCAGCTTAGCTCAAATAGGATCCTCCTGATTAGCCCAAAACACCCTGTAACTCCCCTCGCCTGAGATTTATAATTAAATGTAACTGAGCATTAATTAACTGAAATGTACATCAAAATAGAATACAGCATATTCATTTCACAGCAAATTACAGGCTATGCTGGGAAAAAAATAGCAAATAATTGCTGACTGCTCTCCTAAGGATTAAAAATAAGTGAAGCAGGAAGCAGGAAGTCAGGAACTCATTAAAAATGCAGAAGATTAAAACAAAAAAAAGCCTGTAAAGTACATAACTCAGGCTCTTCTTCTCTTCCAGCTACACACAGTAATCATTCCCCAGCGAAAGAGTGGGAAAGCTCTCTGTGTTGTTGGAGGGAAAGGAGCAGAAATCCATTTAAAGGCCTTTTATCTGCGTTGAGTGAGGTCACCTGGGCCGGACGGCCTCGAGCTGTGGAATAGCTTTGGGTGGACGAGAGACGGAGACAGTGTGTGTGTGTGTGCGAAAGAGAGAGAGAGAGAGATTAATAGCACCTGAATTTCAAAATGGAAAAGTGTTCCACTTAGCTGCTCTTTGCTAAAGCCCCTTAATTACGACCAGCAACTGCCCGCCGGAGAGAAAAAGACCTTCCCTCAGCAGAAAAAGGGAACAAACGACCCAGTGCTGCACCACCCACCACACCAATTTCAGCCAAGTGCACAGAAACACTAGGCTACAACATGAACACACAGATAAGGAGCATGTCCACCATCATTTCAAAATTCTGCTCAAATACATTTTCACAAAATCATTCAGAGTGGCTTGACGTGGAAATGGATTACTGTAGAGAAGCTTAACGATGACAGGAACCAGGAGTTTACTATTCAAAACCTGACCGGTTCCAGTTTCTAAAGATAAATAATGTCTAATTATACAAAAGTGAAATGTGGTGTCCCGCAAGGTTCTAACTTAGGTCCTCTATTATTCACATTATACATGTTTCTATATAAGCAGACACTGAATCAGCTGATGACCAGCCAGACCAGATGATACATCCATATTCAATTAAATAGAAGACTGTGTGAAAGATATAAGACACTGGATGCTGCAGAACTTCTTTTTTTAAACCCTGATAAAACAGAATATTATATTATATTTTAATTTTATTATACTGAGATGCTGGTGCCACCACTTCATGCGATGCTACTGAGATGCTGGTCCCACCACTTCACGCAATCACACAGGTTTGTTGATGGTGGAGTAGGAGGGGAACCCAGTGTCTCAGGGTACACTCTGAAATGCTTCACATCCTCTATATTAATCCAAACCCAAAACTTACTTCATTTCTTTACTCTCTCTGAGATAATGACCGCCCTGCTGTCCTGTTGGAGGACTGACCATCAGGGCCTCCTTGCCACCTGGCACCAACCAGTTCTCCTCTTCATTCGCGCCATCTGCTACAGCTCGACTGCATCGCTGTATCATCCAGATGTACCAGCTGTAAAGCTTTTACCATCCAGACTCAGATTCTCCTAGTTCTATTTTGAATTCAGTTTAATAAACTGTAAATACTGTTTGACCAGAGGAGGACGGGTCTCTCATTGTGAGTCTTGGTTCCTCCCAAGGTTTCTTCCTCCAGTCTTGAGGGAGTTTTTCATTGCCACTGTCGCCTCTGACTTGCTCACAGGGGGATACATGCTGTGACATGTTTTCAAGTTTTCAAACTTCTGTAAAGATGCTGATGAGGGTGACATAGTAGCATTACATTTCCCTCTACATTTTTCTAGAAAGTTTTGTTCAGAATTTCTATTTATTTGCTGAGTTTAACATTTTGGGGAGAATGAAACGTAAAACATAAAATACTCACATTCAGTTTAAAGTTCTCATGCTTGCCTACAAAGCCAAGAATAGAGCAGCTCCTCCTGACCTTTTGGCAATGGTCAAAAGCCAATCCTCACCTCGAGTACTTCACGCCTCAAGTACGGCTCGGCTTGACCCACCATCACTCAAGATTCATAGAAGACACGCAGACAAGACGCTTCTCTGTCCTGGAGCCCAGATGGTGGAACGAACTTCCACTGGCTGTCCAAACAGCGAACTCCCTCACGGTCTTCAAACCAAGACTGAAGACCACCGTCTCTTTGTAAAGCAGTTGTAAGCACTACTCTACTGAAGCATTGGTATAAACTGTATTTGCACTTGATCTTGTAGGAACACTGGATAAGTATCGCACTTATACTGTATGTGGTCTTGGATTTATTCTCTTCTCTGTAGATGTTCCAGTCTTGCTAGGTATTGCACTTATACTGTCCAGCCTTATATTTTGTTGTCTTCTTTCTAGGTATCAGCACTGGCACTGGCACTTGTTTATGGCAGTGTTTGAGCTCAGGTAGTTTGGACTTAAACCTGTTTGTACTAGATTGAGATACTCATACTCTGACTGAACACTAAGGACTTCTCTTAGTCGTTCTGGTTAAGAGCGACTGCTAAATGCCATAAATGTAAATGTAAACTTTTGCACAATTATGACAAAATTGGCCACCCCAGGGATCCTGCTTATCTTCACAGTCCTATGAAAACAAGTTTAGTAACTTGTTTAGTAACAAAATAGTAACTGTACTGTTCATCCATCCATCCATCCATTATCTTCCACTAGTCAGGGTCACGGGGAGGGATGGAAATCGCAGCGTCACCATGGAGAGGTCGCCAGTCCATTGCATGGCCAACACACACTCACACACACACACTCTCACACTTACGGGCGATTTATAGTGAGCGATCAACCTAACATGCATGTCTTTGGACTGTGGGAGGAAACTGGAGTACCTGGAGGAAACCCACTCAAGCACGGGGAGAACATACACACTCCACACAGAACCACCCGGACCAGAAATCCAACCCGGATCTTCTTGCTGATTGAGGAGACAATGCTGTTTCCTTTCAGTATAAGTTAATGTAAGTGATTTTGGAGCATTTCTATTGGTCCATTCATCATGAAATGAAGTTACATGTTTGTACGTTGGACAGCGTTGTTATAGTGTCCTATTATTATTATTTGTTTGGCCATGGACACGTGGCCATACAGAGCAGCAGTGCTTTCAGATGTTACATGTTAGAGTACAGTTAGATGTTAGAGTAAATGTCTGCACGCGTTACTTACTGTATATTGTACTGTGTCCAGCTCTGGGGACATTAGGTGGATCTGGGTATCTACCATGAACAGGTAAGAGACCTGTCTGCTTCCTGGCTAGTGCTGGGCAGTGGTTTCTCCACTGCTGCTTTGTTCAATTAAAGAGTGTATCACCAGAAAACACACAGTACCTACTTCCTCACCTGCTCATGTTGGGCAGTTTCTAGCGGTTAGCACGCTAACTTCCATAGATGTCCCTATGGGACGATACATAGACGTCTTACAGTCATAACTGATATTTCTTCATGTTCTGTTTGGAACGTTTCAAACTAAAAATCTTCCAAATCACAAGTCACCATATGTTCTACTCTGGATAGGTCCTTTCCTGCTCTGGCTCTGCCGTGGTGCCTTCCAGGCCTGCATTTGTGTGGAGTTTTTTCTGCCTTTTAAAGCAGGTGTTAGATGTTGATGTGCTGGACAACCATTCTTTTGATGTATAGTTACACTGCACAATGTGTATCATTCTCTCTGTCATGGTAATCCACGTACCATGAATTGTGCGACCATATACTTCTAATATAGGTTATATCAGGTTATATTAGGGTATACATTTATTAGGTGGGGATTTGTTTTTTGGGGGGGATTTGGATATTAGTTTTTTGTGGTGGCGGGACGGTATCATTTGAACTGCAAATTACTGTAATGATTCAAGGTTACAGTCCATTTGCTTTTTTAATTTACTGAAAACTGTGGTAAGCACCATAAGAACACAGCCTCTCCAGTGCTAATAGGAAAAGCCACCCTATAAAAGTATTTGTACAAAAAACAAACACAGCTTAGCGCGGTAACACCACAACTGCTGCAACATTTAAGGTGGAACAGGAAAATTCTAACAAGAGGTTGATTTCAGATAGATAGTCATTGCTGGTTAGTTCATGCTTCCAGGTTTTTGCTCACTATAGCAAATATTTACTTTACTCAGTCAGATAACAGCCGACAACAGAGCAGTTCCTAAGCTTTTCTTTTAGCTTCCACACTTTCATGGCACTCTTTCATGAAGGCTAGTTCTGAAACAGTGGGCGGAGATACCCAAATACACAGACCGGAGGCAGATGTACCCAGACAGGAGGCAGAGATACCCAGACGAGGGCGGAGATACTTAGACAGAAGACAGAGATACTCAGATGAGGGTGGATATACCCAGACAGGAATGGACATACCCAGACCGGAGGCGGACATACCCAGACAGGAATAGACATACCCAGACAGGAGGCAAAGATACCCAGACAGGGGGCTGAGATACCTGAGACAGAAGACAGAGATACTCAGATGAGGGCGGAGATACCTAGACAGAAGGCGGAGATACCCAGACAGGAGGCAGAGATACCCAGACAGAAGGCAGAGATACCCAGATGACGGCGGAGATACCTAGACAGGAGGCGGAGATACACAGACCGGATATACCCAAACAGGAGGCAGAGATACCCAGACAGGAGGCGGAGATACCCAGACAGAAGGCAGAGATACCCAGATGACGGCGGAGATACCTAGACAGGAGGCGGAGATACACAGACCGGAGATACCCAAACAGGAGGCAGAGATACCCAGACAGGGAGGCAGGGATAATTAGACAGAAGACAGGGATACCTAAACAGGAGGCGGAGATACCTAGACAGAAGGCAGAGATACCTAGACAGTAGGTGGAGATACCTAGACAGGAGGCGGAGATACCCAGACAGGAGTCAGAGATACCCAGACAGGAGTCGGAGATACCCAGACAGGAGGCAGGGATAATTAGACAGGAGACAGGGATACCTGAACAGGAGATGGGGATACCTAGACAGAAGGCGCAGATACCCAGACAGGAGGCAGAGATACCCAGACAGGAGGCGGAGACACCTAAACAGGAGGCGGAGATACCCAGACAGGAGGCGGAGATACCTAGACAGGAGGCGGAGATACCTAGACAGCAGGCGGAGATACCCAGACAGGAGTCAGAAATATCCAGACAGGAGTCAGAAATATCCAGACAGGAGTCGGAGATACCCAGACGACGGCGGAGATACCTAGACAAGAGGCGGAAATGCACAGACCGTAGATACCCAGACAGGAGGCAGAGATACCCAGACAGGAGGCGGAGATACACAGACCGGAGATACCCAAACAGGAGGCAGAGATACCCAGACAGGAGTCAGAGATACCCAGATGACAGCAGAGATACCTAGACAGGAAGCAGAGATACCCAGACAGGAGTCAGAAATATCCAGACAGGAGTCGGAGATGCCCAGACGACGGCGGAGATACCTAGACAGGAGGCGGAAATGCACAGACCGGAGATACCCAGACAGGAGGTAGAGATACCCAGACAGTAGGCAGGGATACCTAGGCAGGAGACAGGGATACCTAGACAGGAGACAGGGATACCTAGACAGGAGGCAGGGATACCTACACAGGAGGCAGGGATACCTAGACAGGAGACGGAGATACCCAAAAAGGAGACAGAGATTCCAGACATGGGAGGAGATAACCAGACAGGGGACGGAGATACCCAGAGAGGGAGTGGGGGTTTGCGGGAGGTTATTGTAATGGATCACAATTTATGTATCAAGGGAGGCCAAATTAGAATGCCTTGTTGAATCCCATGTTGTCTGATCTAGGCAGCCCACAAGAGACTGTCTGGGTCGCCTTATGACAGAGTTTGTGGGTTAGTAGACACTCCAGGCACCTAAATGTATGTGCACAAGCACTGAAGCAGTGAGCTTTTCATAATATGTCCCTTTAAGCGTAGCTCTTGTAAGCACCATCAATCTTTGCCAGAAGTGGCCCAGTTCTGGTCTAAGACATGTGGCCTATAAGGGCATTTTTAATGTGTGGACCATTTTTGGCTTAAACACAGTTTCCCAGAGTCCGTGGGAGCAGTGCTGCCGTATTTCTGCCAGAAGATCTGTTATGGCACATGTGGACCTAATAAGCATTTTTTAATGTGGGTCCATTTTGGAGTGCATGCAGTTTGCCAGTGCTGACCATGGACCAGCAGGGCCACAACCTTGCCCTAAGTGACCCCTGTGTGTATGCTTTCTATGTCCTTGCTTTAGCCTTTTGTCTAGCCCATTACAGGAATAAGGGATGATGAGTGGCTACTTACCAAAGTACTCATAAAAGTTTATCTTAAAAATCCTCCAGACATAACAATTCAGGGAGCTAATGGTACTGTGACTGAAGAAAAACAATGCACTCCAATCACGGGCAGAAAAAGACATTCTCCACTTTTTCTTTCTCCCAAAGTAAAGAATTAGAAAGCCCCAGTCCCATCCATCATGTCTGTGAAAAAAAAACACACAACAACAACAACAACAACAACAATACTAATTGTAATAATAATAGCCACTCAAATTTTTCTACAAACACAGATATAAACAGGTGAACAAAACATTAGTTAAATTAATACAGTAGATAAAAGGGGAGAAAATTAAAAAGCAAATGAATGAAAAGATTATGAGTAAAACCAAAATAATTCATGAAATAAAGGAAACAAATATGAACGATTAAAAGCTAATCATGAAAGCTAATTTGATGCCAAAATAAATAAACAAGTTTTGAAAAAACAAAAAAAAACAAAAAGCGGTTTTTAAGTTTCATACGAGGAACCTGGAGAAGGCTGTCAATTAAATATTTTTAATACTGAATAAATCAGCAAACCAAATGCCTTAGGAATGAAGAACCTAAATTTTATTCTGCAGAGTTCCTCACCAGCAAGAGAGCTACAAACATCGCATGGGCTCCCCCTAAGTCTGTGCAATCCGTGACATGCTTTATCAGAGTCCTATTTTGAACATTCACTCAGTATGCAGCAATCTAGTGATCTCAGGGACCCCTGCAGAGTTCTTGGTGCCAAATGGTCACCTGACCCTTGCAGAGTGTGACTGTATATTCCAAATGTTCTTCTCACCCCTACAGAATACGACTGTATATGCCAAATGGTCACCAAACCTGTACAGAGTGTGACTGTATATGCCAAATGGTCACCAAACCTGTACAGAGTGTGACTGTATATGTCAAATGGTCACCTAACCTCTACAGAGTGTGACTGTATATGCCAAATGGTCACCTAACCTCTACAGAGTGTGACTGTATATGCCAAATGGTCACCTAACCTCTACAGAGTGTGACTGTATATGCCAAATGGTCACCTGACCCCAGCAGAGTGTGACTGTATATGCCAAATGGTCACCTGACCCCAGCAGAGTGTGACTGTATATGCCAAATGGTCTCCTGACTCCTGCAGAGCATGGGGTTGTGAAAACACTACAATTAAGACTTTCAAACATGTTCACAGTTAAAACCACCCAAAATTCATGATACAACAAACAATACACATGCAATGGCTTTTGAAATCAACATTCAAATATAATTCATATATAAAACTTCCACTATAAGGCAATCAGTGGATGACCTTAAGACAAGACTCAAAAAACATAATCAGTCCAGTATTCAGAGATGCATAAAGGTGCGAGACCATTTATTTAAAAATGAATAATAATACAACTTCATAATCGATTCTCAGTAACAGGGCATACACAAAGGCACCTCCACCGAACGTTCCTGAATACACAGAGCATCAAAAGTCCGACGTCTCCTAGGAACACAGTACTGATAAAGCACGAGCCTCAAATGTTAAAATAAACCTTGATAGCTGTTTTTTCCCCCTTTTGTTTCACCGGCAAATATTTCCATCCCCGGCCGCTGAGAGCTGCGCTGAATAGATCCGTCTCAAGCTCGTCAAAGGAGCGCGGAATGGGGGGAATTTTGCATTGTGTGGTAAATGTCATCAAAAGCCACCAATCTGTCACGGTGACTGACAGAGCAATGGAAATCCGAGGAGCTTGGTAAAACAAAGGCTCCCAAAACCTCGGCGCTCAAAGGCGCGACCCTGAGCGGCGCTCGGCGACCGAGGACAACACAGAATGGCTTATTCATGAGTCCCGAAAAAAAAAAAACATGAAAGAAGCTTCAAGGTGACTGACAGCGGTGGGGGAACTGTTTTTGACAAACTACCCAAAGCGGTCAGTGTACTGTACCTGACGGTGGGAAGCGAGGGGCCGAGGCTAAGTGTGTGAATAAATGAATGTGGTTTGCTATATTTGGAGCGGGTCTGAATGCTGGGGTGTCAACATTGTGCTTGTTATGGGTTGTGTCATTAGGGATGTTCTCTGGAAACTGGCACACCAGCGTCTGGTTATATGTATCTTGGAGAATATGACAAGTCGAGAATCGGAATAAGCAGTGGAGATGCTGTGGTGGGTGGCCGAGTGCACACAGGTTGCCAACTGATGTGAAATGCAGCCTGTATTTGTATGCAGTTGGTGCCTGGAGTCTCGGACCCTCTGACAGAAGAAATCTCCCATATCTTGGTGTGAGCGGACCTCGAAACGGGGTTAAGGAAACTCTCCTTGGTGACTTGGTTAAGTGGTAGATGTTAAAAGGTTCAGGTAAGTCCTCGTACCGCTTGAGAGTCTATTGTTTGTGGTGGAATGAACTCACTCATTAACGTCTCTTGTCTGGGCCTCTCGTGGGGGAACCACTCACAATGTAAGTGCTGATCCTACGAGTGCTGTTCACTGTCATATTGTATTCCAGATGAGGGGGATTTGCTGATTAGATCTTGTCTGACTCTCATTAGCGAGGGCTGAGCTTTGACTCTCCTCCGCACCTTCCGAATCCTCCCTCCGCTCTGAATTACAACCCCCTCGTAGCTCGACTGGAGAGTGGGAAGTGCATCATCCTGCCCTGCTGTGAGTGGGATAAAAAAGCTCACGTATTAAGAGGAAAAGAATAAGAAACCATATTTCACGCCGCTTGTCTCGGGGGGACGTGGCTGATTCCCGCTTGTTGCTGTACGCCCGCAGTGCAGGCAGGCTGGCATCGGTGTCTGGCAAGCGGCGCACTCCGTCATTCTTGTCAGAGACAATCGGCGTTTAATGGAGCGGGATTCTGCTTTACGAGCGCATTCTGCTGGAGACAACAACTCACAAGACGGCTTGCCCGGCATCAACCCATGATGATTCCCAGCCCGGTGCTGCTTTTCACATAGTTGCACTCTGTACTCTGAACTGTACTCTTAAGACTGCCAGTACAGTCTAGTTAAAACACTGAACTTATTACTCAGTACTTTAAAACACTTGCTGGAGCTTCTAGTAAGAGTACTGGTACTTCATCTAGACTTTTCAGTAACACTTCCCAAGAATCTTGTATTCATACTGCACTATAAATGCATTTATAAGGCCTTATATAGCTTACATAACACCTTATAATACCTTGCCTAGGCTTGTGTAATGTTTCTTAAGTAGTTATATTGACATGCATGGTACTTCATAAAGAAAGCGTGTGTGACTTCATATGATATCTGTCAGAATCAGAATCAGAATCAGAAATACTTTATTGATCCCAGGGGGAAATTGCAGTTTTTACAGTAGCGGCCGGTTATGTAGAAGAGTAAACACTCTAATAATAATTTACAACATAAAAGAAATTTGTAATATGTACACATATATAAGTCTTATAATACAATAGAAGAATAAAATGTAAAGTGACTGTGTCTATAGTAATAAGTACAGATATACTGTATACAGCAGTAAGAGTTTAGAAGTAGGAAAGTTATTGCACATTTGAGTTGTTGCACACATAATTATATTAATGTTCTATTGTTATTACTGTACATGTGAGAGGTACGTTAAGAGAGGAGTTATAAAGTCCATTAGAACATTGTAGACACTAATGTTGTAACACATCATAACACATTATAGAGTTTTATGTCAAGCCAAACTTTAAGTGAGGGGAGTTTTGTTTTGTTGTTCTTATAAATCCTGTTATCATAATGTACTATTACTGCATTTATGAGGCCTTATATAACATTCATAACAACTTATAATAGCTTGTCCAGGCTTGTATAATGTTTCTTAAGTAGATATAATGATATGCAAAGGAAGAGTAGGCATCTTCATATGATATCTACCGTTAAGAGCACTGTAGACACTAATGTTGCATCATAATATTTTATGTGATATTTTCTTTATATTTTATTTTATCATGATATTATATTTAGTTTCATGTGAAGCCATTACAAACTTAAAGAGAAGAAGGTAGCATGTCTTGAGGAGAAGGTAGTTCTTGAGTAAAAGGACACCTGGAAGAGAAGGTAGTTCTTCTGTAGAAGGATGTTGGGAGGAGAAGGTAGTTCTTGAGTAGAAAGGAGTGTGGAGGAGAAGGTAGTTCTTGGGGAGTAGAACATCTGGAGCAGAAGGAAATTCTTAAGTAGATGGTCATCTGGAGGTGATGGTAGTCCTCTGATTAGAAGGACATCTGGAGAAGAAAGAAGTTCTTGAGCAGAAGGGCATCTGGAAGAGAAGGTAGTTCTTGAGTAGAAGGACATCTGGAGGAGAAAGTTCTTGAGTAGAAGGGTGTTTGGAGGAGAATGTAGATATTAAGTAGAAGGACACCTGGAAGAGAAGGTAGTGCTTCTGTAGAAGGACATTTTGAGCACAAGGTAGTTCTTGAGTAGAATGATGTCTGGAGGAGAAGGTAGTGCTTCTGTAGAAGGACATTTTGAGCACAAGGTTGTTCTTGAGTAGAATGATGTCTGGAGGAGAAGGTAGTGCTTCTGTAGAAGGACATTTTGAGCACAATGTTGTTCTTGAGTAGAATGATGTCTGAAGGAGAAGGTAGTGCTTCTGTAGAAGGACATTTTGAGCACAAGGTTGTTCTTGAGTAGAATGATGTCTGGAGGAGAAGGTAGTTATTGAGTAGAAGGACATCTGGAGGAGAAAGAAGTTCTTGAGTAGAAGGGTGTTTGGAGGAGAAAGGAGTTCCTGAGCAGAAGGACATCTGGAAGAGAAGGTAATTCTTGAGTAGAAGGACATCTGGAGAAGAAAGTTCTTGAGTAGAAAGGTGTTTGGAGGAGAATGTAGATATTGAGTAGAAAGACACCTGGAAGAGAAGGTAGTGCTTCTGTAGAAGGACATTTTGAGCACAAGGTTGGTCATCTGGAGGTGATGGTAGTCCTTCGATTAGGAGGACATCTGGAGGAGAAAGAAGTTCTCAAGTAGAAGGACATCTGGAGGAGAAAGCCTTGACAGCAGTAAATCCTTCAGTTCAGTTAAACTCTCACTCTTCATAACATCTAACATATGTTGTAATTTTCTGTTTGTATATTTTTTAATAGCATCTAAACCCACCCAATATGTGCTTATCTCCATCTCCTCCATTCTGTGTTTCACTTGCTGCCCTCCATCTGGATTTCAAACGTCGTTGGAGTGATGTGAGTGAAAACAGGCTTTCGGAGTTCTTGTAGGGATGCTGACCAGTGAACCAGGTCCCTCAGCAACAAAACTGCTTCAACTCTAATAAAGTTTAATGTGATTATTGTTTTCCCATTTACCTAATGGCACACGATGGACATTGCCAGCAAGTCAGCATTGGCTATCAGCTACATCTGCATAACTAATAACGAGGTTCTGGGAGTTCAGGTCTTGCACATCATCACCATTATCCTGGCGCAGACCAGGTGTCCAGAGTTCTAGGCTGTAGCTCATTACTGTACAATGCAAGCATGTATAAAGATGGAGATCATGTCCAGACTGTGAGACGACAGGAGAACGTATCTGTTTTCCTGCTCTGCGCTTTAACACACGATTGCCGCCACAGCAACATGACTTTAATTTATGCGACATCTCCTTTGCCATTGATCATCCGAGCCGAGGGGAGCTTATCATTAGACACAAACCATTGGCTTCTGAGCGCATTCTCATTCGCCCACAAAATACAGCAGCTCCTTTGTGTGCGTCGTCAAAGAAAAAGCTTTTTCGGAAAAGAACAAAATGATCGTTCCTCGTTCTTTTTTGGGGCATAATCATTATTCCTTTTGTGCTTTATGATTTTTTTCCTGTTGTAGGGCAGCACTCATACACCAGTTGTGTATAATCTTGTTTTTGGTGATGGAAAATACACGTTCGTGGCATTTGAGGATGAAATAAATCGAATCATCTGCATGTGTTCACTGAAACTTGATGTTATGTTCTAGGGTTCTATGAACTTTACAGTAAGAGTAAAGTTATAATAATATTGTAATAAAATGTCTCAATATATATCAACCTAATTATAACAATTGCTAAATAATGGAAAACCATATATTCCCTTAAAAATAAAACAGATATATTAATGTTTTAGAACATACCATTCACTCTTCAGTTTATTTGGTTCAATATATGAAAACTGATTGCATTTTAAAGGTGTTATAAAGCAAATTATTTACCTCTTCCTTCTTTAGGGGGCAACGTTGGCCGGAGTTAAGAGAATCAGTCTTGTGTCCCAAATGTTGCTGGTTTAATTCCCTGGACCAATTGTTAAAGTTTTAGAACATGCAATTCACTCCTCAGTTTATGCAGTCCAATATATGAAAACTTAATATTGTTATTAAGTGTTATTAAGTAAATGCTTTACTTCTTCCTTCTTTAGGGGGCAATGTGGGGTGGAGGTTTTGTACTCCGTTTTCTGACCCAAAACGTCACTGGTTCGATTCCCTGGACCAATTGTTTAAGTTTTAGAACATAGTATTCACTCCCCAGTTTATACAGTCCAATATATGAAAACTCAACCAAAAATGTATCTATTGTTATTACTTGTTATTAAGTAAACTATTTACTTATTGTTTCTTTAGAGGGCAACGTGGGTTTGAGGGTAGGGAGTAGGTATTGTGACCCAAAAACTTGCTGGTTCTATTCCCTATTGTTAAAGGTTTAGAACATGCAATTCACTCCCCAGTGTATGTGGTCCAATATATGAAAACTCAGGCAAAGATTTTATCCATTGTTATTAAATGTTATTTAGTAAATAATTTACTTCTTTAGGGGGCAACATGAGCTGGAGGTTAGGGAGTCTTGTGACCCAAAAGGTCACTGGTTTGACCCTTTACACCAGCAGGACAAGACTGAAATTCCCTTAAGCTAGACATCCAACCCTCAACTGCTCTCTGGGTGCTGTGGATAGGGCTGCCCAGCACCCTGGGCAAGTGTGTATGTTTACTAATGTATGTATGTGGGTGTTTCACTGCATAGATGAGTTAAATGTGGAGGCCAAATTCTCCTGTGTGCAAACACAAGTGCCAAATAGTTCTAAATTCTAAATTCTTATCATTCAGAAGCCTTCCTTGTTGCCTAAACAATAAGTTGCAATAATAACACATTAAATACTAAAAAATATGGTATTATATTTACTTGTTGGAGACAGTCTCCAAAATTGAAACATTAGAAGTGAAGGCAAATCTATTACTTTTAATATCAGTTAATGTTAAATGATTGTCCTTGTCCATTCATATTGAAATATTCAAATTGTGTATAGGGCAATCACTTCACTCATTAAGTCAAAAAGCAGTATACAAGCACACGCTTTATGAACAAATCTGGAGTTGGAACAGCATTGGTGGCAGTGGGTAAGGCTGTTGCATCACAGTAAGAAGGGGCTGACTTCAAGTCTTCTCTGGGGTTTGTTTTGTGTGGAGTTTGCATGTTCTTCCCATGTGTGGGTGGGTTTCTTTGGTGGTTGAATTGGATACATTAAATTGCACCCCTAGGCTTGTGTGTTTGCCCTGCAATGGACTAGCAGCCTGGCCAGGGTGTTTCCTGCCCTCCCTCCAATGAGTGCTGGGATAGACTCCGGCACCCCTCTGTGAACCATAAGGATAGACAGCTTCTATATTATTATCCTGGATCGTTGATACCTTGGTACACAAGCTTATGTTAAAAAATTGTCCCAGTAAAAAGTGGGGGCACAGGATTTATGGAGGTATAGAAATTAATGTAGGGCAGGACATTCATTATCGCCCATCATCATCAAGGCATGAAGCAGTATACCAACACACTTCATGAACAGATTGAATAGTCTGGAGTTGGATCAGCGTTGATCTCAAAAATAACAATGGACAGACTTGTAACAATAACAATTGACTCATAACAATAATGACTTAATACCTGTTTAGACTGGAAATATATAAAAGTGGTCTCTGACTTTTGAACAGCACTGTGGCGTCAACAGTACTGTTCTATTTTTAGAGTAGTTCTTTACAGAGCCAGTACGTCAGAGAAGATCTCTATAAGAGTGGACCAGAACAGATTCTGAGGGTATATTTGCTGTGTCAGTTCAAGTCCTATCACCGAATGCTTTTAAGTGTAAATGTAGGCCTTTGGCTGTTCTACAGAAATAGAAACCATGTTTCTTTTAACACCAGCTATAATGACCCTGGGTTCAGATCTGAATCTTACTTGTGTTACTACTTACAGCAACTGTCTTGTGAAGGTCAGACACTTTAGATAACATCACAGCTTTTGATTCAGCACCACATAGGTATTTATTGTCTTTATATTGAAATAAAAGTACGCCTACATATTTCTAGACTCTTCCTGCTGTTCTAAGAGCTCTCCCGCGGGAGTTTTAGCTCACTTTCTATGTAAGCAGTCCAGATCCCTGAGCAAATAACCCTCCGTGCCCTCTCCTTCACCCCCGAGGCTGGATCCAGCTCCCAGAGCGGCCTCTGATTGCCATCTTGGTTTGAGCCTCTCGCAGTTTCATCTGCTGGTGTTATCTGAGAGGCAGCAGCGGTAACGGGGTGAGCAATGGAGCTTTGATTACATGCCGAAAAAAGCCTTGGCGGGGTCGAGGCACATGTGGAAAGGCTGCTGTTCGAGAGACTATGGCACTCTTGCTATGTCTGAAGGTCCTGGAGAGCCTTTGTACTTCAGAAGGGGATTTTTTCCGCTGATTGGAAGGGTACTTGGCTTTGATGTCCAGCTCTAGGAAAAAGCCTTTAACTGATCTATCTATGCTCCACCCACAAATTTGTTTCTTTGTGGCTATTGTTGGAAAAACAGAACATGAGTTATTATTCCGTTCAGCATTTTTTTGATTGTTTAAACTGGGGAATTGTTATAGTAATAAAAGAAATTAATAATAGTAACAGGGCAGCATGGTGGCACAGTGGGTAGGGCAGCTGCATCACAGCCAGAAGGTGCTGGGTTTAAGCCTTCTCCAGGGTCCGTTTTTGGTGTCGTTTGCATGTTCTGCCCATATCTGGGTGGGTTTCCTTGTCAAGTGAATAGGAGATACTAAATGTATCTGTCTGCCCTACAATGGACTAGCGGTCTGTCCAGGGTGTTTCCTGCCCTCTGCCCAATGAGTTCTGGGATAGGCTCCAGTACTCCCAACAACCCAGATGGGTAAGCAGCTTGAAAAATGAATGAACAAATGAATGAATGAATATAGATAATGGCACCAAAGTTTAACATTCCCATCATATGACATGTTTTGCTGAATTTACAGATTGAAAAAGGAAGGAAAGGACTTTTGTTTTACTATCCAGGATAGTTGATAGCTTGGTACACAAGCTTATGTTCCAAACATGTCCTAGTAACCAAACGGTGGGGGAACAGAAATTATGGAGATGTAAAAATTAAATGTGAGCAATCTTTGAGATCTAGGGCAACTTTGGCAACTAAGATATTTTAAAGAATTAATAACAGGGACAGCATCAAGGGGACATAATAAGCTATATTATAAAGCAATATTTAGTTCTATCTTTTTATATATATCATTCAGTCCCATTGCCACAGGTGTATAAAATCAAGCACCTAACCATGCAGCCTGCCTTTACACTCTCGTGTGATCTATAGGTCTTTCTTAAAAGCTCAAATCTCAATGAATTTGAGCTGGCTTGTCTATAAATTATGAAATGAGCTGTATTTGACTGTAAGGGACAATTATGCCAATAGGGGAAATCAATTCTGACTGATGGGCAGCCTAATCTCAGGGTTCAAGAAATGGTGCAAACAACAAGGGGGAAAGGGGGCAAACTTGACGGGGTTCACTTCCTAAGTGTAAAGATTGTAAGCAAATCTGACCTGTTTATGATCTCTTATTTAACTCTTATTTAATTATTATTATTATAAGACAGAACTTCATTACTTACCATTATTGGCCTATTTGCAAAACATTGTAAAATGCAATAAAAACAAAAATCTCTAAGTTGGTTATTATCTTGAACTTATATTCAAATGACAATAGTACAAATAAACGACTTTTAATGATTTCTTTTCACAGCCTGGACTGTGAAAAGATGTCATCTTGATGGCAGCATATGTCCCTCTAAAATCCTAGCAAAAGCCTCTGCATTGAGGGTACCTTCATACATATGCAAGTCACCCATGCCATGTACACTGGTGCCCCACACACACTGGTGTCCCACATACCATAACAGATGTTGCATCTTTCGCTGATCAAAAGTCTGGATGGTCACTTTGGCACTTCTGTCTTTCTGTCCAAATAGACTTCTGGCCTTTTTTACTAAAAACAAGTTGAAACATGGTCTCATCTGACAAGATAACACATTTCCAGTGCATTCCAGACCATCCAAGACAGGGTCTGTCTGAAAACCCAGTAAGTGTCCACATAGAGTTTTACATCATAGTATTTATTTTCAACTGTTTGACTGTTGGAATTCTTAGACACCTTAAATACACTGTCTCTTGAGGTTTCTTTCTTTGGCCCAAATGTAAGGAAGCATCAAACATTTCCTCAGCCCCTAAGACAATCCCATGATGCAACCCAAGAAAAGCTTTTTCTGACATGCCGGACACAAGCAGTTACCAGCAAGCAGCACTCGTCTTTCTAAACATGGACGTCTGACTGCAGCACTTTGAAACTCACATCTATTTCACTCCTCCAGAGCAAAAATGGTCAAAACTGCAATAATAAAAGCCAAAAGATGCTGCAGCTGAGGTCAGTAAACACTGGTCACATGCAGTGGGCGGGAACAATCCCTGACCCAATTACTGTCTTACTAGAGCATCTCAATAATCTGTCTCATGAGGAGAGATGAGGAGAGTATGCTGCTACTTCAACACTAGGTTTCAGAACAGAGCCTGAGTCTGATTAATGGAGTAGATAATGTGACAGGAACCACAAAGACTTTCAGAAGCAGTATGTGTTTTAATAAAGCCAGGTTGGTCTTGATGGAGGCAACATTACCAAGTTAGACTGTGTTGTTGTAGCCAATCAAAACTAGGCAGGCAATGACGCTTGGAACCAGCCTGACATTAGTTTGATTAATGAATATATAGACACTGTATATCTTAATGATGTGACCTCACAAAATAAGTATACACTGAAATCAAATAAACAGTCTCAACTTGGTTTCTGTTTACGATGACTGAGACCTTTATCTATGTTTCTATAGCAGCAGTATGCAATAGTTGTCAGAGCTTGAAAGGTTAGTTGATAATCAATGGTAAAATCTCAACTTTAACACCCCAATTACAAATACAGTCCTTGAAAGATCTACCCAATGGCATTGTTCCAAAGAAGTCCCTTTATTATTATTTGTTATGATTATTATTCACTGAAGTGGTGCTACATATCAATGACACTGTGTAACCTTGTTTTGTTAAGAGTTGTATTACTGCAATTGTTGCTTAGATTATCACAAATTCAGGTTTTCTCCCTTGTTATTATTCAATTGAGAAAATTGGAATTGTTGTTTAATTTCCAAAAGAAAAGATTTAAAAAGAGCAGATGGCAAAGTGTGTCCAGCATTATTAATGAGAAGAGCATTAGGCTACTAATGGAAGGAAGAGATGATTTATGTGCTGCATTTCACTCATTACTGCAGCCTGGACATCTGCAGAATGACCATTTACAATAGGCAGCAGTAACCGCATTCCATTTAGAATGAAGCAATGCTAATTTTAACAGCGGTCCAGTTAACGGGGGCTAGAAAGCTTGTTTCAGGAACGGTTTGCCAGCCCATTTTCTGCACAGTAAAAGCAAAGGGTTCTCATCGCCCCTTCAAAATCTTCCCGAGATTCGTGTTTACCTGGATGGCAGTGGTGCAGCTTTGGCCTGAATGGGCTTTAACAAAGCCAAGGATTTTTGCTGTGAATTTGCTGTGAGCACATTGACCAATTACATTTGTCCCCACAGAGTGATCCACGAGCACTCTGCTCAATTACAAGCACCCAGTCAGCCAAATATACAATCAAACTGTCAAAATTGTAAAATCCGCTCTTTATCCTGGACAGAATTACTCCATGTTTTGTCACGCCACACTTGGTTCCACACTGTAGATATGATTGCTGAGTAAAGTCTTCCATGAAAATCCTGTTTCTATAATTGAGCTCTTTCAGAACAGGTGTTCTTTTAGTGTCTGACAGAGAAAGAGGGTCTCCTCAGCAGTCTCATTTAGCAACAAGACCAACTTTCAGAACTGACAGAGCAATGCGTTTTTCACTTTGGAACTGCCACAAAGATGGCCTGAAACTAGAAATGGCGCTTTTTTCTTTTCTGATAGCTATACCGAAGCCTTGAAATGAGATCTGATTCATTGTTGCATTGTTTTTATTAAAACCCACTAAGCTTTAAAATGAGAAGGCAGAGCACTTGCTCTTTGATGCAAGTTCAGGTCTAGTTTCAAGTTCAATCAATAGTTAGTTAAGCACAATCAGTCATGTGATTCCAACAACATTCGAAATCTAGATGGAGGGCAGTAAGTGAAAAACAGAACAACAGAGATGGAGGTTAGAAGCCTGTACTATTCTCCTCTAAACAGCTTTCTACTCAAGAACTTCCTTCTTCTCCAGACGTCCTCCTACTCAAGAAATACCTTCTCCTTCAGAAGTCATTTTACTCAAGAACTACCTTCTCCTCGAGACAATTTTCTACTCAAGAACTACCTTCTCCTTCAGACAACCTGCAACTCAAGAACTACCTTCTCCTCCAGAGAATTTTCTACTCAAGAACTACCTTCTCCTCCAGACAACCTTCAACTCAAAAACTACCTTCTCCTCCAGAGAATTGTCTACTCAAGAACTACCTTCTCCTCCAGACAACCTTCAACTCAAGAACTACCTTCTCCTCCAGAGAATTTTCTACTCAAGAACTACCTTCTCCTCCAGACAATTTTCTATTCACAAACTACCTTCTCCTCCAGACATCCTTCAACTCAAGAACTACCTTCTCCTTTAGACAACCTTCAACTCAAGAAATACCTTCTCCGCCAGACAATTTTCTACTCAAGAACTACCTTCTCCTCCAGACAATTTTCTACTCAAGAACTACCTACTCCTATAGATGCCCTTCTACTTAAGAACTACCTTCTCCTTTAGACAATTTTCTACCCAAGAACTACCTATTCCTTCAGACGCCCTTCTACTTAAGAACTACCTTCTCCTTCAGACAATTTTCTACCCAAGAACTACCTTCTCCTCCAGACATTTTTTGTACTCAAGAACTGCCTTCTTCAGATGTCCTTCTACTTAAGAACTACGTTTTCAACCAGATGTCCTTCTACACAGAAACTACTTTCTCCTTCGAATGTCCTTCTGTTCAAGAGTTTACAAGCCATTCTGCTGTTTTTTGGTAAATTTCTTGCCTTTTTTCCACATGAACAAGAATGTTTAGGACTTGATGAATGCTCCTTGTGGTTTCTTAGTTAAAATGATTTTGACCAACTGTAAACAATGTAAACCATAGGCATTTTAAGGGCTCATAAAAGAGCTCTTTAGAACAACACTTTCTGCCATCCGCTGCAGATCACACCATAGCAACGCAGTGGAGTCACATCATCTGCAAACAACCTATTTTAGTCAGAAGTAACTTACATCCAAGTTAAGAATCAGGTAGACATAAGTCCGAATCCAGTCGAAAGTTAGGTAAGCATTAGTCTGAATCCAGTTAAAAGTTAGGTAAGCATTAGTCTGAATCCAGTCGAGAGTCAGGTAGACATAAGTCCGAATCCAGTCGAGAGTCAGGTAGGCATGAGACAAGAGTCCAGTCAAGAGTTAGGTAATCATTAGTCTGAATCCAGTCAAGAGTCAGGTAGGCATGAGTCTGAATCTACTCGAGAGTCAGGTAAGCATGAGTCCGAGTCCAGCTGAGAGTCAGGTAAGCATGAGTCTGAGTCCAGTCGAGAGTCAGGTAGACATTAGTCTGAGTCCAGTCAAAGGTCAGGTAGGCCTGAGTCCTAGTCCAGTCGAAAGTCAGGTAGGAATGAGTCCAAGTCCGATCAAGAGTCATGAGTCTAAGTCCGGCCAAGAGTCAGGTAGGCATGAGTCTGAGTCCGGTCAAGAGTCAGGTAGGCATGAGTCCAAGTCCAATTGAGAGTCAGGTAAGCATGAGTCAGAGTCCGGCCAAGGGTCAGGCAGACATAAGTCTGAATCCAGCCTAAAATCAGGTAAGCATCAGTCTGAGTCCAGTCAAGAGTCAGGTAGGCATGAGTCTGAGTCCACTCAAGGGTCAGGTAGGCCGGAGTCCTAGTCCAGTTGAGAGTCAGGTAGGCATGAGTCCGAGTCTGGTCGCGGGTCAAGTAGGCATGAGTCTGAGTCCGGTCAAGAGTCAGGTAGGCATGAGTCCAAGCCCAGTTGAGAGTCAGGTAAGCATGAGTCAGAGTCTGGTCGCGGGTCAAGTAGGCATGAGTCTGAGTCCAGTCTAGAGTCAGGTAGGCATGAGTCTGAGTCCACTCAAGGGTCAGGTAGGCCGAAGTCCTAGTCCAGTTGAGAGTCAGGTAGGCATGAGTCCGAGTCTGGTTGCGGGTCAAGTAGGCATGAGTCTGAGTCCGGTCAAGAGTCAGGTAGGCATGAGTCCAAGCCCAGTTGAGAGTCAGGTAAGCATGAGTCAGAAGCATCTGACCCAAGAGTCAAAGTCACTGATGGGCTGTGTATCATATCAGTAACACCTCAGCTTTAAACCTTAGAGAAGTGAACTGGAGAATCACTGCAAGACAAAGTTACATTTTTTCTTCTTCAGTCTGAATATCACACGTGTGGACGGGTCCAGATTAGGACATTTGCTTTATTCTCTGAGTCAGCAGCAGGTGGTGAAACTGCTAATGAAGCTCATAAAAGCTCATTTTCTCCCTTTCTCGCATGAAGAGCATTGAGGGCCCTGTTTGTCAGGCCTGGACGTCGGCGGAGCTGTTTAATAATGTGGGTTTGTGTGCGGCAGGGTAGCACTGTCTGTGTTTCCAGCTATAAAATACTTGGCAAGAAAGTACAGTGTTGAATTTTCTGTTACCTCCTGGATCCCAGAGCACACATTCCTAGTGCCATTTCTCTCTCCCTCTCTCTCTCTCTCTCTCTCTCTCGCGCTCTCTCTTTCTTTCAGTACCTTGTCAATATTTGTTTATGTGTTTATTGACGTCTTTCTCTCCGTGTCTGAGCTCTGCAGGCAGAAAGAACACTTTAGCTGTCTGTAAACAAACTCATTACAGAGCAGGATGACTTCACTGAACACCAGCAGCGTTCTTTTACTGAGCAGAACTATCGAGAATAAAACAACAGAAAACAAAACAGAGGGAAAGAAATGAACACACAAAGAAAGAAAAGAGAAAAAGAAACAATGATACTAAAGCAGAAAGAAAGAAAGGTGTGGAGGAAAGACATGATTAAGTAAAGTAAAAGACAGGATGAAGTAAAGAGAAAGAATGAAAGTTTAAAAGAAAGATAGGATAATGCAAAGAGAAAGAAGGGAAGTCTAAAAGAAAAACATGATGAAGTAAAGAGAAAAGTAAAATTCAAAAGAAAGACAGGATGACGTAAGGAGAAAGAATAAAAGTCTAAAAGAAAGACGAATGAAGTAAAGAAAAAGAAGGGAAGTCTAAAAGAAAGACAGGACAAAGTAAAGAGAAAGAAGCAAAGTTTAAAAGAAAGACAGGATTAAGTAAAGGGAAAGAAAGTCTAAAAGAAAGAAAGGATAAGATAAAGAGAAAGAAGGAAAGTCTCAAAGAAAGACAGGATGAAGTAAAAAGAAAGAAGGGAAGTTCAAAAGAAAGACAGGATGAAGTAAAAAGAAAGAAGGTAAGTTCAAAAGAAAGACAGGATGAAGTAAAAAGAAAGAATGAATGTCTAAAAGAAAGACAGGATAAAGTAAAGAGAAAGAATGAATGTCTAAAAGAAAGACAGGATGAAGTAAAGAGAAAGCAGGGAAGTCTAAAAGAAAGACAGGATAAAGTAAAGAGAAAGAAGGGAAGTCTGTAAGAAAGACAGGATAAAGTAAAGAGAAAGAAGGGAAGTCTAAAAGAAAGACAGGATAAAGTAAAGAGAAAGAAGGGAAGTCTATAAGAAAGACAGGATAAAGTAAAGAGAAAGAAGGGAAGTCTATAAGAAAGACAGGATAAAGTAAAGAGAAAGAAGGGAAGTCTAAAAGAAAGACAGGATAAAGTAAAGAGAAAGAAGGGAAGTCTATAAGAAAGACAGGATAAAGTAAAGAGAAAGAAGGGAAGTCTATAAGAAAGACAGGATAAAGTAAAGAGAAAGAAGGGAAGTCTAAAAGAAAGACAGGATAAAGTAAAGAGAAAGAAGGGGAGTCTAAAAGAAAGACAGGATGAAGTAAAAGGAAAGAAGATAAGTCTAAAAGAAAGACAGGATAAAGTAAAGAGATAGAAGGGAAGTCTAAAAGAAAGACAGGATGAAGTAAAGAGAAAGAAGGGAAGTCTATAAGAAAGACAGGATAAAGTAAAGAGAAAGAAGGGAAGTCTAAAAGAAAGACAGGATGAAGTAAAGAGAAAGAAGGGAAGTCTAAAAGAAAGACAGGATGAAGTAAAGAGAAAGAAGGGAAGTCTATAAAAAAAACAGGATGAAGTAAAGAGAAAGAAGGGAAGTCTAAAAGAAAGACAGGATAAAGTAAAGAGAAAGAAGGGAAGTCTATAAGAAAGACAGGATGAAGTAAAAAGAAAAAAGATAAGTCTAAAAGAAAGACAAGATGAAGTAAAGAGAAAGAAGATAAGTCTAAAAGAAAGACAGGATGAAGTAAAGAGAAAGAAGGAAAGTCTAATAGAAAGACAGGATGAAGAAAAAAGATAAGTCTAATAGAAAGACAGGATGAAGTAAAAGGAAAGAAGATAAGTCTAAAAGAAAGACAGGATGAAGTAAAGAGAAAGAAGGGAAGTCTAAAAGAAAGACAGGATGAAGTAAAGAGAAAGAAGGGAAGTCTAAAAGAAAGACAGGATGAAGTAAAGAGAAAGAAGGGAAGTTTAAAAGAAAGACAGGATAAAGTAAAGAGAAAGAATGAATGTATAAAAGAAAGACAGGATAAAGTAAAGAGAAAGAATGAATGTATAAAAGAAAGACAGGATAGAGTAAAGAGAAAGAATGAATATCTAAAATAAAGAAAGGATGAAGTAAAGAGAAAGAAGGGAAGTCTAAAAGAAAGACAGGATGAAGTAAAGAGAAAGAAGGGAAGTCTGAATGAAAGACAGGATGAAGTAAAGAGAAAGAAGGTAAGTCTAAAAGAAAGACAGGATGAAGTAAAGAGAAAGAAGGTAAGTCTAAAAGAAAGACAGGATGAAGTAAAGAGAAAGAAGGATTTGTCCATTATAACTAACTAACACTCAGACCCAGAGAGAGAGAGAGAGAGAGAGAGAGAGAGAGAGAATATCTGACCCCAACACTGTCCACCTGAGGGTCCGTCTCTGTGGAAGTGGAGCTGATAGTAGGGGTTTGAATATGTGACTGTGAGAGTGAGGAGCTGTTGATGCTCAGTGTTGAGTGACAGGCAGCTTTAATGAAGCTGTATAAATGATACAGGCTCTATCACCACGACAACAAACAAAACAACCTGACATCACTAATCCTTCCTCCGAGCAACAGCACGCATCACATCACCCTCTGTAAATATCACACCACCACTTCTACTAAACACATTACAGCAGAAACCCGCCGTAACAACTAGACCACCACAAGCCACGAGCAGGTCTCCATCACCACCACTGCAGCAGCAAAGGTGTTTCTAGTAAAGTGGCCAGTAAGTGGACACACAAGGTAGGTGTGTCTAATAAAGTGGCAGACAGAAACATCCAAAGTGATAGAGAGAGAGAGAGTGAGAGAGTGTGAGAGACAGAGAGTTAGAGAGATAGAGAGAGTGAGAGAGAGTTAGAGAGAGTGAGAGAGAGTAAGAGGGTGAGAAAGAGTGAGAGAGAGTGGATTGGAGAGAGAGTGATAGAGAGAGACAGTGAGAGTGAGAGAGAGTGAAATAGAGAGAGAGAGATAGAGAGAGAGCGAGTGAGTGAGAGAGACAGAGAGAGAGAGTGAGAGAGAAAGTGAGAGAGAGTGAAATAGAGAGAGAGAGAGTGATAGAGAGAGATAGAGAGTGATAGATAGAGACAGTGAGAAAGAGACTGGTAGAGAGAGAGTGAGAGAGAGAGTAAGAAAGAGATTGATAGAGAGAGCGAGAGAGAGAGAAAGAGAGAGAGATAAAGAAGGAGTGAGAGCGTGAGAGATAGAGAGAGATACAGTGAGCAAGAGAGTGAGATAGAGAGTGATAGAGAGAGAAAGAGAGAGAGGGAGAGAGAAAGTGGGAAAGAGAGAGAGAGAGAGAGAGTGGGAAAGAGAGAGAGAGAGAGTGGGAAAGAGAAAGGGAGAGAGAGAGAGAGAGAGTGGGAAAGAGAGAGAGAGAGTGGGAAAGAGAGAGAGAGTGGGAAAGAGAGAGAGAGAGAGAGAGAGTGGGAAAGAGAGAGAGAGTGGGAAAGAGAGATAGACAGAGAGAGAGAGAGAGGGAAAGAGAGAGAGAGTGGGAAAGAGAGAGAGAGAGTGGGAAAGAGAGATAGACAGAGAGAGAGAGAGAGAGAGAGAGAGAGTGGGAAAGAGAGAGAGAGAGAGTGGGAAAGAGAGATAGACAGAGAGAGAGAGAGAGAGAGAGAGAGAGTGGGAAAGAGAGAGAGAGAGAGAGAGAGTGGGAAAGAGAGATAGACAGAGAGAGAGAGAGAGAGAGTTAGAGAGATAGAGAGAGTGAGAGAGAGTTAGAGAGAGTGAGAGAGAGTGAGAGAGAGTAAGAGGGTGAGAAAGAGTGAGAGAGAGTGGATTGGAGAGAGAGTGATAGAGAGAGACAGTGAGAGTGAGAGAGAGTAAAATAGAGAGAGACATAGAGAGAGAGCGAGTGAGTGAGAGAGACTGAGAGAGAGAGAGTGAGAGAGAAAGTGAGAGAGAGTGAAATAGAGAGAGAGAGTGATAGAGAGAGATAGAGAGTGATAGATAGAGACAGTGAGAAAGAGACTGGTAGAGAGAGAGTGAGAGAGAGAGTAAGAAAGAGATTGATAGAGAGAGCGAGAGAGAGAGAAAGAGAGAGAGATAAAGAAAGAGTGAGAGCGTGAGAGATAGAGAGAGATACAGTGAGCAAGAGAGTGAGATAGAGAGTGATAGAGAGAGAAAGAGAGAGAGGGAGAGAGAAAGTGGGAAAGAGAGAGAGAGAGAGAGTGGGAAAGAGAGAGAGAGAGAGAGTGGGAAAGAGAGAGAGAGAGAAAGAGAGAGTGAGATAAAGAAAGAGTGAGAGCGTGAGAGATAGAGAGAGATAGAGTGAGCGAGAGAGTGAGATAGAGAGTGATAGAGAGAGAGAGGGAGAGAGAGAGAGTGGGAAAGAGAGAGAGTGGGAGAGAGAGAGAGTGGGAAAGAGAGAGAGAGAGTGGGAAAGAGAGAGAGAGAGAGAGAGTGGGAAAGAGAGAGAGAGAGAGAGTGGGAAAGAGAGAGAGAGAGAGAGAGAGAGAGTGGGAAAGAGAGAGAGTGGGAAAGAGAGATAGACAGAGAGAGAGAGAGAGGGAAAGAGAGAGAGAGTGGGAAAGAGAGAGAGAGAGTGGGAAAGAGAGATAGACAGAGAGAGAGAGAGAGAGAGAGAGAGAGAGAGAGAGAGAGAGAGAGAGAGGGAAAGAGAGAGAGAGAGAGAGTGGGAAAGAGAGATAGACAGAGAGAGAGAGAGAGAGAGAGTGGGAAAGAGAGAGAGAGAGAGAGAGAGAGAGAGTGGGAAAGAGAGATAGACAGAGAGAGAGAGAGCGAGAGAGAGAGAGAGAGAGAGAGAGAGAGAGAGAGAGAGAGAGAGACAGTGGGAAAGAGAGAGAGAGAGAGAGAGAGTGGGAAAGAGATAGACAGAGAGAGAGAGAGAGAGAGAGAGAGTGGGAAAGAGAGATAGACAGAGAGAGAGAGAGAGAGAGAGAGAGTGGGAAAGAGAGATAGACAGAGAGAGAGAGAGAGAGAGAGAGAGTGGGAAAGAGAGATAGACAGAGAGAGAGAGAGAGAGAGAGAGAGAGAGAGAGAGAGAGAGAGAGAGTGGGAAAGAGAGATAGACAGAGAGAGAGAGAGAGAGAGAGAGAGAGAGAGAGAGAGAGAGAGTGGGAAAGAGAGAGAGTGGGAAAGAGAGATAGACAGAGAGAGAGAGAGAGGGAAAGAGAGAGAGAGTGGGAAAGAGAGAGAGAGAGTGGGAAAGAGAGATAGACAGAGAGAGAGAGAGAGAGAGAGAGAGAGAGAGAGAGAGAGAGAGAGAGGGAAAGAGAGAGAGAGAGAGAGTGGGAAAGAGAGATAGACAGAGAGAGAGAGAGAGAGAGAGAGTGGGAAAGAGAGAGAGAGAGAGAGAGAGTGGGAAAGAGAGATAGACAGAGAGAGAGAGAGAGAGAGAGAGAGAGAGAGAGAGAGAGAGAGAGAGAGAGAGAGAGAGAGTGGGAAAGAGAGAGAGAGAGAGAGAGAGTGGGAAAGAGATAGACAGAGAGAGAGAGAGAGAGAGTGGGAAAGAGAGATAGACAGAGAGAGAGAGAGAGAGAGAGAGAGTGGGAAAGAGATAGACAGAGAGAGAGAGAGAGAGAGAGAGAGAGTGGGAAAGAGAGATAGACAGAGAGAGAGAGAGAGAGAGAGAGAGAGAGAGAGAGTGGGAAAGAGAGATAGACAGAGAGAGAGAGAGAGAGAGAGAGAGTGGGAAAGAGAGATAGACAGAGAGAGAGAGAGAGAGAGAGAGAGAGAGTGGGAAAGAGAGAGAGAGGGGCTGGAAGCGTTTGCAGCATTAGCTCTGCTGTCTCTGCCTCTCTAATCTAATTCAGACAAGCTAATGGTTCTGAGCCCCCACATATTACATACAATGATTTCATTACTTCACTGCAGAGAGAGAGAGGGATAGAGAGAGAGAGAGAACGAGAGAGAGAAAGAGGAAGTGAGGGGACGATAGGGAGAAAAAGAGAGGTACAGAGAGAAGGGAAATGAGGAAGGGAGGGAGAGAGAGAAATGAATAAGAGAAGGCATGAATAAAAATTAAAAAGAGAGAAAGAAAAAGAAGGGAAATCAGAGAGGGAGAGAGGTAGGGAGAGGAAAAAAGAAAGACAGAAGAGTAATGAAGGCAGAAGAGAGAGAGAAGCATAGAAAGAAAAAAGGTAGAGACAAGGGAAATTAGGGAGAGACAGAGAGGGAGGAAGAGAGAAGAGATAGGGCGAGAGAAAAAGAGATGGAGAAGAGAAATGAGGGAGAGAGAGAGGAAGATAGGGAAGGAAAATAAAGGATGGAGAGAGAAGAAAAATAAAGGGAAGGCAAATGAAGGAGGGAAAGAGAGAAGAGGAGAGAAAGAAGGGAAATAAAGGAATGATAGAGAGTAAAAGAGAAAAGGGAAATGAGGAGGGAGAAAGGAGGGAGAGTGTGTGTGTGAGAGAGAGAAGGGAAATAAAGGAAAGAGAGCGAGAAAGAGAGACAGCGAAGGGAAATAAAGGAAGGAGAGTGTGAATGAGAGAGAGAGAAAGAGAGAGAGAGAAGGGAAATAAAGGAAGGAGAGAGAGAGAGAGAGAGAAGGGGAATAAAGGAAGGAGAGTGTGTGAGAGAGAGAGAGGGAGAGACAAGGGAAATAAAGGAAAGAGTGAGAAAGAGAGAGAGAGAAGGGAAATAAAGGAAGGAGAGTGTAAGAGAGAGAGAAAGAGAGAGAGAGAGAGGAAATAAAAGAAAGAGGGCAATAAAGAGAGAGAGAAGGGAAATAAAGGAGGGAGATTGAGAGAGAGAGATAGAACGAAAATAAAGGAGTGAGAGTGAGAAAGAGAGAGACTAGGGAAATAAAGAAGTGAGAAAGAGAGAGAGAGAGAAGGAAAATAAAGGAGTGAGAAAGAGAGAGAGAGAAGGGAACTAAAGGAGGGAGAGAGAGAGAGAGAAGGGAAATAAAGGAGGGAGAGTGAGTTAGAGAGAGTAGGGAAATAAAGGAGTGAGAGAGAGAATAAGGAAATAAAGGAGTGAGAGAGAGAGTAGAGAAATAAAGGAGTGAGAGAGAGGGAGAGAGAGTAGGGAAATAAAGGAGTGAGAGAGTGAAAGAGAAAGAAAGTAGGGGAATAAAGGAGTGAGAGAGTGTGTGTGTAAGAGAGAGAGATAGAGTGTAGAGAAATAAAGGAGTGAAAGAGAGAGAGAGTAGAGAAATAAAGGAGTGAAAGAGAGAGAGAGTAGAGAAATAAAGGAGTGAAAGAGTGAGAGAGAGACGGATAATAATGGAGTGAGATAGTGAGAAAGAGATAGAAAGTAGAGAAATAAAGGAGTGAGGGAGAGGGAGAGAGAGAAAGAGAGAGAGAGAGAGAGAGTAGAGAAATAAAGGAGTGAGAGAGAGAGAGAGACAGTAGACAAATAAAGGAGTGAGGGAGATGCAGAGAGAGAGAGAAATAGGGAGAGAGAGAGAGCACAAGAGAGAGAGAGAAAGAAAATGAGAGAGAGAAAGGAAGTGAGGGGACGATAGCAAGAAAAAGAGAGGGACAGACAGAAAGGGAAATAAGGGAGGGAGGGAGAGAGAGAAATGAATAAGAGAAGACATGAATAAAAATTAAAAAGAGAGAAAGAAAAAGAAGGGAAAGCAGAGAGGGAGAGAGGTAGGGAGGGGAAAAAAGAAAGACAGAAGAGTAATGAAGGCAGAAGAGAGAGAAGCATAGAAAGGGAGAGGAGAGATAGAGATAGAGAGAGAGTACAGAAATAAAGGAGAGAGAGAGTAGAGAAATAAAGGAGAGGGAGAGAGTAGAGAAATAAAGGAGAGCGGGAGAGAGAGAGAGTAGAGAAATAAAGGAGAGAGAGAGAGAATAGAGAAATAAAGGAGAGAGAGAGAGAGAGAGAGTAGAGAAATAAAGGAGAGAGAGAGAGAGAGTAGAGAAATAAAGGAGTGAGGGAGAGAGAGAGAGAGAGAGTAGAGATATAAAGGAGGGAGGGACAGGGAGAGAGAGAGAGAGTGGAAAAATAAAGGAGAGAGAGAGTAGAGAAATAAAGGAGAGAGAGAGTAGAGAAATAAAGGAGAGAGAGAGAGTAGAGAAATAAAGGAGTGAGGGAGAGGGAGATAGAGAGAGCAGAGAAATAAAGGAGAGAGAGAGAGAGTAGAGAAATAAAGGAGGGAGGGACAGGGAGAGAGAGAGAGAAGAGAAATAAAGGAGAGAGAGAGTAGAGAAATAAAAGAGAGAGAGAGTAGAGAAATAAAGGAGAGAGAGAGAGTAGAGAAATAAAGGAGTGAGGGAGAGGGAGAGAGAGAGAGCAGAGAAATAAAGGAGAGAGAGAGTAGAGAAATAAAGGAGAGAGAGAGAGTAGAGAAATAAAGGAGAGAGAGAGAGTAGAGAAATAAAGGAGAGAGAGAGTAGAGAAATAAAGGAGAGAGAGAGTAGAGAAATAAAGGAGTGAGGGAGAGGGAGAGAGAGAGAGCAGAGAAATAAAGGAGAGAGAGAGAGAGAGAGTAGAGAAATAAAGGAGAGAGAGAGAGAGTAGAGAAATAAAGGAGAGAGAGAGAGTAGAGAAATAAAGGAGTGAGGGAGAGAGAGAGAGTGAGAGAAATAAAGGAGATAGAGAGAGTAGAGACATAAAGGAGAGAGGGAGAGTAGAGACATAAAGGAGTGAGGGAGAGAGAGAGTGAGAGAAATAAAGGAGAGAGAGAGAGTAGAGACATAAAGGAGAGAGGGAGAGTAGAGACATAAAGGAGTGAGGGAGAGAGAGAGTGAGAGAAATAAAGGAGAGAGAGAGAGTAGAGACATAAAGGAGAGAGAGAGTAGAGACATAAAGGAGTGAGGGAGAGAGAGAGAGTGAGAGAAATAAAGGAGAGAGAAAGAGTAGAGAAATAAAGGAGAGAGAGAGAGTAGAGAAATAAAGGAGAGAGAGAGTAGAGAAATAAAGGAGAGAGAGTGAGAGAAATAAAGGACAGAGAGAGAGAGAGTAGAGAAATAAAGGAGAGAGAGAGAGTAGAGAAATAAAGGAGAGAGGGAGAGAGAGAGAGAGTAGAGAAATAAAGGAGAGAGAGAGAGTAGAGAAATAAAGGAGTGAGGGAGAGTAGAGAAATAAAGGAGAGAGAGAGAGTAGAGAAATAAAGGAGTGAGGGAGAGTGAGAGAAATAAAGGAGTGAGGGAGAGTAGAGAAATAAAGGAGAGAGAGAGAGTAGAGAAATAAAGGAGAGAGAGAGAGTAGAGAAATAAAGGAGTGAGGGAGAGAGAGAGAGAGAGAGAGTAGAGAAATAAAGGAGAGAGAGAGAGAGAGAGAGAGAGAGTAGAGAAATAAAGGAGAGAGAGAGAGAGTAGAGAAATAAAGGAGTGAGAGAGAGTAGAGAAATAAAGGAGTGAGGGAGAGGGAGAGAGAGAGAGTAGAGAAATAAAGGAGTGAGGGAGAGAGAGAGAGAGAGAGAGAGTAGAGAAATAAAGGAGAGAGAGAGAGAGTAGAGAAATAAAGGAGTGAGAGAGAGTAGAGAAATAAAGGAGTGAGGGAGAGAGAGAGAGAGAGAGAGAGTAGAGAAATAAAGGAGAGAGAGAGAGAGTAGAGAAATAAAGGAGTGAGGGAGAGTAGAGAAATAAAGGAGTGAGGGAGAGTAGAGAAATAAAGGAGTGAGGGAGAGTAGAGAAATAAAGGAGAGAGAGAGAGTAGAGAAATAAAGGAGAGAGAGAGAGAGTGAGAGAGAGAGTAGAGAAATAAAGGAGTGAGGGAGAGTGAGAGAAATAAAGGAGTGAGGGAGAGTGAGAGAAATGAGCAGAACAGTTGCCTGCAGGCTGCTGGCTGTAGCTTCTTGTCTGGATCGAAACATTAGTGGTTTGATATTTACATGACTGGCCTGCTTCTGCTTACTAATGTGGCCGAGAGCCGCTGGCAGCTCTAACAGGAACCGCCAGGGGAGCGGGGTGGCAGCGGGGGGGCAGTGGGGGGCAGCGGGGAGGGCAGCGGGATGGCATTTAAGGACAGACTGGTTGAAGATGGCGTGGAGCCCAGAGAGGGCTCGTGTCTGTCCTGTTCCACCTCTCCTGCTCCTCTGGACATTTATCACATTATAAATGTGCCTGAGGCTGCAACTGCTCCAAACAACACATTACAGCCCGGCAGCATTCTAGTGCTCCACTGCCCCGCACGCACCCCCACGCACCCCCACGCACCCCCACGCACCCCCACGCACCCCACACCACAACCCCTCCATCAACACAATTACAGGACGAGACGTTCAACTCCTTAAACTACAGACTTGTTACTCAGTTCTTAATATTTAATAGTAACTATAAATGATTCAGTAATTGCTCTGTACTTTGTAGTTCTACACTTACAGACTGTAGTTCATCTGATTCTCTGTATACTTTATTACCCTGTTCTTCAATGATCAGGACCCCCACAGAGGAGGTACTATGGTGGAGGTGGGTTATTCTCAATCCTGTAGTGACACGGTGTTGTGCTGATGTGAGTGGATCAGACACAGCAGTGCTGCTGCTGGAGTGTTTAAACACTGTGTCCACTCACTGTCCCCTCTATTAGACACTCCTACTACTTGCTGGTCCACCTTGTAGATGTAAAGTCAGAGACAGTAGCTCATCTGCTGTTGGACAGTTTGTGTTCCTCTAGTCCTTCATCAGTGGACACAGGACAACCTCCTAACTGAAAGATACATAAGGAGCATCAGCATGTGGACAGTTGGGATCATAAGATGATCTAAATGCAGGTGGGTGACACGCACATCTATCCAAAATCAGAAGAACTGATGCAACACACGTGAAAACCAAGAAGACCAAACCAAAGATAAACCTACATAACAAGCAGCAGGTGTTGGGGATAATGAGAGGGCGGAGCCAGAATGTTCCAAAGAGAATAAGTAGGGAATCCTGAGATGTTTAGCTACAGCATCATGAGGTTTTACAAAGAAAACATTATCAACAAAAGAAAAACAACAACAACAAACAGTTTCTTCAGCGAGAGTCTGCTCGCTGCGACGGGCCCCGGTGTTCAGCTCCCAGCGGTTAGTGGATATTGGCGGTCAGAAAGCTAACTGCCAGTCTGCAGCTGTAATGTGGGCTTAACAGTTAGAACTCCATCCTGTTAGCTGATCTGCGGCCTGAAGCCTCAGCTCTCTCCCGTCGCTCCTTTGCTCTTTGGGGAAATAAGCGAAATCATAAACTGAGCTTTTATTGTTAGGCATGCAAAATATGAAGCAGTAGCTTTGAGGCACGATGCCACTAGTATTTACACCTCAGTGCCACTCTGTCCAGGTTTGGGTTACAGTTTTGGGTACCAGTTATGGATCCTAGCTGGCTTACAGTTACAGGACCCAGTTAGGCTACAGTTGTGGGTCCCAGCTGGCTTATAGTTATGGGACCCAGTTGTGGGTACCAGTTATGGGTCCCAGCTGGTTTACAGTTATGGGACCCAGTTGGGCAACAGTTTTGGGATCCAGGTAGGTTACCAATGTGGATGCCTTGAATTTTCCTCTAGAATCAATAAAGTCTATCTATCTATCTATCTATCTATCTATCTATCTATCTATCTATCTATCTATCTATCTATCTATCTATCTATCTATCTATCTATCTATCTATCTATCTATCTATCTATCTATCTATCTATCTATCTATCTATCTATCTATCTATCTATCTATCTATCTACAGTCGTGGGCCCCAGCTGGCTTACAGTTATGAGACCCAGTTAGGCTACAGTTGTGGGCCCTAGCGAGCTTACAGTTCTGCAACCTGGTTGTGATTACCAGTTGTGGGCCCCAGCTGGCTTACAGTTATGGGGCCCAGTTAGACTACAGTTGTGGGCCCCAGCAGGCTTACAGTTCTGCGACCCAGTTGTGGGTACAAGTTGTGGATCCCAGCTGACTTACAGTTATGGGACCCAGTTATACTACGTTTTTTGTCCCAGTGAAGTTTTTCTGGGACAACAGTTATTTCTGTTTTGATTGTGGGGCCAGTGGATGATGAGTTCACATGGGCCCAACTTGCAGCCCACATTGGCCCCATTGTTGGCCCACATGGGCAAATATACACACAGGGCCCAATGGACAAATCTTTGTGGGCCCCAACTTGGTTGCCTAAAGGGGACCCAACTGGCAGCCCATCTTTAACCCCTGTCGGGCCTCCATGGACATGTTAGCTTCCTGAAGAAACAATGAAATGATGAGAAAGCACCCAAAGAAGCTTTTAAATGATGACCCTAAATGATCCATGGCAGAAGAATTTCAGCTCCGCTCTGAATTCCTTACCATGCGCCTCACATTGTACGATTTTTCTTCAAGATGACCACTACAGGTCACCTGATGCGAAAACTGTTGCTCAGCAATCTGTTAATTGTGTTTCTGGAACTCATTTGCAGGCAAAAGTAATCTTTCCAAAGTTTTCTGTCTTTTGATGACAGGCGGCGTATTATAACCCATCAGGGGGGAAATGTCAGTGGCCCAGTAAACAAAGGCAGCGGCCGCAGCGGCAGCGGTCATAACTCAAGCCTGACGAGGCGTACGGATGATTTATACTTTTTTCGCCGAGCGCCCATGCCTGCTCTGCTCCTTTATGAGACGTTGTTGGAACGAAACAAGGAGCTGGCGCTGGAAACACACGCCTCTCCCGCCTGAAAAAGCAGGATTGCAGATGTTTTGCACTGCCATTAATGTTATTATGATGAACTCATTTCATTTTTCTTTGAAAAATAGCTCCTTATGTCCACCTTCTTCTTTTCTGCTGCCATCCTCACTTGCTTTTCACACCCATGTTTCTCCCATGTTGCACCTGAGTCTTGAACAGTGAGTCTCGCATATGACTGGAAAGCTTTTCTTCCAGTTTTGGCACTGTTAACAACCAAACGTAGCTAGTCTCACTTGACAACAGGGAACAGCATAGGCCATCACACTGGCCATATATGTGTTACGGGGAGATAGGACTCCAATAGAGAATGTGATTTAACCCTTTCTGCACCTCTAGGGTAATGGGACATTAACAGATCTGGGTTTTTTTCAGAGGGGATCAAATTATTGGTGGGGACAATTCAATAATCGCTGGATATTGGTCAGGACACAGCACTTCCGTCCATGCTAATTCTATGCCCTTGATGCAAAGGAATTCCGAGAGGTGTGATGTTAAATGCAGTGGTTTGGAGTTGTTTACAGTGGTGGTAGATGGAACCAGATGTCTGAAGGGCTTAATGTTTCTAAAAGCTACAGATGTCCTCGCCGTCCAACGAAAAAGCAAGTACAAATTAGCAACTTTACAAGAAAGGATAAAACCTTTCTTTACTTTCTATAAAAGTCAAACCAGAGTGAAAAGTGAAACCAGATTTTTTTCCAAGCTATTTTGGAACATGATTCCAGATGCATCGTTTGACAGTGGTTTTGCAATAAGGCTTTGGCTTGGACATTATATATATTTTTTTAAATACATGCATCAAGCATACATTTATTTATTCATTCATCACCTAAACCACTTATCCTTCTGGGTCATATGGGCTATTGGAGCCCTATCTCAGCATCTCCAACGCACACCTTATAAACTTTTTTCAAACTTATTTCAACACACATAGCACTGGAAAGATCAAACACAGTAGAAATGAATCCAACTTGTCGTGGACTTCATGAGTGGTGATACATGGACCTCAGTTGGGTTAAAACTTTGGGCCCCAGTTGGGCTAAAGTAGTGGATCCCAGTTGAGTCGGTTTATAAGCCCCAGTTAGGCTACTGCTAGAGGCCCAGCTGGCCTACAGTTATGGCACCCCGTTAATCTACATTTGTGGTCTTTGCATGTGTTTAGACTGTGTGAGGAAGCCCACCTTAACACAGGGAGAACTTCACAATGAAAGGACGCTGGATGCCCCAGCTGGGGTAGTGTGTATTTGTTGATTAGCCCAAGGAATCATGGGCGGTTCAGTTTCTCACTCTCACAACTACATAACAAGTTAGAACCTCTACTTTATTCAATCAGTAAGATGTATGCAAAGGAATTCTGAGAGGTGTGATGTAAAATGCACTGATTCAGAGTTGTTTACAGCAGTGGTAGATAGAACCAGACGTCTGAAGAGCTTAATGCCTCTAAAATCTGCAGATATCGCCGCTGTCCAAAGAAAAGCAACTTTATAGGAAAGGATAAAAACCTTCTTTACTTTCTATGTAAGTCAATGGAACCAGAATTTTTACACAGACACACACTTATAGCTAGGGGGCAATTTAGCATCTCCAGCGCAAACCCCCATAAACCTTACACACTGAAAAAAACTCATTTTAACAAACACAGCACTAAAAAAATTCAAACACAGTAGAAATTAATCCAACTTGTAGTGGACTTTATGAGTGGTGATGCATGGACCCCAGCTGGGTTATAACTTTGAGCCCCAGTTGGACTACTGCTGGGGGGCCCAGCTGGCCTACAGTTATGGTCTCTGCAGGTGTTTGGACTGTGTGAGGAAGCCCACCTAAACACAGGGAGAACATGCAAACTCCACACTGAAAGGACGCTGGACACCAGCTGGGGAATCAAACTCATACCCTTCTTGCTGTGAAGCGACAAGGCCACCCACTGTGCCACCCTGCATTAAGCAAAATCAATCCAAACTATTTTCGCTCATGAAGTAAATAAATTAAAATAATTATTTAAGGTTAAAAACAAGATTTTTAATGAACAGCTATAACATTAAACAATGAAATGAACTGATTTGAGTAGATTTATCAAAGAGATACTCAGCAATACATACAATAACACAGGAAATGAATGCGGCTTAAGTTTGACCTATACTGTGCATTAGAAGGGGTTTACTTACCTTGTGCAACAAAGGTTAAAGCAGTACGAGAACTTGATCGCCCCTCTCTCTCTCTCTCTCTCTCTCTCTCTCTCTCTCTCTCTCTCTGTGATTCGGGACTGTTTTATGGGACGGGTGAGTACAGGCTGAGAAGGTCAGAAAGTCTGAAGTGTGACTGATATATGAGTTTTTATTGCTGTTTAATAAAGTAAAGCAATTCTCACATATAGCGGCGTATTAATGCGACAGCAGGGATCCATTTCAGTCACAGCCTTCCATTCTCTCCCAGATGTACGAGCCTCAGAGGTCCAGTGCAACAGTTTGGTCTGGACACACAGAGCTTAGAAATAAAAACACTGACTATATGCCCCCCGGATACACACACAGGTCCCCCTCTCAGAGGAGCCCCCCTGACTGCAGTGTGTTCAGTACTGATACAAGCAGACAGAAAATTTTAAACTTAGACAACATATCAGACACTACTCATTCTGAGACTGTATCATGAGAGTTGATACTTACTACTAGTCTTATTTCTTATTGTAAGACTTTATATTAAAACATTTCTTGGCAGGTTTCGTTTTATAAGGCTATTATTTCTAGACTTGTTTTATTTTATAGAGCTTTTAAATGAATATTCCACTTATATCTAGAGTTATGTCTAATTGTAAGACTAGTTATTTCTAGACTTGTTTTATTTTATAAGGCTTTTAAATGAATATTCCACTTATATCTAGACTTATTTCTTATTGTAAGACTAGTTATTTCTAGACTAGCTTTATTTTATAAGGCTTTTAAATGAATATTCCACTTATATCTAGACTTATTTCTTATTGTAAGACTAGTTATTTCTAGACTTGCTTTATTTTATAAGGCTTTTAAATGAATATTCCACTTATATCTAGACTTATTTCTTATTGTAAGACTAGTTATTTCTAGACTTGCTTTATTTTATAAGGCTTTTGAATATATATTCCACTTATATCTAGACTTATTTCTTATTGTAAGACTGGTTATTTCTAGACTTGTTTTATTTTATAGGGCTTTTAAATGAATATTCCACTTATACCTACACTTATTTCTTATTGTAAGACTAGTTATTTCTAGACTTGTTTTATTTTATAAGGCTTTTAAATAAACATTCCACTTATATCTAAACTTATTTCTTATTGTAAGATATAGTATTTCTACACTTGTTTTGTTTTATAAGGCTTTTATATGAATTTTGTCATGCATTTCTAGACCTTTTTCCTATTGTAAGACATTATAAGAGAATTTCACTTATATGTTGACTCATTTCTTATTGTAAGACATTATAAGAGAATTTAACTTAAACATTTCTTATATCTTCTGTTAAAATAGTTTATCCGTGCAACTGAATTAAAAAAGTTTTACTCAAAAACCACATGAAGTACCTTTATTAGGTTGAATAGGAAAATTTTATTTTAGTGTATTGTAAGACTTTTTGTAATAGATTTTACTTTTTTTTACAATAAAACTTGTGTCATATATTATTATACAACTACTATAGGAATATTGAACTTATTCCTAGACATATGTTCCATAGATCTAAGTAATATAATGGTTGAGTAAACCACATAAGACATCATTTATTATTTTAAGTTAGTAAAACGATCTATAAATAACTTAAACATTATAAAGATAAGATTAAAACAATCTCAAAAATAGAAATATTACATATCTTGACTAGAGCCCTGTTTTATTACCATCCTTCTGACTTTCTCCTTCCAGTTATAAGCGGATTATCTCAGAAATATCTCCGGAAACATGAATAACAGAGTCATTCTGACTGGAAATGTAATAAATGAAGGATTTAGATTTTTGATTATGACAGAAGAATGTTTGTGTCTTTGATGTTTATTGATTGTTTATTGAGGTGCATGAGTGTCTGTTTGAGAGAGATACATAGACAGAGACTTTAAAGTTTATTTATCTGTTATGAAGAAAGAGGTAATTTTATGAAGACCTAAACAGTCAAAGCACAAAGAAAACCTCAATAAACTTCCAGAAAACAACTTACTGCTTTTTGGAAATAAAACAATCTCAGTACCCTTCGTTTAGACCCTTCATTTAGTTCATTTTCGGCCAAATGCGTCATTAGAGACAATAGAAGAAAAGAGAAAAGAGAAGCAGGGAAGAGAAGAGAAGATAGGAGAGGACAGGAGAAGAGAAGAGAAGAGAAGAGAAAAGAGATAAAAAGATGAGAAGAGAAGGGAAAGTAAAGTGAAGAGAAATTGAGAAAAGTGTAGTGAAGTGAACAGAAGTGAGGATAAGAGTAGATAACAGAGTGACAATAAGAGACATGATGGTAAAAGAAGTTAAGAGATGAAAAGAGAAAAATAACAGAAGTGAAAAGAACAGAAGAGAGGAGAACTGTATTGAAGTGACAGTCGTAAAAAGAGAAGAGTATAGAAAAGAAGAGAAAAGAAAAGAAGAGAAGAGAAAAGAAAAGAAAGCAAAAAACGTGGAGAGGAGAATAGAAGGGAAAAGGAAAATATTGAAGATAAGAGAAGAAAAGTGATGAGATAAGAAAAAAGTAAAGAAAAGCGAAAACAAGGAATGAAGAGAAGCAACAAACAGAGAAAGAGAGACAGAGAGACAGACAGTGACAGAGAGAGACAGAAAGATACAGAAAGACAGAGAGAGAGACAGAAACAGAGAGACAGAGTGAGAAACAGAGAGGGAGAGAGGGAGACAGAAACAGAGAGACAGAGAGGGAGAGAGACAGAGAGAGAGACAGAAACAGAGAGACAGAGTGAGAAACAGAGAGACAGAGTGAGAAACAGAGAGGGAGAGAGGGAGACAGAAACAGAGAGACAGAGAGGGAGAGAGACAGAGAGAGAGACAAACAGAGAGAGACACACAGAGAAGGAGAGAGAGGGAGGGACGGAGACAGAAACAGAGAGAGAGAGAGAGACAGAGATAGAGACTGACAGAGAGAGACACAGAGAGAGGGAGAGAGACAAAAAGAATCCGAGAGAGACAGACAGACACAGAAAAACAGAGACACAGAGAGACAGACAGAGAGAGACAGAGAGAAAGGGAGAGAGAGACAGAGACAGAGAGAAAATGGAGAGAGACAAAGAGAGAGAGAAAGAGAGAGGGAGGGAGAGAGAGAGAGAGAGAAAGACAGAGACAAAGAGAAAACAGAGAGAAACAAAGGCAGAGAGAGAGAGACAGAGGCAGAGAGAAAGAGAGAGACTGAGACAAAGAGAAAATAGAGAGAGAAACAAAGACAGAGAGAGAGAAAGAGAAAATAGAGAGAGAAATAGAGGCAGAGAGACAGAGGCAGAGAGAAAGAGAGAGACTGAGACAAAGAGAAAATAGAGAGAGAAACAAAGACAGAGAGAGAGAGAGAGAGAGAGAAAGAGAAAATAGAGAGAGAAATAGAGGCAGAGAGAGAAAGACAGAGGCAGAGAGAAAGAGAGAGACTGAGACAAAGAGAAAATAGAGAGGGAAACAAAGACAGAGAGAGAGGGAGATAGAGAGAAAGAGAGACAGCCAGACAGGGAGAGAGTGATAGAGAGAAAGAGAGAGAGAGAGAGAGAGGGAGAGAGAGAGGCATCTGGTTGGTTACTGGAGCGTGTAAAAGGAGATGATGCCTCTGTGGAGAGACATCACAAAAAAGCAGAGGTGGTGAAATGAATGCTCATTATAGCAGGACTGGAGAATGAGGGAGGAAGAGAGAAAGAGAGAAAGAGAGAAAGAGAGAGAGGGAGAGGGAGAGAGAAATACGGGGACATGTATTGTGTGGAATTGTTCTGCAACAGTAAAATTGGATTGTTATGCCTGAACCAAGAGCGTCTCTGTACTCAGAGCCCCAAACCACAGCTCCTATCTGCTCCTGCGTTACTGAGGCTATGGCTTATCAAAGAGCGGTCAGAACACAAGACCAACAGCTCAACACATTACACATTAACCACTACACCACCATACTAACCACTACACCACCTTACTAACCACTACACCACCATACTAACCACTACACCACCGTACTAACCACTACACCACCATACTAACCACTACACCACCTTACTAACCACTACACCACCATACTAACCACTACACCACCATACTAACCACTACATCTCCGTACTAACCACTACACCACCTTACTAACCACTACACCACCATACTAACCACTACACCACTATACTAACCACTACACCACCATACTAACCACTACACCACCATACTAACCACTACACCACCTTACTAACCACTACACCACCATACTAACCACCACACCACCGTACTAACCACTACACCACCGTACTGACCACTACACCACCGTACTAACCACTACACCACCATACTAACACTACACCACCATACTAACCACTACACCACCATACTAACCACTACACCACCATACTAACCACTACACCACCATACTAACCACTACACCACCTTACTAACCACTACACCACCATACTAACCACTACACCACCTTACTAACCACTACACCACCATACTAACCACCACACCACCGTACTAACCACTACACCACCGTACTGACCACTACACCACCGTACTAACCACTACACCACCATACTAACACTACACCACCGTACTAACCACTACACCACCATACTAACCACTACACCACCATACTAACCACTACACCACCGTACTAAACACTACACCACCGTACTAAACATTACACCACCGTACTAACCATTACACCACCATACTAACACTACACCACCATACTAACCACTACACCATCATACTAACCACTACACCACCATACTAACCACTACACCACCATACTAACCACTACACCACCTTACTAACCACTACACCACCATACTAACCACTACACCACCATACTAACCACTACACCATCATACTAACCACTACACCACCTTACTAACCACTACACCGCCTTACTAACCACTACACCGCCATACTAACCACTACACCATCATACTAACCACTACACCACCTTACTAACCACTACACCACCTTACTAACTACTACACCACCATACTAACCACTACACCACCATACTAACCACTACACCACCTTACTAACCACTACACCACCATACTAACCACTACACCACCGTACTAACCACTACACCATCATACTCACCACTACACCACCTTACTAACCACTACACCACCGTACTAACTACTACACCACCCTACTAACCACTACACCACCATACTAACCACTACACCACCTTACTAACCACTACACCACCATACTAACCACTACACCACCATACTAACCACTACACCACCGTACTAACCACTACACCACCATACTAACCACTACACCACCATACTAACCACTACACCACCGTACTAAACACTACACCACCGTACTAACCATTACACCACCATACTAACACTACACCACCATACTAACCACTACACCACCTTACTAACCACTACACCATCATACTAACCACTACACCACCATACTAACCACTACACCACCTTACTAACCACTACACCACCATACTAACCACTACACCACCGTACTAACCACTACACCACCATACTAACCACTACACCACCGTACTAACCACTACACCATCGTACTAACCACTACACCACCTTACTAACCACTACACCGCCTTACTAACCACTACACAGCCATACTAACCACTACACCATCATACTAACCACTACACCACCTTACTAACCACTACACCACCTTACTAACTACTACACCACCATACTAACCACTACACCACCATACTAACCACTACACCACCTTACTAACCACTACACCACCATACTAACCACTACACCACCATACTAACCACTACACCACCGTACTAACCACTACATCACCGTACTAACCACTACACCACCGTACTAACCACTACACCACCGTACTAACCACTACACCACCATACTAACCTCTACATCACCGTACTAACCACTACACCACCGTACTAACCACTACACCACCGTACAAACCACTACACCACCGTACTAACCTCTACATCACCGTACTAACCACTACACCACCGTACTAACCACTACATCACCGTACTAACCTCTACATCACCGTACTAACCACTACACCACTATACTAACCACTACACCACCATACTAACCACTACACCACCGTACTAACCACTACACCACCGTACTAACCACTACACCACCATACTAACCACTACACCACCGTACTAACCACTACACCACCATACTAACCACTACACCACCGTACAAACCACTACACCACCGTACTAACCTCTACATCACCGTACTAACCACTACACCACCGTACTAACCACTACATCACCGTACTAACCTCTACATCACCGTACTAACCACTACACCACTATACTAACCACTACACCACCATACTAACCACTACACCACCGTACTAACCACTACACCACCGTACTAACCACTACACCACCATACTAACCACTACACCACCGTACTAACCACTACACCACCATACTAACCACTACACCATCGTACTAATTACTACACCACCATACTAACCACTACACCACCATACTAACCACTACACCATCGTACTAATTACTACACCACCACGGAAACAAAGCTTGTTTGAATAATGGCTCTGTGCTCCCAGACGTAAGGTGGATGCCAACAAGTTGGCCCTTATTAAGTGGGTCACTGACCATGTGTTGTAAAGATGAGCAAAGGCTGAGTTAAATCTCTCCATATAACTTGTTTCTATGCAGTTTGAGGCACTTAGAGACATCATTATACTTAAAAAGCTATTTTTCCAGACAGGAAGCTTTTATTTGCTCAGCAAAACACTTAGTGCAGTAAGTAGAGCTTTTACATACGTCAGTGTGTTTATTTAAACCTTTCCAAGCTTCTCCTTGTGGAAAATAACTCAGTATTATTTACAGGAGAAATCTGGAACTACACTTTGTTCTTCAAACTGGAGCTCAAGATCTGATCTACTTCTCTCACCATAAGATATTCATTTACTTTGTATTGTATGTATGATTATGTACATCTGTTCTAATCAGATCTGATGTTCTAACTGGTGAACATATAGTTCCAATCCAAAGATATGCAGATGGAGATGCTATATTGCCCCCTACGTGTATATCTATGTATCTTCCCTGTGATGGACTGGTGGCGTGTCCAAGGTTTTTCATGCCTCCTGTCCAATGAGAGCTGGGATAGGCTCCAGCACCTATGAGATATTCAATAAGATATTCATGTTACTTTGTATTGTAGGTATGATTATTTACATCAGTTCTAATCATAGTTATTAATAAGATAAAGACTTAAACAATCAGCTTAGGTGCCTCAAAATTGAATGGACTTCATTTCTATGGAACTTTTTATTATATTATATGGTTTTGCCAACACGTTACACTGAGCAGTTTAATAGAAATTGTAAAGTTTGCAACAAAAAATTTTAATTAAGTGTGTAACTTTTTAAAACCTCAAGCACAGAGAACGAGTAACTTTCAGTTTCACTCACTTTCAGTTTTTTTGGGGGGTTCTCTTTCTTTTCCCTTGGATCAGACACTAATTACATGGATTCCAGTAAAGCTCCATTCACAGAGCTCACGATCACAGCGCACCTGCAAAGTCCTGATCATTAAACTTGGCCGATTTCACTCGAGCGACTCCATTTCTGCCGTCATATCCACCAAAACGACAGCAATTACAGAAAGAGATGGAGAGAGTGAGAGAAAAAGGGAAAGAGATAAGAGGAGAGAGAGATATAAAGCGCCAGAGACAGTAATATATTCATTGTTTTCCACATGAAAGGTTCGCCATCAGCAGCAAATGAACACTAGAAGACAACCTGAATTGCCGAAAGCTGAGAAATAACGTGTGAGTTCAGCAGGATTCTTTCAGACAGTCTCTGTTCCAGCTGGCCTTGTGCACCACACTGTCCTTCTGTCCCCACAAACGCATTCCTGGAACTTCATTTCGGAGGCATTCCTGCAGTCTGGATTTCTCTGAGTCCGGAATGTCTACTGTTTGTGTTCATGGCGGCAGCAGCCCCATCAGAAAGATTAGATATACAGCTTCTAATTCCTTTGGACAAGAAAAAAGCCTTTTCCTGGCAAAGGTTCCTGCATGGACGCTAACTGGATTTGAGGATCAATTGAACTGAAAATAGCCCACATGATCAGATGTTTGCAGCCTTTGCTCCATTTCTGTAGATTACAGTATGTGTTTGGAGCTGCTATGAGACCTTTTCTGAGATTTCTTCTTCTAAAATGAAATGGGGTTCTTAGAATTTCACCTTTCATCTTTTCACCCACCCTAGAAATAAATCACTCACACTCCTTCAGGAACAGGAGGTATAATCTGAAGATCAGATAGCAAACTTCTCCCCAACAACGTCCTTCCAAACAAATCCACACGCCCAATCACCCACAACATCCTCCCAAATAAACCCACCCAATTATCCACAACATCCTCCCAAATAAACTCACTCACTCAATCGCCCACAATGTCCTCCAAACAAACCCCAAAAAACCCAGCCTATTACCTCCCAAACAAACCCACCCACCCAATCACCCACAATGTCCTCCCAAACAAACTGCAAACAAAAAAACCCAATCACCCACAACATCCTCCCAAACAAACCCACCCAATCGCCCACAACGTCCCCCCAAACAAATGTACCCAATCACCCATAATGTCCCCCCAAACAAACCCACCCAATCACCCACAACTTCCTACCAAACAAACCCACTCAATCACCAACAACGTCCTCCCAAACAAACCTACGCAATCACCGACAATATTCTCCCAAAAATACCCCAAATAAACCCACCCAATCACCCACAACCTCCTCCCAAACAAACCCACCCAATCACCCACAACCTCCTCCCAAACAAACCCACCCAATCACCCACAACTTCCTACCAAACAAACCCACTCAATCAACAACAACGTCCTACCAAACAAACCCACTCAATCACCAACAACGTCCTCCTAAACAAACCTACCCAATCATCCACAATGTTCTCCCAAACAAACCCACCCAATTATCCACAATGTCATCCCAAACAAACCTCAAACAAACCCACCCAATCGCCCACAACAAACCCCAAACAAACCCAACCAACCACTCACAATATCCCCCCAAACAAATGCACCCAATCACCCACAACGTCCTCCCAATAAACCCACCCAATCACCCACAAGATCTTCCCCAAACAAACCCACCCGTTTCCCCCAACAAACCCACCCAATCACTCACAACATCCTCCCAAATAAGCCAACCCAATCACCCACAATGTCCTCCCAAACAAACCTACCCAATCACCCACAATGTCCTCCCAAACAAACCTACCCAATCACCCACAATGTCCTGCCAAACAAACCTACCCATCACCCACAATGTCCTCCCAAAAAGACCCAACCAATCACCCAAAATGTCCTCCCAACGAAAACCCACCCAAGCCAGTCATCCACAACATCCCCCTAAACTAACCCACCTGCCCAATCACCCACAACTTCCTCCCAAACAAACCTGCCCGCCGGCAATTGTCCACAATGTCCACCCAAACAAACCCACCCAAAGTCAATCATACACAACATCCTCCCAAACAAACCCACCTACCCAACCAGTCGTCTATGGTGTCCTCCCAAACAAACCCACCCACCTTTTCACCGTGGAAGGATGGACAGAAACACTTCAGGTCTGAAAGCAAGAACAGAGCTAGATGTTCTCCTCTCTCTCTCAAATATTAAAGCTTTAAGTGCTTTTTATCTCTATGGGGAGAATTTTAGCAGTCTATGACATCTTCCAGGTGGTTGCTAGGAGCCACCCTGTCTCTGTAGCTTTAATACACACTGGACTACACAAACACTGATTTAACACAAGCTACACCAGAAACAGGACCTGACAGCGCTTGTGATAAATATCCTCTAATGCAGGACGGTCAACATCAATCTCCACCGATAACAACAGTTTTGCATTTGAAATACAAACATTTGTTTGGCCTCATGTCTCCAATTACAGATCAACATGGGTCAGCGAGGATGTGGGGGGAGTTGCTAGGAGACAGGCTTGTTGTTTAGAACAGGATGTTCATGGAAATTATAAAAGTAGCCATTAAAAGCATTACACAAACACACACACATACACACAGAGACACTCCACAGCCCAGCTGATTGACACCCCGCTGCACAATGACATTACAGCTCTAATATTGGGAATTACATTCTTATTACACTGTAATTACCCCCCGATTTTAACACACATCTAAGTCATAACTGATTTCTGTCCTCAAAGTCTGCACATCCATCCAAACAGAGCTGTTTCAATCCATTTAGACCCATTTCAGCCAATAATCACACGCTGGCTTCTAAACACGCAGATTAAATCAGATAAAGATACAAAACTAATTTAATTCCGTCTCAGCGTATAAACATTTTCCAGTAACTCAGCATCTGTTCTGTACTGATACCTTATTCATCTGATAGAGAGAGAGAAACTAAAGAATTAGAGAAAAGAAAGAAAGAAGGCGGAACCATGGAAGAAGAACCTTCTTTAAAGGTTCGTTAGTGAAGTGAGTCCTCCATATAGAAGCATTTTGTGCTTAGATGATTCTTTGCATGGAGAAATGGTTCTCAGTGTGAAGGTGTATAGGCAGGGATGGATTAAGGACAGTCTGGGCCCCTGGGCAAAGAGTTATAACCCCCCCACCTGAGCCCCTCGTGATCAAGGGCCCTCTAATGGTATGCCCTGCTCTTCTCTAGGACCCCCTGGTAGGGTCTCTAATAACCAGGGCCCTCTAACATTATGCCCCCCTAATAGCCAGAAGTCGAAGTCGAGCAGAGCCACAACGCCTCGTCCATTTTTATAAGGGACCTAAAAGCATGGCTAGGAGCCCCAAAAATGGAGGGCCCTCGAAAATAAAAAAAATATATTGCATCATAAATGTTTATAGGCATCACAAAATGTTTTGGGTCACAGCCCCCTGGGGCCCCCTTGACCTCAAGGGCCCCTGGGCGCTGACCCCACTGGCCCGGTCGGTAATCCAGCCATGTGTATAGGACCTCAAAACAGGATCAAGGTTTCAAGGTTGGTTTCGAGATGATCAGCTAACACATGGCACACATCTATCTATCTATCTATCTATCTATCTATCTATCTATCTATCTATCTATCTATCTATCTATCTATCTATCTATCTATCTATCTATCTATCTATCTATCTATCTATCTATCTATCTATCTATCTATCTATCTATCTATCTATCTACATTTATATTCCCCAAGCTATTCTGGGCCATTTCTATTGGTCTATTCATCATGCAATTTTCACGCAATGTAAACAGCAGCTGTCACTCAGTGCGTGGCATTGTTTGGAACAGCTTTCTACCTGTCCGTGGTCCCAGGCTGTCGTATAACGAGTCTCTCTGTTGGTCCAACCTCTCCTTGCATCTCCACAGCGGGGTCCTGTCATACTCCCTGGAGCCCTGGAGGCCTACGGGCTCAGCGACCAGCCTGAGCACTCACCTCCAACCGTCTGAGCTTTCCCCCCTGGCATCTCTACCCCATGGGTCTCCACGGAGTGAGGTTGGTGTGACAAGCGGACTTTGTGTTTGACTCGCCCCTTGAAGTGAGCTTCTCTCCCGGCCTCTGCTGGTCCTTATTGACTCTTTGAACTCTGTGAAATTGAGATTGACTGTTCTTACGCTCTCCCTGGGAGTAGCGAGAGTGGTGCATATCCCGGATAGGGATTATCTCCAGGCGAGCTCCAGAACGGTGCAAGAACTAACCTGTTTGAACTGTTCAGCCAGGGCTTAGCTCCTGTTTTCCCAACAGGACGCGAGGAGCTACCCCAGTTTCCAGCAACTCTTGTGGGAGACCACAAGGTGGCTAACATCTGCAGCTACTCCCAACATCTCACCTGCTCCGGTGGCTGCACAGCAGAGAGCCTCTGACTCCACTCCCGTGGATCTCCCGGGATCACCCGTGCTCAGAGTGTTCTGTGTTCATTTTGGCCTTCGTTTGTGTGAATAAAGCCTTGCATATGGATCAAAACGTCACATCCGAGTCTGATTCATTACCACAGCGTTGGTACAGCCTAGAATTGCTCGTTTAAAAGGTGGTTGAACACATAAAGAATTAAAGTTCTTTTAACCAGAGCAGATGTATTATTTTCCTAAAACAGCCAAACCAAACAAACAGGCCTAGGTCCCTTTTAAGGCCTAGGAGGAGCCAACGGTGACGGTGCCAAAGAAAAGAAAACAAAGAAAACAAAACATTAACCTAACCTAGTATTACTGTAAACAGAAAACAAAGAAAACAAAACCTACCAACTCTAACAAACATAAATACACAAAGGGCGCCCGCCTTCTAACCTAGTGTATCTAAACCAGTAGCGAACCGTGACCCTTAAGCCTCGGCCCTCTGCGCTCAAGTTTTCGGAGGGGGTGGTTTTGACAGTTTGGAGGTGGGGCATGGGCTTCCATCGTGACTCAGCAAACTAGCTAGTGGTGGTAGCCTAGCGCTAGCTAGCTGTTTCTCCAGCTAGCGTCGCCACAGCGGGCGGAAATGATCATACAGTTTATCCCACCCACTTAGAGGGAAGATATGATTGGTCAGTTTTATTGTCATTTGAAATTGGTACTGCTGAAACATAACTGCCTGGCCCCCTCTGTACATGAACAGCGGGACCACCAAACACCAACATTCTGCGGAGACATCACAGTCCTTATAGGGGGAGACACAGACTCACAGGCTTCAACTTAACCCCTCACGCTCCAACACAGAGTGAATAGACACGTGTGAATAATTTATTTCTATATTTTTGTAATTGTTTAGATGTTGATTGTCAAACTGTAAGTAAATAAAATAAAATTATATATATATATGTGTGTGTGTATATATATTTTAGGCCCTCTGAGAGCGCGTGGAGGGCCATGACGGTTCCCCACTGATCTAAACACTGATTACTACGTGATGTAATGTATGCCTTGGTCTTACCTGTTGGTCTCCTCAGATAGAGATAGGGTTGGATGTCTACAAACAGTGGTTTAAGTGTAAAACAGAGATGACAAACCCAAAACATTCCACACAGTAAGCAGCCTAGAAGAACACATGGCACAAAATAATGGTAGCAGCAAAGGAAACCAGAATCCCACCCAGCAGGCCTTACTTTCTGTGTGAGATCTGGCTGCCATCTTGGTGGTCACTGCCGTTAATATAGTCCATTGCTCCTCCCATGAAGGTCATGTGGACCATCAACCTCCAGAAACGTGTTCACACACACAGAAAACAAACCTAGCACCCTAACAGTGCCAGACCTGCACGTACACGGTAAACCCGGATAAGTTGATTGCACTTAAAGAGTTTGAGTGATTGCCTTAAAATATTTAAGTAATGCAAACTAGAGAAAATCAGATGGTTTGAGTAAAATCAACTTCAATGTCAAACAGACTGGAAGTAATCATTTGAGTGGAATACAATGAAATCTAAATTGTTTGTACTTTTTCTTTTGTAAAGTCAACCCTACTGACCATTTAATTCAACTCAACATTGAGTTTCCTGTAATCAGAATTAAGTTAAACTTAAAAATAGTCTCCATAAAAAGCTGATGTTTTCCTATGTCAAAAGAACACAAACAGCAGTTAAATTTAGTTTAATTTTATTTTTAATTTCATCACTAGAATGTTCCAGAATGTGAAAGAGAGAGGGGAAAATTGGTTAACTTGGTTAACTGTAGTCCTCTGTAGTCCTTCAAGAAAAGAAAACAATGGGGAAAATGTCCACTGTAGAGAAATCCCAGCACTTCAGTGTTTCTGTCTGAGTAAAAGAACTTAAACACAGAAAAGACCAAATCTCACAGTGTATAAAATAGAAAAAGACTTCAAAACCTTTACAAGCTCCACTAATCAAGCTCAAACTAGTCTTGATGGAACTAACCAATGAGAATCTGGCAAGGTGCTACAGGGGCGTGGTCCAAGCTAAAACTTGATGTTTTAAGTTTGTTCAACTTAAAAATATTAGCGTACTCAGTTATTCTTTCAAAATAGTAGAACATACTAGAACATTTTAAGTCATGCAATAAAACTTTTGTTTTTAAGCATCACTACACAAACTCTTTACACAGAAACTAATTACGGGTTAATTAACAGTGTAACAAGCGTAGAACAATTCTAATTATTATAAGAAAAGTCCATTTATTTACTTTTGAACAGTCAACATTTTGGTGGGTTTTAAGATGGATGAACCAATAGAAAGGCTCCAAAATAGCTTGACAAAAAATCTGGTTCCATTGACTTCCATTGAAGTCGTGTGTTGATGTGAACAAAATACTAAGAATCATAAGCATGTTCTCTGTTCTGTTCTTACTCCAGAGAATGTGTGGAAATGATTGTTCAGGCTATGTGGCCCCCTATATGAGATCCAGATCAGGTAGTGAAACACTGCAGCGTTTCTTTAAAGTCTCAGAGTTACGGATAACACGCTCACGGAACCTGTGTAGGTTCTATCATTAGGAGAAGTTACACAGCGCCCACCGTCTCACTCCCACCTAATGAAGTGATCTAAGTGGTAATGATGGTTTAATGAAGGTTTGTACTGGAAGTATGAGGGGAGAAGTTTGAGGAGGTGGAGTTAATGAGGCCTAACGGAGCACTGAGACTAACCTGAGCCGAGCCGAGGAGAGCCGAGCCGTGTGAGAGGATCTGCTCTTCTTTCTTTAAAGTCAGTCACTGAGAAACTGCATATCTCACCAACAGCTGAGCTTTAACCAGGAGATCAGAGTGAGAAGCTGAGAGGACGTGTGGGTGAAGGCAGGAGTTTGGACTCCTCTCTCTGTCTCTTCTCCGTCTTTTCTCTTCTTTTGATTCTCTCCCAGTATGTCCCTCTCTCCCCTCCCTCTTTCTGTCTTTGTCTGCCTTTATCTACTCTCTCTCTCTCTTTTACTTTCTCACGGTATTCTCTTTTTCTCTCACTCTCTGTCTCTCTCTCTTTTTCGCAGTCTCTCTGTCTTTTCCTTTACACTGTGTTTTTTTTTCTTTCTTTCGTTTATTATGCTCTTCTTTTTTACTTCTATATCTAAATTTTTTCCTCTTTGATTTTTTATTCTTTCTTTCTTTCTTTCTTTTAATTCTCTGGCTGTCCGTCTCTCGCCTCCCTCTTGCTGTCTTTCTCAGTCTTTGTTCTCTTCTTTCTCCCTTTTTTCATTTTATTCTTTTTTTTGCACTCTATCTCTATCTCGCACTTTCTCACACTCTTTTGTCTTTCATTTGTTCCTTCTTTAGGTGTAATGATATTCTTTATTTTATTCTTTTTTTTCTTTCTTTCCTGCTTTCCTGCTGTTTCTCAATCCTTTTCTTTCTATCTTTCTTTCTTTCTTTCTTTCTTTCTTTTAATTTCCTGGCTGTCCCTCTCTCTCCTCCCTTGCTGTCTTTGTCTGCCTATATCTACTCTCCCTCTCTCCTTTACTTTCTCTCTTTATTCTCTTTTTTCTCCCGCTCAGTGTGTCTCTCTTTTTGCATTCTATCTTTCTTCTTCTTTACATTGTGTGTTTCTTTCTTTTTTTCTTTCTTTCATTATGCTCTTCTTTTTTACTTCTATATTAATTTTTTTTCCTCTTTGATTTTTTGGCTCTTCGTTTTCTTTCTTTCTTTCTTTCTTTCTTTCTTTCTTTCTTTCTTTCTTTCTTTCTTTCTTTCTTTCTTTCTTTCTATTCTCTGGCTGTTCCTGTCTCGCCTCCCCTTGCTGTCTTTGTCAGTCTGTGTTCTTTCTCTCTTTTTATTTTATTTTTTTATTCTCTCTTTATTTTTTTATCTCTCACTTCTTCACACTCTTTTGTCTTTTGTTTGTTCCTTCTTCCAGTGCAGTAATACTTTTTCTTTTTTTCTTGCTTTTTTCGTTTCCTGCTTTCCTGTTGTCTTTCTCAATCCTTTTCTTTAATTCTTTCTTTCTTTCTCTTTCTTTCTCAGTCCTCTTCCTTCCTTCCTTTCCCCAACTTCACTCCTTTTTCTTTTCTAGTTGTTTTTTATTTATCCATTTCTTTTTTCTTCTCTGCATAAAAATATTTAACGGTGTTTTTCATGGTAAACTTGTTCTTCAGATTTAGAGGTGGTTCTGTATAGCACCGAAAAAAGGTTCTTCTGACAGTGACGTTGTTTTCTATTTTTTTAAACTGGTTCTATACACATTCAAATAAAGGACCAGTTCACTATTTAGCTGCAAACTGGTCCAGCCCACGTTGTGAGTTACACAAATGCTTTACATCAGTGTCCACCAGCCCGGGTTCTGGAGATCCTACCAGTCTGGAGATCTCCCACAGCTGCTATAGCTGATTAGCTACTTCAGAAGTTCCTGATTGGTTGCATCAGATGGATTAGTGTGAGGTAAGCAGGAGGCAGAGTTTTAGATGTTGGTTGTAACTAGTAGGTCTCCAGCGGACTCATTTGTCTGAGTTTCACGTAGGTTGCAAACCTCGGGAGTGCAATCAAACTTGCATCATGTACAGTCAGCTTAAAGCCAGAACAGGGCTGCAAAGCCTCAACCTGAAATCTGCCTCCAGTCGGAGTGGATTTATGACTTTCCAGAGTGCAACACCAGATTATCTGCTGAAATGTCACAGCAGTTTAATAACGGAAGCTGCTACTGCTCGCCTCATCACCTCGCTGTGTGTGGGCATATGTTATTTGTCATTACGAGCATTAACCTTCTTTACGGGGCTCAAGATCAGCTCACCCCCAAATACCTGCTTCATTAGTCCTCGTCGAAAAGTCCTCTGAGGATTAATCGCAAAAACGGACTGCGTGAGTTTTTATCACGATTCAACAGGAATTATTCAGATTTTTTAATAAACATTTGCATAATTTAATCATTAAGATGTCAACCTGTGACGTTTGATGTGACATTTCATTGATACTTCATAGATCATTGACGTGGGTGTTGGTTCTTTACTGTCCCAAACCACCAGTGTGTGGTGTCTTCGGAGTTTGAGTTGTATATTTAGCACTTAAAGCACTTATCTTGGGGATCTACTTTACCTTATAAGACCCTACTTGTACCCCTTCGCCAGACATATGTACACATAAAACTATGATCTCACGCTTCCAGGTTCTGCTCTTGCTTCTGGTGACTCCAGAGTCTGGTGATTTCCCATAACACACCCGGAAAAGGTCTGGCTCCTGTTTATGAAGCCTCATGAATGTATTATATTGTGTTATGAATGAGTTCATAGGTTTATATATACATGGTATTTATAGAACTGAGTCATCAGATCACTCTGAATGGTGTTGTAACATTTAATACGGCAGGCATTTTGCATAAGAGTTCAGTTTCAGCACCATGGACAGTGCCCTTATATTGGCCGCCACTGTTCAGGATGCTGGACGCCAGTAAAGGATATATTTGTAAGTGGACATATTTTATGATTTTCAAATCAAATCAATTGTATAGATTTAAACACTGAACTGTGAAAAATGAATGTAAATTGAAAGCATTGTGAAATAACTGTGTAATTAGCTATGCAATTCTATAATTATTAGTATTATTTCATTTAAACTGGAAAGAAATACCTGTAGATATGAATGAAATGCAATAATACCCAGTCACGCTATATTTGCCAACCATCCCACAGTCTGTTATTAGTTATTATATCAATTATACATTGGCTTGTCCACAGAAATCAAATGGCTATATGCAGCGGTGGCAGCATTTTAGCTCCTTAATTAGCCCAAAAATGTGCTGGAGATTATGCAGAGTGCATGAACTCCATGAGCTCAGCCTCCAACTTTGACAATTTAGCTTAGCAGCCATGCAGGACGGCTTAAAGTTACACAGAGAGGAGCGGAGTTAAAGACAGCTCACTGACCTGAGACCTGCGGCCTTTCATGCTTTCAGAACTAACGAAGACGAGATGGGGCTCAGATTGGCAGCAGGGCTATCCGGCTGGGTGATGTATGTATAAAAAGATAATCTTCTGAAAACAGACCCGGCGCCGCTCGCTGAAGTTCAGAGTACCGTAATGAGTTTCCCCCACAGCGTCGTGTTAAATAACCCCGCCGCAGTCGGGCCCCGGCCAACGCCGCATCAACTTCAATTCACCCTGCCATGTTTCTACTGTACCTCAGCATCGGACGCAGTTTACTTAAACCCCCTCGCTCTCTCGCTCACAAACGACTGAGCTGCTTAAATAAATCATCACTCCTCCTCAGGCACGCGCTCGCCTTCTACTGCTTCAGCTGCGCAGCCTTCCTGAACACGACTGAACTTCTCCAACTTTCCTTTCTTACATTCACAATCAGTTCAAACAGAGCTACAGAGAGAGAGAGAGAGAGAGAGAGAGAGACAGAGAGACAGAGAGACAGAGAGGGAGAGACAGACAGAGATAGAGAGGCAGAGAGAGAGTAAGAGAAAGAGAGAGAGAGACAGACAGAAAGAGACAGAGACACAGGGAGACACACACAGAGAGACAGATAGACAGAGACAGAGAGACAGAGAGAGAGGGAAAGAAAGAGACAGACAGAGAGAAAGACAGAGACAGAGAGACAGACAGAGAAAGAGGGAAAGACAGTAAGAGACAGAGACAAAGAGAAAAAAGAGACAGAGAGGCAAAAAGACAGACAGAGAGAGAGAGAGAGTAAGAGAAAGAGAGAGACGGAGACAGAGACAGTGAGAGAGACAGGTAGAGAGAGACAGAGACAGAGAGAGAGAGACAGAGACAGAGAGAGAAGTAAAGAGAGACAGAGACAGAAAAAGAGAGAGAGAGACAGAGAAAGAGAAAGAGAGAGAGGTAGAAAGAGACAGAGACTGAGAGAGAATAGGAAAGATAAAAAAACAGAACAATGTAATGGTAGAGAGAAAGAGAGAGAGAAAGAGAGAGGTAGAGAGAGACAGAGAGAGAATAGGAAAGATACAACAACAGAACAATGTAATGGTAGAGAGAGAGAGAGAGAGAGAGAGAGAGAGAGAGAGAGAGAGAGAGAGAGAGAAACAGAGAGAGGTAGAGAGAGACAGAGAGAGAATAGGACAGATAAAAAAAAACAGAAAGATGTAATGGTAGAGAGAAAGAGAGAGAAAGAGAGAGGTAGAGAGAGACAGAGAGAGAATAGGAAAGATAAAAAAAACAGAACGATGTAATGGTAGAGAGAGAGAGAGAAAGAGAGAGGTAGAGAGAGACAGAGAGAGAATAGGAAAGATAAAAAACAGAACGATGTAATGGTAGAGAGAGAGAGAAAGAAAGAGAGAGAGGTAGAGAGAGACAGAGAGAGAATAGGAAAGATAAAAAACAGAATGATGTAATGGTAGAGAGAGAGAGAGAGAGAGAGAGAGAGAGAGAGAGAGAGAGAGAGAGAGAGAGAGAAAGAGAGAGAGGTAGAGAGAGACAGAGAGAGAATAGGACAGATAAAAAAAACAGAACGATGTAATGGTAGAGAGAGAGAGAGAAAGAGAGAGGTAGAGAGAGACAGAGAGAGAATAGGAAAGATAAAAAAACAGAACAATGTAATGGTAGAGAGAGAGAGAGAGAGAAAGAGAGAGGTAGAGAGAGACAGAGAGAGAATAGGAAAGATAAAAAACAGAACGATGTAATGGTAGAGAGAGAGAGAGAGAGAGAAAGAGAGAGGTAGAGAGAGACAGAGAGAGAATAGGAAAGATAAAAAAACAGAACGATGTAATGGTAGAGAGAGAGAGAAAGAGAGACAGAGAGAGAATAGGAAAGATAAAAAAACAGAACGATGTAATGGTAGAGAGAGAGATGGAAAGAAAGAGTGTTTATTTGTGTGAGTGTAAAAGAGGTGGTAGAAAGTGTGTGTCAGAATGATATAGGTGCAAAGTGAAAGAGTGTGTGGAATGGAAAGAGAGAGAGAGAGAGAGAAATAAAAAAATAAAGAAAGACTGATATAATATAAAGAGTAAGATTAAAAATAGGGTAAGACCAAGAGAGAGAGGAGAACGAGAAAAAGACCATGTAAGAGGAGAGAAGAGGACAGAGAGAATAGGAAAGACAAAGAAATAGAAAGATGTAACGGTAGAGAGAGAGAGGTGGAAAGAAAGAGTGTTTGCGTGTGTGTGTGGGAGAGATAGAGAAACTGAGAAAGACTATGTGAGATGAGAGAAAGAGAGAGAGACAGAGAAAGAATAGGGAAATGAAAGTAATAGAAAGATGTAACGGTAGAGAGAGAGAGATGGAAAGAGTGTGTGTGGGGTGGAGAGAAAGAAATGACAGGAGGGGGAAAAGAAAGAAGAGATAGATGGAAATTAGAAAGATGAAATGAGAGACAAAGAGAAAGAATAAGAAAAAATAAAGGTAAATAGAATAGAAGTGAAAGAGAGACAGAGAGAGGGATGTAGAGAGAGAGGGAGATAAAGGAAGCAGATGCTCTGATTTGAATAGCCAGTCCCGAAGGCTGAGGCCAAAATATCCAGTGCAGCACTAACACACATCCATAACCACCCCTCTCCCCAAACACCCCCCTGACAAAATCCAGCCCACCCACACAGAGAAGACCCATCCTATTAGAAGTGCAGCTAATGCTGATCTCATCCAGACAGTACAGTGTTTAGACTCACCTACGAGACACAGGTTAAGGCTGATCTGGAAACTGTGGACATTGTGTTTACCAGGACCGACAAACGATGACTCTGGACTGCTGTCCTTCTGGAAAAGTGAAGGCAGCATGAGGAGCTTCATCGATTCACTGAGAACTGAAACTCTGGGTGCTTCCACACAGACCACAGTTAAGTTTGAGCTGCTTATGGAGCTTGTAGAGCCCCCCTCTGCCCTTGCCCCAACACCATCCCCAATACCAATGAACCCAAAGATCCTAATATGGAACAACTCCCGAATGATGCACATCTTCAAAAGTCCTAATTACAGAGGCTTTAAACGAGGCTCAGCCAATCAGATCACAGAACGGGAGCTATTCGTTTTATATAAGGTAAATGTAAGACTAAACCTACAGCTAGAAAAGAGGCCGAAGCATAAAAGCACTGATCTCAGAGCGTGGAGCCCTGAAGAGCTGGCCTACTCAAAGACGTGGAGATAGATTTCACAATCAGATCAGACTGCAGCAGAGCTTTTAGACCCCGATTCAAAGCTCAGCGTGTTCAGTGCGGTGTGACGTCTCTCCTCGGCGTCTACTATTCAGGACTGAAAAACGAAAGCGGAGGGAGAAGGGAACGCCGACTCAGCAGGAAAACATCACTCAGTCTCGTATAACAACACCGCCTGGGCTGAGCGTTCATCTTCCAGCAGCATGGCAGGATCGACCACAGGGCAAACACTACAGCACACGCTTACGAGGTAATTCCAGTGAGAGGCCCGGTCATTATCCTGACCCGCACTCTGTAGAGAGAAGAGAATCCTGAATAAGGAAGAAGTGGCCGACAATCATCCAGCATATAACAAAGCTGTCGGTGATATAAGAACCTGATTTACATACGCAATCCAAACAGAGCTGACCAGCTGAGAGAAGCTGACTGACTCTCTTTGTATGAAGTTTGTTTCTTTAGTTCTAGATTGAAGTTAACAGAAGATAAAAGAACACGAGCACCATGGACCCCAAATCTTGTCCCTGAAGATGGAAAAGGATGTTTTAAGGATTCAGACTCAAGAGGAGTCAATAAGCAACAGAAAATCAGTCCAGAGGCTCGCAATATGGTTATATATAATTAGATACAGTTATAGTTCATATAAATAACAACGTTTAGACAATACACATCATATCTTTCTGAAAAAGTCTGGGAGCTAGCACGCATGTATGACCTGGGAATATTATTTATAAAGACCTTGTAAGAATAAGGCAGTGGTTATTAAAAATGAATACATCCTAATTTATTTATGGTCTAGCAAATTCATTAATAAAGAACTTATAGATGTAGCAAACTCTTTCTACTGTAACTCCAGGTCATTTGTAAGCATTTAATAACATTTACATATTGATATTTAAGAATGATTATGTTCCACTTAGTGTTAGAAACAATGCTTCCATACAAATGATCTGCTTCTATTTATTAGGGTATTATTAACCGCTTACAATATAATTTCTGTTCTGATAAGAAGTGAAGGATACAATTATTCAGAACTTGAGGAGTCTTTGGCGCAGTAAAGGTCTTGGTAAAGGTCTTGGGGCGTCGAGACCTCCGCTTATCCAGCCAGATCAGGATAACTCTACTTAGGACCAAACTGGTGGTGGTGGAGAGGAAAATGGGGAGGGTCAAAACACTGGTACATGAAAGCAGCCGAAGGAAAGTAGGGTTGGTTTAAAGACTGGTGTAGGCCAGCGACTGGTCAGGAGTAAGGAATGAATGATTAGACCAGGATGAATGAATGACGTAGCATTAGAGTCCTCCTGGTAGAACTTTTGTGAAAGCTTCCATAGCTTATGATTGCACTCTAAAGAAAAACAGGGGCGATTCCTGCCCACTGCCTAATGATCACTGGGATGGGCTCCAGCACACCCCATGACCCAAAAGGATACATAGTTTAGAGGATGAATAAAAGAATATCTGAACTGTATTTAAGTGACAAGATAATAAAGAAATATAATAATAGCTGTGCATCATTCGCTAGTCATTCGGAAAAGCTCCAGAACAGCTTGAAAGAAAATCTGCTACCATTGACTTACATTCAAAGTTGAGTAGTTGGTTCCCCTCTCGTGTTTCGAATGGACCAGACAAAACTCCACCGTGCCACATCATAAAGTCTCTAATATATATAGTCAAAATAGGGTCATAAAGATTTTGAGCTTGTAAAACAATAGTAACAAATGTACTGAAACTTGTAATATTACAAAAAGTAATATTAATAATAATTCAAATGTACAAATGTGGAAAAATATTTTTGAATATATAAAAATATATATATATATATATATATATATATATATATATATATATATATATATATATATAATTAAATTTTTATAATAATATAAATATATAATATATAATTAATTATGTATATACTTTGAAATTTGTAGAAAAGATTAGCATTTGTAATAAACTCATTAAATATATATATATATATATATATATATATATATATATATATATATATATATATATATATATATATAATTACATTTATATAATAATATAAATATATAATATATAATTAAAAATATATATTTTTTTAAATTTGTAGAAAAGATTTGCATTTGTAAATCCAATGTTGTGAATGTGTGAATCTGCAGTTGCAAATGTTGACTCAGTTTTGATGGCTAATTGTTGGACCAATAGGAAAGCTTAAGCTGGACCAATCCGATTGTGAGGTTCGTTTAACCAATCAGAACACTGATTTGGTGCTGTCACTCAACTTTGGCACGCCTCCCAAGCTGCATCACATGCATGTAGTTGTTCAAACACAGCTACAAGTTCCAGCACATTTGTGACTATTGTTTTACAAAATCTTTATTATCCGTTTACAAACTCAAAATCTTTATGACCCTTTTACAAACTCAAAATCTTTATGACCCTTTTCTGACTCCATACTAATACTGTATAACATTATAACATTTAATTCTATAATAAACTGATCAACAAACAACCTCAACACAACTCACAATACTACGAGTTTCTCCAGTCATTGCCTGATTGCAGTCAAAAATGTATAAGCAAACCAATAAACAAACAAACAAACAAACAAACAAACACAGTAAAATTGGACCCATGCAGTACTGTGTCCAGAGTGAACTGCTATGAGTGACATTACATAGGAGATTAGTAGGATTACATCAGAGAGGCGGAGTGATACGCTAAGGTAAAAGAAGCTCCTTCCGAGAGATTATTTATGATTATGTATGAAAATCACATCTGCCCCGATCACGACTCAAATTAAACTCCGACTTATTTTCATTACGCCGAGAAGCGCGCTGATTAAACACAGACACACTCTCCAGCGTGTTTGCCGAGAGACGCGGAGAAACACACATAAGCCTCCGAACTGGATTTAATCAACTGCCATATCTAAATGAATGACTCACATCTGTGCTCCACTTCAGTTTCAGTGGAGAAGCCAAACCCGGACTTAACAATAATAAGCGATCGCTGAATTATGTAAACAATAAAGTTTTAATACGTGCCCATACATTGAGATCAAGCTGTGAGGTCACACATACACCAACTGGCCACTGGTCAGCTTTAATTAGTAGATCTACACTTACAGACTGTAGCTCATCTGATTCTCTGTATACTTTATTAACCTGTTCTTTAATGATCAGGACCCCCACAGAACCACCATGGAGCAGGTACTATTCTCAGCACTGCAGTGACACTGACATGGTGGTGGTGTGTTAGTGTGTGTTGTGCTGGTGTGAGTGGATCAGACGCAGCAGTGCTGCTGGAGTGTTTAAACACTGTGTCCACTCACTGTCCACTCTATTAGACACTGCTATTACTTGCTGGTCCACCTTGTAGATGTAAAGTCAGAGACAGTAGCTCATCTGTGCTGCACAGTTTGTCTTCTCTAGTCCTTCATCAGTGGTCCCAGCACATTGCCCACAGGATAGTCTGGGTTGGTGGTCTATTGTCAGTCCAGCAGTGACACTGAGGTGTTTAAAAATCCAGCAGCACTTCTCTCCAATCCATCTCACTGTCTTCTTTTTTCAGCTTCTGCTGTCTCCTCTGTCACGTCAGTGAGGTGCAGCTCTCACTTCTTGCGTTGGGGTGTTTTGTGTTGTGCTGAAAGTGGAGCAGTTATGAGTGAATGTGTTTGTGTGTGTGTGTGTGTGTGTGTGTGTGTGTGTGTGTACTCCCATGAGGTGTCGCTATTTCAGAAACACTAACTTACTGAGGAACACACTGTTCTGCCAGCACAGTCATCTGTCACACACACACATAGTATTCTCTGGAAACAGAGAACATACACATCGACCAGTCCAGAGAAAGACATATATCAATTTTCATCGATTTTTATTTTTCTACATCGTTTAAACGCTACAGCTGCTCTTTATACTCTGTAAATGTTTTATGATGAACGGACCAATAGAAATGTTCCAAAATAGCATGGAAACATTTCTGGTTCCATTGACTTGCATTGAAAGTGAAGACAGTTTTTGGTCTCTCCTGTAAAGTTGCCATTTTTGAGAGACTTGTATTTCTTTGGATAGCGATGATATGCATGCATACACTGCAGGTCCACGGCAGTATTCTCTTAGTTTATAAAGTGTTATGCATGTAATTAAAGTAATTATAAGCATACATGTAGGCTTATATTAGGCCGTATAAGATATCACACATTATCATATACGTTATATAATGCCTTTTAAATAGCATTGCGAATACAGGATTCATAGAAAGTGTTCCAAACTAAACTAAAACTAAAAGATCAGAATCAAACTACAAGCCTTAGCACCAATTATGGACGCCCCTGGCGATTTCACATTGTTTTAGATACTGAAAATACATAAACATGACTTAAAATGAAATTCGCTGCTTAATTTGCTCTAAAATAGACAATTTTAATTAAATTGACGGAGCCGAGCTTGCTATGGAAATTCCTGAACGCTACCGTGTGACGTCACTGGTGGACAACAGCATCATGACTGACTGGGACTGAGAATGTTCCAGAGCTGCTTCTTCAGATTCTGATTATATTTGAATTTGAAAGAGCTGTAATGTAGAAATATACATATATCATTTAGTCCGGAGACTTTTAGTCCAACCACCCCCACAACAGCAGCTCATCTTGAGTGTAAACAGTATCTAGCTAAATAACCAACATTATTCATAGCAACAGCCTAGCAACCAGCTAAATTCAGACATAGAGGAACTCGCTCTCATACGAATCTTCAGAATTCAACTACATTAGCTTAGCATAACTTGAGCCCTGAACTTAGCAAGTAAAGCTAATGTTAGCTAACATCAACTAAAGTAGGCTCAGTAGTTGCACTGACCCGGTTTACCTCCACATACACGGAGGGTCTCGAACACCTCTCACTGGTTTCCTTACACGCCCATACTGTTAAGATCCAGTCGTCGTGTAAGCTTACGTTCCATAGCTGTGATAATCTTCAGGCGTGAAATGATCTACAGATGACGGAGTGAGAGGACGGTCCTTTCCACTGTGCTTGTTTAAAGTTGACAGGTTTAGACCACTTTCTGGATATTTGGGGGTCGTTGGGTCGTTTGTGCTTAGGGGGTCCACTGTACATCCAATCACTGCATCCAGAAACAACATGTGAATTACTGTAAGTGCATCTTCTAGCGTTGTTGGCCACCATCCACGTCACACGCACGTCTATGGCAGTTTTCTGAACAGCGTGGGCGGAGCTAAATAGTCTTTTAAGCTGTATTTTCAGACTAGCTGGTGCTTAGTCCTTAAGCTCAAACTAAGCTACAAGCTAAATTGTTTTTAGAGTATTAGCTTCGGAATGAAGTGATGAAATTCTTCACACTGTTCGCCATTTGAAACTCATCCCAGTGGATTTTCCGATCGCTGGATAATCGATATGGGGAACACAGTGAACAGCCGAATCTTTCTATTAACCGAACTCAGAGTTGGCACCGCTGAATTATTATCAGTACACTTGACTTGCCCTTCTCTGAGTTCCTCTTAGCCCCCTCTTTGGTCCTCTCACTACTACAGCAATGCCCAACACACTTCAGTTGGACTTGACAAACAAAGAGAAAGATCTACCGTGACCTTTCCTCAACCTAACACTCTATCTCTCTCCAAGATTTCATGCCGGAGCACGTTCTTCACCCTCTCCTCAAGCTCCAGAGCTACAGCTGAAGTTAGAGATGGAGAGAAAGAACGTGTGAGCATGCGAGATCCCGTTCTGAGTTTAACGATGCACATGAGAAACTGGCCTGAAACTCCAGCTGGGCAGCAGAGCTCTATCATACTTATGGGACGAGAGTCTCTCCGTCTGTATGTAGAGTAAGAAGACACAGTTCCGTCTCCAGCTCACATCATTACTGCTCAGATAAACAAGTCTACTTTATGCCAATATGACTAATATCTCTCCAGAAGCATCGCGACAAACCATATTGTGGCAGCAGCTGCGGGACATGCTGCCTCTAGGGAGCTTAGAGGGGTGCTACATGCAAATGAACTTTTTAAAGAGGCCCATGGGAGACGCAGAGCCCCTCGGTAAGAAGGGATTGTTGTTGTTTGTCAGCCTGAGACGTGTTTATGTCTTTATGTTTAGTTAGCCAAGTTATATGTCTACCGTTGATGGGAATGTTAGGGCTGTTGGTGACATTCCCAGCTAATTTGGGTTTTTTGTAAGACGCTACATTTGGTGTCAGAAGTGGGAGAGTGCCTCCACCCGCCCAAGTGACCTGGGGATAGATGGGAAGAGAAGCTGTCAAAGGAGAAGTAAACACTAGAGCGGTCGATGGAAGAAGTGGTGAGGGAAGTGGTGGAGAGGACGGCAGCAACCATCTAGGTCATAGGGGAACAGAGGCGTCAAGTACCTGGGAGCCGTATTTAGCGCAGCTGTAGATGGTTGCCCGTCATTACGGCTGGACAGTGGTGGGCTACACTTGCCGGTAGAGCAGCATTGAGACCTCACAGCACTGGCCACAGCTCTCCAGTCGTGCTTTAGATGGAATACCCGTTTGCCTAACATCCAAAATAGCTCACAAGGTCACCTACAGCCACTCTACGCCACTTAACCAGACTTACTAAACCCACCACCCACCACAACCATTAGTGCACGAAACACCTACATTTACATTTCACACACTTTCACAATGTTATATGGATTTGTGGGAATAAATGTATTGTCATCAGAAAATCTGAACTTGAACAGCTCCGTCTTCTGTTAACTGGCATCATTCCAGGCACTTCTTCTCTACATACATCACAGCAGGCTGACGCAACACCACAGGGTTTTACTCAACTAATTCTTTGTAGTCACGCTGGCACACAGACAGTCAGATTCATATACATATCAGGGTATGGAAGCATTCACTCTCATAAGCCATGTTATCATTATGATGGAAGTTCTTAAAAAAATATTATTAATACGAAGAGAAGTTCTTCATTAGCAGTTACTACAAGCTTTCAATTCTTATTAGCACTCTGGTACAAGCACAGGGAGTAATAGCAAGTCAGCTAGTAGCCTCTCTTTAACAGTGTAAGCCTACATAGTAGTAACTAAAAGCTTTGGCGTTCTATTCTGGAGAAATATAAGCTATTAGCATCTTGTTAGCTATTAGCATTCTGTAAGAATATTAGCTATTAGAATCCTGTTAGCTATTAGCATTCAGGTGAAATATTAGCTATTAGCATTCTGGTGAATTATTAACTATTAGCACTCTCGAGAAATATTGGCTATTAACACTCTTGTAAAATATTAGTTATTAGCATTTTATTAGCTATTAGTATTCTGGGAAATATTAGTTATTAGTATTCTGGTGAAATATTAGCTATTAGCATTTTATTAGTTATTGGTATTCTGGTGAAATATTAGCTATTCACATTTTTAGCTATTCTGGTAGAATGCTAGTTTTTTAGCAATTCGCATTCTGGTGAAATATTAGCTATGACCTTTTTAGGATAATGCTACCAATTAGCATTGCTTTACATATTAGTATTGTGGTAAAATATTAGTTATTAGCATTGTGGTGAAATATTAGCTATTAGTATCCTATTGGCTATTAGCACTCTCATAAAATATTAGCTATAAGCATACTTTTAGCTATAAGCATTGTGGTAGATCCAGCCTGTTCTGTGCTGACTAGATGACTAGAAATTTTTGTTATTAGCATCCAGTTTGGTATTAGCATTGTATAAGCTAGTAGCATTCTGGAAGAATATTAGCTATTAGAATCCTGTTAGCTATAAGCATTTTATTAGCTTTTAGCATTCTGGAGTAATATTAGCTATTAGAATCTGGTTAGCTATTAGCATAGAAGTGAAATATTAGCTATTAGCATTCCGGTGAATTATTAACTATTAGCATTTTATTAGCTATTAGTATTCTGGGAAATATTAGTTATTAGCATTTTGGTGAATTATTAACTATTAGCATTTTATTAGCTATTAGCATTATGTTGAAATATTAGCTATAAGCATTGTGGTGAAATATTAGCTATTAGCATTTTTAGCTATTAGCATTCTGGTAGAATGCTAGCTTTTAGCAATTTGCATTCTGGTAAAATATTGGCTATGATCTTTTTAGGATAATGCTACTGATTAGCATTGCTTTAGGTATTAGCATTGTGGTGAAATATTAGCTATTAGCATTGTGGTGAAATATTAGCTATTAGCATCCTATTGGCTATCACCACCCTAGTAAAATATTAGCTATAAGCATTGTGGTGAAATATTAGCTATAAGCATTGTGGTGAAATATTAGCTATTATCATCCTATTGGCTATTACCACTCTAGTGAAATATTAGCTATAAGCATTGTGGTGAAATATTAGCTATTAGCATCCTATTGGCTATCACCACTCTAGTAAAATATTAGCTATAAGCATTGTGGTGAAATATTAGCTATAAGCATTGTGGTGAAATATTAGCTATTATCATCCTATTGGCTATTACCACTCTAGTGAAATATTAGCTATAAGCATTGTGGTGAAATATTAGCTATAAGCATTTTTAGCTATTAGCATTCTGGTAGAATGCTAGCTTTTAGCAATCCGCATTCTGGTAAAATATTGGCTATGATCTTTTTAGGATAATGCTATCGATTAGCAATGCTTTAGGTATTAGCATTGTGGTGAAATATTAGCTATAAGCATTGTGGTGAAATATTAGCTATTAGCATTGTGGTGAAATATTAGCTATTAGCATCCTATTGGCTATTAACACTCTAGTGAAATATTAGCTATAAGCATTGTGGTGAAATATTAGCTATTAGCATCCTATTGGCTATTACCACTCTAGTGAAATATTAGCTATAAGCATACTTTTAGCTATTAGCATTGTGGTAGGTCCAGCCTGTTCTGTGCGGACTAGATGACTAGTAGTTCTCCGGGATCTTTATGGGAATAAAACCTGTTAATTTAATTTTTTTTCATCTAGTTAGCCACGATAACCTGGAATAGATGCTGAGGCCTTGTAGGTAGTACGGCTGCCTGTCTGCGTGTGTTTGTCACTTGTTGTTTCACACGTTTTCCTTCAGAGCAGCAATTCCTGCTGCGCTCAGCGTCTTTTCTAATCCCCGCTCTGCAACTGACGGGTTTATTTTTGCTCTGCTGAGTTGGCCTTATTAGCACCGGGAATGTCAGGAGTGATTTGTCTCCTAAGGTGTTTCCACGCTACACAAAAGACGCTGCTCTCTCTCTCACTCTCTTTCTCTCTCTATGATACGCACGCTATCTCTTTCAGCCCCCTTTACACACTCTGACTATGAAACGCTCCACAGAGGATCTGCCAATCACGTCTGCCCCTGTGGGCATGAGCAGTGCGAAGGTGCTGAACACAGCCTGGCCTTTTCAGCTCTATAATAATTCTCAAGCTGCCCCGATTCTCCAAAACCTCCTCAGCTCTTCTACACAACTGGCCCATTTTACTGATGCCCAGGCCCTGCACTACTGTTTGGTATCTCTGTTTAGAACTCTTTGTGTTTGGTTCAGCCGCACAGTGTAGAATTATTACATTATTATGTGTGTTTAATTAGATTTTTTATTACTTATAACTTTTATATTGTTGTTTTAAAGGGTCCATATCATGGAAAATTAAACTGTTCCCACTTTCTTACAATAAAAGTGTTTAATATGGTTTTGTAATTCATACTGTTCACTCCTCAGTGTATAGAGTTTGTATACACAGATCAGCCATAACAATAAAACACACATTGTCTGTTTTATCAGCTCCACTAACCATATAGGAGCACTTTGTAGTTCTACACTTACAGACTGTAGTTCATCTGATTCTCTGTATACTTCGTTTCACACTGTTCTTCAATAGTCAGGAATAGTCAATAGTCCCAACAGGACCACCACAGAGCAGATACTATTAGGGTGGTGTATCATTCTCAGGACCCGTGACCACTGATGAGGGACTAGAGAACACAAACTGTGCAGCAACAAATGAGCTATCATCTCTGACTTCACATCTACACAGTGGACCAGCAAGGTAGGCGTGTCTATTAGAGTGGACAGTGAGTGGACACAGTGTTTAAACACTTCATATAATTTATCATACAGCAGGTCAGCCAATCAGGAGCACAGGCACAGTAAATAAAGGCACAGTAAATAAACAGGCTGTTCAATTCTACTGGATAAAGAAAGTTATTTAAAGCTGTTGGGGACACATAACTATTACAAGTGGACTAAAAAGCAAGACAAATACAGGACATGCATGCTTTAAAGGAGCAATGTGTAAAATCTATTAAAACCCAGTACCTCCTCCACCCTCCTTTTACTATCCAGTCTGACGAACCAGTGCAGGTTCAGCATTAAACTTTATCTCTTACACGCCGAGAGTGTCTCCAGCAGTGAAAACCAAGGCTAGCTTCTTAGCATGCTAACTAAGATATAGTAGATATCTCCGCAATAACAGACATAGATGTCTTTGACGTACCATCCAAACTGTTACTTCTTCACATTCTGTTGATAATTTCAGTTCATTTTAGAATGTTTTAAACTAAATCTTCTACATATTGACTGCATCAGTTTACATATTGCTCCTTTAAACCAACGTATCTGCCTTAAGACTCAATCAACACTTTTAAATGCACTCTAAAAGGTAACTTAATGTAATTATTAAGCCAATCCCAGCGTCACTGGGCAAAGGCGGGGTACACCATGGACAGGTCGCCAGTCCATTGCATGGCCAACACACACTCACGCACACACTCACACCTACATGCAATTTAGAGTGACCGATCAACCTAACATGCATGTGTTTGGACTGTGGGAGGAAACCAGAGTCCCAGAGGAAACCCACTCAAGTACAGAGAGAACATACACACTCCACACAGAACCACCCGGACCAGGAATCCAACCCAGATCATCTTACTGTGAGGAGACAGTGCTGACCACTACACCACCATACTAACCACTACACCACAGGGCTAACCACTACACCACCATACTAACCACTACACCACCATACTAACCACTACACCACCATACTAACACTACACCACAGGGCTAACCACTACACCACCGTACTAACCACTACACCACAGTACTAACCTCTACACCACCGTACTGACCACTACACCACCGTACTAACCACTACACCACAGGGCTAACGACTACACCACCATACTAACCACTACACCACCGTACTAACCACTACACCACCGTACTAACCTCTACACCACAGTACTAACCACTACACCACCATACTAACCACTACACCACCGTACTAACCACTACACCACCATACTAACCACTACACCACAGTACTAACCTCTACACCACCGTACTAACCACTACACCACAGGGCTAACCACTACACCACCATACTAACCACTACACCACCATACTAACCACTACACCACCGTTCTAACCACTACACCACCATACTAACCGCTACACCACCGTACTAACCACTACACCACAGGGCTAACCACTACACCACCATACTAACCACTACACCACGGTACTAACCACTACACCACCATACTAACCACTACACCACCGTACTAACCACTACACCACCGTACAAACCACTAGACCACAGTACTAACCTCTACACCACCGTACTGACCACTACACCACCATACTAACCACTACACCACCATACTAACCACTACACCACCATACTAACCACTACACCACCATACTAACCACTACACCACCATACTAACACTACACCACAGGGCTAACCACTACACCACCATACTAACCACTACACCACCATACTAACACTACACCACAGGGCTAACCACTACACCACCATACTAACACTACACCACAGGGCTAACCACTACACCACCATACTAACCACTACACCACCATACTAACACTACACCACAGGGCTAACCACTACACCACCATACTAACCACTACACCACAGTACTAACCTCTACACCACCGTACTGACCACTACACCACCGTACTAACCACTACACCACAGGGCTAACGACTACACCACCATACTAACCACTACACCACCGTACTAACCACTACACCACCGTACTAACCTCTACACCACAGTACTAACCACTACACCACCATACTAACCACTACACCACCGTACTAACCACTACACCACCATACTAACCACTACACCACAGTACTAACCTCTACACCACCGTACTAACCACTACACCACAGGGCTAACCAGTACACCACCATACTAACCACTACACCACCATACTAACCACTACACCACCGTACTAACCACTACACCACCATACTAACCGCTACACCACCGTACTAACCACTACACCACAGGGCTAACCACTACACCACCATACTAACCACTACACCACGGTACTAACCACTACACCACCATACTAACCACTACACCACCGTACTAACCACTACACCATAGTACTAACCACTACACCACCGTACAAACCACTACACCACAGTACTAACCTCTACACCACCGTACTGACCACTACACCACCGTACTAACCACTACACCACAGGGCTAACCACTACACCACCATACTAACCACTACACCACAGTACTAACCACTACACCACCGTACTAACCACTACACCACAGGGCTAACCACTACACCACCATACTAACCACTACACCACCATACTAACCACTACACCACCGTACTAACCGCTACACCACCATACTAACCGCTACACCACCGTACTAACCACTACACCACAGGGCTAACCACTACACCACCATACTAGCCACTACACCACAGTACTAACCACTACACCACCGTACTAACCACTACACCACCATACTAACCACTACACCACCGTACTAACCACTACACCATAATACTAACCACTACACCACCGTACAAACCACTACACCACAGTACTAACCTCTACACCACCATACTAACCACTACACCACCGTACTAACCGCTACACCACCGTACTGACCACTACACCACCATACTAACCACTACACCACCGTACTAACCACTACACCATAATACTAACCACTACACCACCGTACAAACCACTACACCACAGTACTAACCTCTACACCACCATACTAACCACTACACCACCGTACTAACCGCTACACCACCGTACTGACCACTACACCACCGTACTAACCACTACACCACAGGGCTAACCACTACACCACCATACTAACCACTACACCACCGTACTAACCACTACACCACCATACTGACCACTACACCACCATACTAACCACTACACCACCGTACTAACCACTACACCATAGTACTAACCACTACACCACCGTACTAACCACTACACCACAGTACTAACCTCTACACCACCGTACTGACCACTACACCACCGTACTAACCACTACACCACAGTGCTAACCACTACACCACCATACTAACCACTACACCACCATACTAACCACTACACCACCGTACTAACCACTACACCACAGTGCCGCCACTATTAGAACTATTTAAATTAAAACTTGATGGTTTTGCCTCCTAATTAAGTGGAATTAGGACCCCACCACTTTCCTGTAGAACCCTTTTAGATCTGAACAGCTATGTCTCAGGACTCGCCCTGTAGTCTGCTTTTGTACGATAAAAGTAACACTGAAGTAAAAGTAAGTAAACCTCAATCGAACCCTGTAATAAAGCAGCATTTTCAGCAGCGAGCCAGAGATGCACTGTGGAGTCCTGAGTCCTTCTAGAGTTTGAGTTCAGTCTTGTTATAATCTGCTGCTACAGCATGGTACAAAAACAAGAACACGTCAGGTTAAACACCGCTTCAAATATAATGCCCTTCATTATAGAACAACCCCGTCAGGCTGAAGGACAGAACTGAAGCATGCAGTAAAGGCAGAGTTTAAAGGAAAACAAGCCTGCTAGAAAAAAACCCAGCAAAGATCAACAAAGCTGGTCAGCAGCATTACGAGTATATCGTTGCTGTTCAGTGAAAAATAGCAACTTTACAGGAGAGGACAAAAACTGACTTTACTTTCAATGGAACCAGAATTTGAAAGTGATTTTGGAGCATTTCTATTGGTCCATTCATCATGGATGGCTGTAAATGGCAGCTGCATCTTCTAAATGATGTAGAAACATAACAATTACCAAAAATTCAGATACATGTTTTTCTTTGGACAGCAACCATATGTTGTGTTATTGGTGCTGCTACGCTGGTCAGCTCGGTTACAGCCAATCGCAGTATCTAACCCAGCTGAAGGTTTACTGAGATTATTAAAGGCGTGTTATCGGTAACTCACTCGCCAGCAACTTCAGCTGTAAGATTATTATGTATTAAAAAGCATTATTTATTCAAACAGAAACCTTTATAATCGTACTAATACAGTAAACCGTGCTTTTACATACGTCTGTGTGTTTATTTAACCCTTTCCAAGCTTCTCCTTGTGGAAACAACCCAGTATTATTTACAGTTCTCATCTAATACCTGCTTTAACTGCTCAGTACTTCATTAAGCTAAATCAAGATTGCTGCTGAAGGAACTGAACACATTCATACAATGTCTGGGGCGTCCAGGAGAAATCTGGAACTACACTTTGTTCTTCTTACTGGAGCTCAAGATCTGATCTACTTCTCTCACAATAAGATATTCATGTTACTTTGTATTGTATGTATGATTATTTACATCTGTTCTAATCAGATCTGCTGTTATTACTCATGAAAATACATTAGTTGATAAGATAAAAGCTTTTAAACCATCAGCTTAGGTGCCTGAGGCATTTGTGTACATGAAATTGGAACTGTCCCCCCTTTATCAGTCATTATAGAATCTATAGTTCCATTCATCATTCCTCAGTTCTATAGATTCATACAAAAGAGCTATGAAGTTGTTGAGCACTAGCATCTTGATAGGACCCATAACATCTTAGAACTGAATTTAACCTGCAATGAAAATTGGTTGGATGTTACTGAAAACCTGTGGTTTCAACAACTTCTGAATCTTTGGACCCCTGAATGCAGCACTTTCAGCACTACACGCCAGCGGAAAGTTTCAGCTGCGTCCGCAGTTAATCTCAGATAGAAAGCGTGAACATTGTTCATGAGCAGGCTTTTATTCAGAGCTGCAGATAGCAGCCATAATGTTCTGAGGGTCTATAAAACTTTAAGATAGGGATTAGAAGTGTGTGTGTGTGTATGTGTATGTGTGTGAGAGAGAGAGATGTAACTGAGCATTCAGCGTACACTGAGATACGACCCACTGTGGCCAGATGATGAGTGCGGAGATGATTTCGAGTCATTAACCAGCTCTAACTCAAACGCTGGAGACGGGAAAAAGTGAGTATGCAGCAAAAAGATGCTGTTGCACTGAGATGGAGGGATGCATCGAAACAGGAGAGAAGAAGGAGTGAAATGAAAGAGGAAAAAGAGGAGAGCTGTCCATGAATTGGCACTAAGCCTGTATTCACCTGCTTGCCGAAAGTCCTAACTGGTTAAAATTCTCATATACAGTCTCGTATACAGAAACACGGGCGGTCCTGTAATGAGAACACACACACACACACACATGTGTTAACCCTTTGATGTACAAGGTGAGCAAACCTCTTCTAATGCATAACATGGGTCAAACTTGACCCGCATTCATTTCCTATGTTGTTGTATGTACTGCTGTGAATCTCTTTGGTAAATCTATTGAAATCAGTTTATTTCATTATTTAATGTTCAGAGTGTTAAAAATAATTAAAAGTCTTGTTTTTGATCTTAACTTTTTAATTCTTATTTATTTACTTCAATATGTATGTATGTATGACTGCAAATGTTTACAGATGTCAACAGTTCCTATCAAACACCATAGTAAAAACATAAGGGTTCATTCTGATCTATGTTGCCAGTGATGCAAAAATTATTTTATTAGTAAAGTATAAAATATAAAACTGAAATCAGTATTTGTGACGATCAAAAATAGGTAAATTGATGAAATTCATGAAAGCTTCAATAATAAAATGAAGACATAGAAAATAAAGACTAAATAAGACTATTGGTGAGACTAACAAGTGTACGTCTCCTCTGACCTTTCTCTAGTTCATGCTCCTCTGACATTTAGAGTATAATCAATACAAGCAAAACAAGCTCAACTGTTCAACACTTTCAAGAATAAATACTAAATAAATAATATTAATCGCTAAAGCATTTCAAAGCATTTAAATACCAAAACATTGTTATTAACGGAGAATATAGGACTATCCGATATATAAAGGTCTGCAATGTCTGAATAATAACAACAACAACAACAACAATAATAATAATAATAATAATAATAAGGTACCGTGGTGTAGTGGTCAGTATGGTGGTGTAGTGGTTAGTATGGTGGTGTAGTGGTTAGTATGGTGGTGTATTGGTTAGTATGGTGGTGTAGTGGTTAGTATGGTGGTGTAGTGGTTAGTACGGTGGTGTAGTGGTTAGTACGGTGGTGTAGTGGTTAGTATGGTGGTGTAGTGGCTAGTATGGTGGTGTAGTGGTTAGTATAGTGGTGTAGTGGTTAGTATGGTGGTGTAGTGGTTAGTACGGTGGTGTAGTGGTTAGTATGGTGGTGTAGTGGTTAGTATGGTGGTGTAGTGGTTAGTACGGTGGTGTAGTGGTTAGTATGGTGGTGTAGTGGTTAGTACGGTGGTGTAGTGGTCAGTATGGTGGTGTAGTGGTTAGTATGGTGGTGTAGTGGTTAGTACGGTGGTGTAGTGGTCAGCACGTTGGTTTAGTGGTTGGTATGGTGGTGTAGTGGTTAGTACGGTGGTGTAGTGGTTAGTATGGTGGTGTAGTGGTTAGTACGGTGGTGTAGTGGTCAGTATGGTGGTGTAGTGGTTAGTATGGTGGTGTAGTGGTTAGTACGGTGGTGTAGTGGTTAGCACAGTGGTGTAGTGGTTAGTATGGTGGTGTAGTGGTTAGTATGGTGGTGTAGTGGTTAGTACGGTGGTGTAGTGGTTAGTATGGTGGTGAAGTGGTTAGTAAGGTGGTGTAGTGGTTAGTACGGTGGTGTAGTGGTTAGTACGGTGGTGTAATGGTTAGTACGGTGGTGTAGTGGTTAGTATGGTGGTGTAGTGGTTAGTACAGTAGTGTAGTGGTTAGTATGGTGGTGTAGTGGTTAGTACAGTAGTGTAGTGGTTAGTACGGTGGTGTAGTGGTTAGTATGGTGGTGTAGTGGTTAGTAAGGTGGTGTAGTGGTTAGCACGGTGGTGTAGTGGTTAGTATGGTGGTGTAGTGGTTAGTATGGTGGTGTAGTGGCTAGTATGGTGGTGTAGTGGTTAGTATAGTGGTGTAGTGGTTAGTATGGTGGTGTAGTGGTTAGTACGGTGGTGTAGTGGTTAGTATGGTGGTGTAGTGGTCAGCACAGTGGTGTAGTGGTCAGCACAGTGGTGTAGTGGTTAGCACAGTGGTGTAGTGGTCAGCACAGTGGTGTAGTGGTTAGTATGGTGGTGTAGTGGTTAGTACGGTGGTGTAGTGGTTAGTAAGGTGGTGTAGTGGTTAGTATGGTGGTGTAGTGGTTAGTATGGTGGTGTAGTGGTCAGCACAGTGGTGTAGTGGTTACCACTGTTGCCTCACAGCAAGACGATCCTGGTTGGATTCCCGGTCTGGGCCAGAGTGTAAATGTTCTCTCCGTGCTTGAGTGGGTTTCCTCCAGCTACTCCAGTTTCCTCCCACAGTCCAAACACATACATGTTAGGTTGATTGCTCACTCTTAATTGCCCATAGGTGTGAGTGTGTGCGAGTATATGTTGGTCGAGCAATGGACTGGCAACCTTTCCATGCTGTATCCTGCCTTCGTCCCCCAATTGTGACCCCAACTAGTAGGATAAAGCTGAAGATGATGGAATAATAATAATAATAATAATAATAATAATAATAATAATATTTATTAATAGAGCACCTCTTACACCAATGGCCGCTCAAAGTGCTGTACAGACAGTTTACATCAGTAATAACACCAATAAGACTGATATAAGGTAAGATAACCTAAAATGAGAATGATGAGAGATGTTCTGCAATATAGCAGGTTCTAGACTGTTTAGAGCTTTATAGACGAGTACAGAAGAATTCTATTCTAAAAGATACAGGCAGCCAGTGCAGTTCTTTTAAATCAGGACTGATATGAGCTGAGATGATCTAAGATCTCCAGCGGTAACACAAACAAGGAGACGTTCTGTAATGTGAGCAGGTTCTAGATTATTAGAGCTAGATCTAGAACTTCATAACTGAGTACAGAACTTTACAGAAGCCCATTCAGACTTGATGCAAACTCTTTTCTTCTAACCTGGAATCTGGAACTTGGATCATTTTCCGACATTGGGGAAGCATATGCTCAGCACAAATTCCCAGCTTAGTCACTGGGCTCTGGAATATAAGACTCTCCTGGCCGGCGGCCTGATGAGACACCAGCATGTGGGCGTTAATGAAGCACTTTCAGCAGGCGGGATAAAACCAGCGTCCTTCAACCTCTTCCCCCCTTTACTGCCCACAAAAGCGCTGAGTCATGCCAAAACAAACACTGACGTTCCGGGGAGAATGAGCTGAAAGGCAGCCTGGGAGCGGCATAACAGACAACACATTAGCACGGGTACACCTTAAAACACGAACGTGGGTGATTATTAGGGAGAACAGACAGCACTCCGCCCAACACAGTGGCTCGTAGGCATATTTCATAATTAAGAGCAGCTTGGACAGGAGCATCATTACCGGACCACTTCTGAGCCGTATGGAGGGAAATCCTTACAATCCTAAATGGGCAATAAGAAAAGAAGAAGTTTAGAACAACAGAGAAGCGGGACAAACTTTTTTTAACTTCCATATAATTACAAACGTTATTTTATATTGGAGTTTGAGGAAATCTAGCAACAGAAGAAAAATTAAAAAGAAAAGCAGAGCGTAGCGGATATATATCTAATCATTACATCTTCCCAGAACAAAGCGCGGCTTATACGTGCCAGTTTATGGGCGCTGTGAGAGCACGGTGGAATCAGATTTTAGGTAAAATAGCCATAAAGTTCTGCTCCGCTCCCGGCTCTCTCCTGAGCTGTAATGAGATAGTATTGAGTCCTCTAAGCGAGAGCAGTTTATGGATAATCAATGCGCTTTCAAACGGAAGAAAAATGCTTTTGGAATGAATACAGAGGTGCTCAGCGCTCCGACAGCTCCGACCAGGAGACTCCCGTAAAGACTGCAGTGGGAGAGGCAATGCTGGCCCTGCTAATTGGCTACTGCAGCAGCCAGAATGGAGATAAAGCACAGTGGTGCATAACAGATAGAAAATAAGGTTTGGAGTTTTTTTCATAGAGGTTCGTTTTATTTAGTCTATTTCGACATGTTGCGTCTGCGTGATCATCACAACGTCTCACTGTAACCCAGCCGATCAGAGCAGAGTTCATCAGGTTTGTAAGCACTGCAGTGCTGTGCCACCAGAGGTTTTACTCCCCTGCACTCAGGCCGCAGGACTTACCAATCAGCCTGAACACCAGCCCTTCGTCGTCTGAGCACCCCACTAGCGTCTATTCCCCACCGGGCTCCTGACAGTGAGGTTTTTTTGGGCCTTAAGACTTCCTGATTGTGCTCGTGTCCTACAGCGAGCTTGCCCGCCGGCTTGTATTGACTTTAAACTGAACTGATTTACTTGGAATATTGTCATTACACTCCCCCGGAAACGGGGCGAGTGGTTTACCCCACACTCAGGAGCTGTGCAAAGGAATAACCCCTTTTGTTGAATTGTCCAGACAGGACCTAGATTCTGGTAGTATCTCCGACGCTCGGAGGGCCTTCGCCATCCATTGTCCAAGCAGGAGATCAGCACATGGAGTCACCGGGGCCCACTAGCTTCAATCCGCGGCCGCTCCAGAATCACCAGACCAACCTGCTCCAGCAGCCATCTGGAGGCTTGCAAGACCTCCAGCTAGACCTTCCACGCCCGGCCGCCTGGTTCCACTCCCTATTTCACATTGCTTCCCTGTTGAGTTTATAGATAAAGTCTTGCGTATGGATTAATTCCTTACAATGTTCTTCATGAGCTCACCAAAAAAGGTCCCAAATCACAGGGAGTGAATGGGAGTACACTACAAAACACATCAGTCAAAACAAAACCCCTACAATAAAGTGCCTTCAAAGCACCCATATCAAGCCTATTACTAAAGTGTCTACTTATCTCATTAGAAACATTTCTAGACGCCGGTCCTTTCTATCACTTTCTGATGCGGAGAAGCTTGTCCAAGCTTTCATCCCCTGTAGGTTGGACTATTACAATTCTCTTTTTGCTGGTCTACCTAAAAATCTCTTCAGAGGCTTCAGTATGTTCAGAATTGTGCTGCCAGAGGTTTAACTTGTACGTCTCCTCGTGCTCATATTACTCCTGTGCTGGAAAGACTCTCCCTGTCCAGGCCTGTATTGATTTTGAAACTCTTGTGCTGACGTATAGGGTGGTGCATGGTACAGCTCCAGGGTATTTATGTGATTTGGTAAAGTTCTATACTCCCGTCAGTGGGGGCGCAGCATTTTCTTATAGAGCACCTCGGCTGTGGAACGCCTTACCAGACACTATGAGAAATGCTCCTACAGTAGTATTGTTTAAAAAGTTACTTAAGACACATCTATTTAGATTCACTTAATGTAATTGATTTTTCTTGTTTTTTTATTTAATTTTATACATACATTTTTTAATTGAGTGTTTTTTGTGTTTTGTGAAGGGCGCATTATAAATTATTATTATTATTATTATTATTATTATTATTGAAGCATTAGCCCCAGCCTCTCTGCCTACTTTACTCTGATTGGATGCAGTCTTGTAGGTAATCTGCATGTTAATTATTTTAAATATCTTAACAACCGAGTGCTAAGCGAGCAGAGCAGTTCATACAGCCGACAGCACTCGCATCTCTGAAGGACAGAAAGCGGTCATAAAACAATAAAACAAGTTCCATTCTCTGTGATAAAGCACAAAGTGACCCTCTGAGACACAGCAGCACCTTTTTCTCTCTCTCTCTCTCTCTTTTCTTTTATGTCTCTCGCTTACAGTAGGCAGTCTTTATCTTTCATCTCTGTATCTATTCTTTCAGAGGCGAGGTGAGTGAGCGTGGGTGAGCTGAGAGTCTCGTGGCCACCAGCAGTCCGACTCACCGGCACGCTTTCCTTCACCTGTGCACACTCTATCCTCTTCAGCAGCAAACCCCAACGACACTTCTCCTCCACTTTAAATCTGTGTCTCTCACTCCCACTGTACCACCTGACAGTACCACCATAAGGGAGATTACCTTAATGTACTCACTGTAATATCTTATTACACCATAAATATTATTATTTTTTTGTCCATACTACTAAACTTGGGATTACGTGAAACATCCGGCAACAGTCTGGGCGTGGTCTTAATATTCCAATGAACATGTGTGATTGACAGCCTTATATTTTGTATGGAAAATTCTAAATTCAATACAATAATTCATCATAAACCAAATGAGTTTTGCTTAAATTATGAGAACAAATGCTGTTTATGGACGTTTTTCTCTACAGGTGACGTATTCTACACCATTTCCACAAGATAGCACAGTCTTTTTTTCAGTCTTTCATGAAATATCTGGCATGCTTTGGTCATAATATTCCTATGTTTGTGTTTCTGTTCCTTTAAATGCTAATGAGCCACCAGGTTTGCTAGACGTTACCATTACAAATACATTGTATCCTCTCAGGCGCAGTCGACAGAAGAGCAATTCCAGAGATAGCCTGTAGCTAGACGTTACTGCTCTATCCCATTTGGTCATTTCTTTGATGCTACAGAGTGTGTTATTACTGTTATTACAGTTATTACTGCTTGTATTATGTGAACAAGACATGAATTGTGTTATTTAGTGTATTCTTGACCTGTAACACCTGTAACACCTGTAACACAGGTCAGAGTTTTGTGTCTGTTCTTTGTCCTTGCTTCATTTTCACTAACCATGTATACGTTATACACTGAAGCAAGTGTGTGGACAGCAGACACCAGAGGGCCAGCCAACCCACAGATATTGTTCCTATTAGCAGCTAGAACGTCTGAACTCATTTCTTCTGTACGGTAGTTATAGGGTTCTGTTTGAGAAATTTGGAAGACTGGGAAGCTGATTCTGAGATTTTCATCCTTTTCTCTTTAGGCCATGAACATTCCTGGACAGAACTGTTCCAAGTTCCTGACAAAAACATTCACTTGGAGTTGAGGAGACTGAACTAGAGGAGTTTTTTATTGTATAACCTATTAACTTGATACTTTATTCTAAACTGAACTACTGCAAAGCAATCTGTAACAAGTATGTCTTAAAATGAATTAGCCGAGCTAATCCTACATCAGAACAACCTAGTAACTATTTTATATTACTTATTTTCTTTTGACCAGTCAGTGTAAATGTCTCTTCACGTGTAACTTCACATGTATCCACTAAATGACACTGCTTCCATGAAAAACAGTTTCCTGTTTATGTGCCCATATCTTAAATAGGACAAAGCTTTTATCCATTTACAGCTGAATGAGCATCCAGAGAATACACATTGACTAAATGCTGGCACAGCTGACGGATGAACCTTAGATTAACACAACACTTAACTAGCTAGACAGATTGATAGATAGATAGATAGATAGATAGATAGATAGATAGATAGATAGATAGATAGATAGATAGATAGATAGAGACAGACAGACAGAGAGATAGATAGATAGATAGATAGATAGATAGATAGATAGATAGATAGATAGAGACAGAGATGGATAGATAGATAGATAGAGACAGGCAGACAGAGATAGATAGAGACAGACAGAGATAGATAGAGACAGACAGAGACAGACAGACAGACAGACAGATATAGATAGATACAGATAGACAGAGATAGATAGATAGATAGATAGATAGATAGATAGATAGATAGATAGATAGATAGATAGATAGATAGATAGATAGATAGATAGAGACAGAGATTGATAGATAGATAGATAGATAGATAGATAGATAGATAGATAGATAGATAGATAGATAGATAGAGACAGGCAGACAGAGATAGATAGATAGATAGATAGATAGATAGATAGATAGATAGATAGATAGATAGATAGATAGATAGATAGAGACAGAGATAGATAGATAGATAGAGACAGACAGACAGAGATAGATAGATAGATAGATAGATAGATAGATAGATAGATAGATAGATAGATAGATAGAGACAGAGATAGATAGATAGATAGATAGATAGAGACAGACAGACAGACAGAGATAGATAGAGATAGATAGATAGATAGATAGATAGATAGATAGATAGATAGATAGATAGATAGATAGATAGATAGAGACAGACAGAGATAGATAGATAGATAGATAGATAGATAGATAGATAGATAGATAGATAGATAGATAGATAGATAGATAGATAGACGTACAGAAAGACAAAAAGATGGACAGAATGCACACTGACTAAATGCTGGCACAGCTAGTTGATGAACCTCAGATGAACACAACACTCAGCTTGCTAGACAGATAGATAACCCTAGCCCTAGATAGATAGATAGATAGATAGATAGATAGATAGATAGATAGATAGATAGATAGATAGATAGATAGATAGATAGATAGATAGAGAGAGAGAGAGAGAGAGAGAGACAGACAGAGATAGATAGATAGATAGATAGATAGAGAGAGAGAGAGAGAGACAGACAGAGATAGATAGATAGATAGATAGATAGATAGATAGATAGATAGATAGATAGATAGAGACAGGCATGACAGCCTGATATGTGATTTTAGGTCATGATTATTGTCTCAGTATAATCTCCATTACTGGAAATGAAATAAACGAAGGGGTGGTCTCTGACTCCTGCATAGCACAAAACACTTTAACTCCAACAAGTTTCCACCATCTTTATCAAAATGCTCACTCTGTGTAAGAAAAACAGAGAACACTGAGAAAAGAAACCTGCAAAGTTACGACGGCATCGACTCCCTGCCTTTCAACCTCTGCACCCCCCCCCTCCCCCACGCACCCCTCCGGCTAAGCTAGGTTCTTCTCTCCTCCTGCCACCCTTTACCGCATTCCTGCCTAACATCAAAGAAGGAAGAAGTTAGGGTTTGGAGAGAGACACAGACTGCCCACCGTGCCCATTGCCCACTCACGTCCCTGTCCAGCTCTTTGAGAAGCCCCCCCAGGGCAGCTCCAATTCAATCCCACTCACATTCAGCCTGCCACCTCTCACCATGGCACACTCACACAGCACGCAGAGAGAGAGCGAGAGCAGCGCCAAGCCTGCCGTGAGACTGAAACAGCACGAGGGTCAATAGACCGAGAACAGAGGACCCAACAATATGCAGGACAATATGGAGACCATTCTTTCCATCTGCGAGCGCCGTAAACTGATCATGCACAGCTTTGAGCTAATTACAAGGATTAGAGCAGAATGAGTGGGCAAGCCTAGCTCCATGCAGGTGGTCATTTCTGTGTGTCCAACACGATTAAATTTTTTATTTAATAAATAAAGGAAGGCTTTGGTTTTAAGGCCTGTTATGTTAACATAATAAGTAATCGTACTATTAGTTGTATTAATTCTCAATAAATGCTTTGTGGGTGGTCATGGGCCCGGAGGTCAGGGAACCAGCCTTGTGACCAGAAGGTCGCTGGTTTGATTCCCTGAACCAACAGGGCATGACTGAAGTGCCCTTGAGCAAGACACCCAACCCCCAACTGCTCGTTAACTGCTGTGGATAGGGCTGCCCACTGTGCTGGAGTGTGTGTGTTCACCAGTGTGGGTATATGCAGCTTATTACAAATAGTTCTAAATTTAAATTCTTTGTTTAGATCTAATTATTAGTCGGCAGCATATCAATTAAAAGTTATGGTCAGGTACAAATTTTGTCATAGCTGTTCATCCATTCAATTATTTTTCCAGGTGCTTATAGTTCTGGGTGATGGGAAAGGCTGGGGAGCTGGATGGGGTTGGGGTGGTGGGGTGGTGGGGTGGACGAGTTGCTGGACAAAGCAGTACACATATAGAATAAAACATGTTAACGTTATCCTGTTAAGCTATGTGGCTAAATGAGTGATGTTTTAGTCGCTTTTAAAAAAAACTGAAAATCCAGCAGGGCCTGAATCAATTCTCTCTGTCCAGTCTGTTGCATCTGAAGCAATTCACTTTTTTCAAGGGCACAGACATAAAAGAATGACCAGTCGTTAGCCCTAACATCAATCAGAGCACCCACAACGAAGGCTGCTCTCCCTATTGTACCACCTGGGAAGCCTCCCGACTTGGTCGCCAGTAGGCTGCAGTAGGAAAACAATGTTGACATCATTTTTTCTTTGATACTGTCACGGCCCGATTGACAGAGTCGTCGCACGCGGAATCAGAAGGTAAAAACTGAGTCTTTAATAGGGCAAACCGTGAAGCAAAAATCCAAAACAGAGTTCAAACCAACAGATCAAAATACCAAAAGGGAACATCAAGAGATGAAAATGGAGAACAGGCAGAAAGGTCGAAACCAGAAAGTCAAATGAAGTCAAATGAAAATCAGGTGCGCTAGTACAACACTGTAAACTGCATTTGCTTCCTATATGGTCTAGATAGTGTAGAGCAATTTCTGGAGTTTATTGGTTAATTAAGAATTTAACAAGTCACTTATATTTCAAGAAGCTAAACTCCACCTCCAAGACACCTACAATTCCACTTTACACCTTTTAGCTAAAAGACAAACAGCTTCAACATGTGACAACCCAGTATTATTTACAGTTCTCATCTAATACCTGCTTTGACTGCTCAGTACTTCATTAAGCTAAATCAAGATTTGCTGCTGAAGGAACTGAATACATTCATACAATGTCTGGGGCGTCCAGGAGAAATCTGGAACTACACTTTGTTCTTCAAACTGGAGCTCAAGATCTGATCTACTTCTCTCACAATAAGATATTCATGTTACTTTGTATTGTATGTATGTATGATCTGTTCTAATCATATCTGGTGGTGAAAATACACTTATTGATCAGATAAAGGCTTTTGCACAGTGGTGTATATATCAGACGCTGTGGAAAACTTTTATTTTGTTGAGTACCTGCTAGATACTGGGCAATACCAGAAATGCAGTTATCAATACCAATTTAGTTACAGGAGAATACCACAAACACACTTACACTGCTGATTAATCTCCCAATGAAACTTTCCTGGAGGTGCTGGTTGGAGACTTGCGTGTTGTTGTTTTTCTGTTGGGTAGACGTTCCTCCTTCTTTACCATTGAGTGTTACAACACTTGTAGACGTATATGCCACCCTTTGTCTGAAAAGATTTGCGTCCCTGGTACCTACACTACTATAGATATATAAACGAGTATCGTCATGTTTTTAGGGTTTTGGTATCTTCTTGTTCCCAAAGCACTGGATAGTAGATACAAATCATCAGTAATGTTCAACAATACTGTCTGGAAACCTCTTGGGTTGGGTAAACATTTAGAATGCTATGTTTCCCAAACTGTGAAGAAGTCTTTTTCTTGTAATACAAGGACGAGTTAGAGCCTGCTGGAGAGATATAGAGTGAACCACTGCACGGAGGAAGAAAACAGCCCTGTTGCTGTTGAACCAACTGATTTTTCAACCTCCTTCTGGCTTCAGCAGAAAAACTTAAATTAAACTACAGAGTAAAAAAGCATTGTTTCGGAAATGTGTGGAGCGTCCTTGTAGCATCATTTATAACTTGCCGACAGGTCATGCTGCTTGTTTACATCTTGGAGGATCTGCCATGTAGAAGAGAGGTTGTCTTGCTTGTTGAGATGATGAATTCAAATAAATAAATGAACAGAAGCTGGAAGTCCTCTCTCGACTTCTTCCATTTCAAATAAACAGCAGTACAGGTGATCTCCACCTGTGGGACCGTTCAAAAAGTGTGATGAAATAACATCACATCTGTTGAATTTGCATCCATTTTGCTGGAAAACAACAGATGTTACTCTCTCTCTTTATCTCTCTCTTTTTTTTAAACCAAAACACTGCAAACCAGCCGTGCGGGAGGGTTTTCATGCCTCCAATGATGTTCAACAATTTCCAGCTAATCTTTAAAGTGTCAATCATAACTCAACAAATAAAACATGGAAGCAATAATGTATAAAATGGTGACAAACAAAACAAAATGAATATGTGTGAAAGAGTGGGGCGGGGGCATTCCAGATCACTGGAGAAGAGAGGAGAACCTTCTATAATGGTAGAGAGTAATGAGAAAAAGTGAATGGGACAAAACCTTCTAGAAGTGTGAACATTCCATGACCAGCATGAACACTCAGGGACCGTGGGAATGTAGTAGCACATTCTACAGTGGAGAACATTCCAGGATAATGTGAACATGATGATGGGTTGAACCAATAATGGTTCAGTAATGGTTCTAGTTTTATAATGAGAGGCCACAACAGTCTAAATAGCAGATCATTCTAGAATAGTGTGTGTAATCAACCAATAATGGTTCATTTATGGTTCTCATTTTATGATGAGAGGCCACAACAGTCTAAATTGCAGGAGAACATTCAGAATTCAGAACATACAGAATAGCGTGAAAGGTGAAGTTCTGAACAAGAATGGGAGCAACGTTCCAGAACAATGTGTACGAGAGAGAATATTCTATAACTTTCCTTGTTTTCCTTGTCTCCCTTGTGTTGATTTTCTATGTTGGGCTTCTCAGACCTGATCAGTTCACCAAAGCAGAACTGCTAAACATTTCATTCCTGAGAGTTTATTTCCAGTTTTCATGAACAAAGGAAGTCTTTTGGAGATCCTCGTTGGAGGAACATCTTGCCAGGAAGCTGGTGTGAAGCCCCAATCAGTGAGGAAACTACACTCCCATCGATTCATTGGGCAAACCTCTGCTCCTTGGCCAATAAAAAGGATGAGCTACTTTTTCTCAGTGGGAGGAAGAGGACCTTTGCCCGTTCAGCTGTCCCTTGTTTCGCTGAGACCTGGTTCAGCAAATCCATCCCTGACAGCGGCTTCCAGACACCGGGGTTTCATTTACGAGGAGCAGATTGTGTAACAGAGCTATCAGGGAATGTAAAACGAGGTGGAATTTGCTTCTGCATTGAGGAATGTTGGGTGCACAGATGCCACAGCGGCGAATAACTGCTGCAGCCTTGGAGTCATTGTTCATAAACTGCACACCATTTCACTCACTGTGGGAGTTTTCCACCTTCATCATAGTCATCGTTTACATCCCACTCTAAACCGGCATGAGCGACAGACTGCGAAACCTGGCTGACTAAATAATCAGCTTGGACAAAAACCATTCAGACTTACTCATCATAATCACTGGGGTCTTTAACCAAACCACAAAATCAGCAAAATATAGACACCAGGGATGATAACACGCTGGACCACCACTACACTACTCTTATAGAGGCATACTCTCTGAGCTCTCTGGACAGCTTTCAGTCACTCTGGTCACAGCTTGGTTGATCTTATTCCAACACACAGGCAAGAACCTTGAAATTGCAAAGCCTGCAGGACTGTGTGGAACGCACTGACTGGAGAGTGTTTTTGAACCGGCAACTGACATTTTGGACAAACTGAATGACACAGTGTCGTCTCACATCAGGCGTGAAGAAAAAATGTGTGTGCAAACCGAGACCTTCCACACGTATAACAATGGATGCCCACAGGAGTGGACAGAAGTGGTTCTGTACAAACAGGCCGAAACTTTCTGACCAAGGACATCAGAGTGGCTAAAAGAAGCTGCCCTGAATAGCAGTGAGGCAAGGCCTTCGAGATGTTACAATCTTTAGAAGTACACCTTCTACTTCTAAGGCAAACGAAGACCTGGGCGATGACCTAAGTGAACTGAATAGCTTGTCAGGGACAAACTCACATCCCTCAGTCACTCTAGCTCAGCAACATCAGCCCCCGTCATACGTTTAGGAAACAGGTCAGTGGATGCACTTAACATAAGACTAACCCTAGACCCATAACACTACCTTCACCTACCTGTGTACAGGTAAACTGTAACACTACCTTCACCTACCTGTGTACATGTAAACTGTAACACTACCTTCACCTACCTGTGTACAGGTAAACTGTAACACTACCTTCACATACCTGTGTACAGATATACTGTAACACTACCTTCACCTACCTGTGTACAGGTAAACTGTAACACTACCTTCACCTACCTGTGTACAGATATACTGTAACACTACCTTCACCTACCTGTGTACAGGTAAACTATAACACTACCTTCACCTACCTGTGTACAGGTAAACGGTAACACTACCTTCACCTACCTGTGTACAGGTAAACTGTAACACTACCTTCACCTACCTGTGTACAGATATACTGTAACACTACCTTCACCTACCTGTGTACAGGTAAACTATAACACTACCTTCACCTACCTGTGTACAGGTAAACTGTAACACTACCTTCACCTACCTGTGTACAGGTAAACTGTAACACTACCTTCACCTACCTGTGTACAGGTAAACTGTAACACTACCTTTAGTACCTGTGTACATGTAAACTGTAACACTACCTTCACCTACCTGTGTACAGGTAAACTGTAACACTACCTTCACCTACCTGTGTACAGATAAACTGTAACACTACCTTCACCTACCTGTGTACAGGTAAACTGTAACACTACCTTCACCTACCTGTGTACAGGTAAACTGTAACACTACCTTCACCTACCTGTGTACATGTAAACTGTAACACTACCTTCACCTACCTGTGTACAGGTAAACTGTAACACTACCTTCACCTACCTGTGTACAGGTAAACTGTAACACTACCTTCACCTACCTGTGTACATGTAAACTGTAACACTACCTTCACCTACCTGTGTACAGGTAGACTGTAACAGTACCTTCACCTACCTGTGTACAGGTAAACTGTAAGTTGTTCTGGATGAGAACGTCATGCTGAATACCATAGATGTTCATCTAAACAACAAGCGTTCTAGAACAGCATGAATGGAGAACATTCTAGAAGGTTGACTCACTGAGCACTTTATTGGGACACCATCTCATTCACTCATGCACTTCTCTAATCAGCCAATCATGTGACAGCAGCGCAGATGTGGGCAGCAGCATCAGGTAACGTTCACGTCAACCATCCGAGCATGAAGAACCATTTGGTTACATCAAATACTTAAAAGCTGCGTTGGCTATCTAGAGCTTAATCTCCCATGTTGCTACAAATACCTCTATCTCTCTTGCGCTTGCGCTCGTGCTCTCTCGCACATTAGGCACATCTGATCTTCTCGGCCTGCTTTATTTCCGCCCGAGGCTCTTTTCCGTCTCTGACTTATCTGCATGTACGAGGTTGTGGTTTGGACACGCAAAGGGGGGTGTGAGGACTAATTGTGCGCCTCGTGAGGATAGAGCCTGGTGTGTGTGTGAGAGAGGGATCGTATTAACCCGGGCCCTCTCTGGAACTCTGGGAAAGGAAAAGGAAGAGTGGGAGGAGAAGAAGCAGAAGCAGAAGGAAGAGGCTGTGTTTAAAATAAGCCCAGTGTATGCATTATTGAAGAGCTTAGAGGGAGAAGGAGCTGCTGCAGTACATGGGCACGCTGCCAAAGTGTGTCCAGCAGGCCGATATTTAGGAGCAGCGCTGAAATGAATCAGTCTCCACAGAGTGGTCCACTGGTGCAGCGATACCAGCCCAAAGAAAAAAAATAAAACAGGTTTATAAAGCTCCACTCTAAACCCAGAGCTGTTTACTGCTGGGAGATATACAGCCTGGTGAGTTAAAACCTAATGGTTTATTGAAATGACTAAGGAGGTCTTAGATCTATCTATGTTACGCAGTCTGGCCTGACCTTCATGAGCTTGACCGTCTGTAAACAAGGAACCTGAGACGTCAACGCTTTTTTCATCATGGTCTCACCAGCTTACTGCTCAGAAAAGATATGACAGCATGGTTCCTATAGTAATGTTCTGAAGTCAGAGACCCCCCTTCACTGATTTCGTTTCCAGTCAAAACAGCCATTAAAAGGAGCTCTGTGTAATGTCTATCAGTGAGGTTGCAGACTACAACCTTATTTGGCAACTTCTAATTCGGCAACTTCTCTTTCAATTTTCCCGTTCCACCTTAAATGGTACAGCATTCACAATGTGGTGCTCATATTCAACTTTTTTTCGACAGCTTCTTGATTGAATTTGTCTCGTTCCACCTTAAATAGTGTAGCATTTACATTGTGGTACTGCAGTCAGCTTCTTAGTTGACAGGGTCTTGTTTGAATTTTCCTATTCCACCTTAAATGGTACAGAATTCACAATGTAATGCTCATATTCAGCTTCTTATTCGACAGCGTCTTGATTGAATTTGTCTCGTTCCACCTTAAGTAGTGTAGCATTAAAATTCTGAAGCTAACAGTCGCCTTCTTATTTGAAAGGGTCTTGTTTAAATTTTCCAGTTCCTCCTTAAATGGGGCAGCATTTACATTGTGGTACTGACAGCCAGCCTCTTATTTGACAGGGTCTTGTTTAAGTTTTCCCATTCCACCTTAAATGGGGCAGCATTTACATTCTGGAAGCATTTACATTCTGGAGCTAACAGTCAGCTACTTATTTGAAAGTGCTTTGTCTGAATTTTCCAATTCCACCTTAAATGGTGCAGCAGTTACATTCTGGTGTTGACATTCAGCTTCTTATTTGACAGAGTCTTGTTTAAGTTTTCCCATTCCACCTTAAATGGGGCAGCATTTACATTGTGTTACTGACAGTCAGCTTCTTATTTGACAGAGTCTTGTTTAAGTTTTCCCATTCCACCTTAAATGGGGCAGCATTTACATTCTGGAGCTAACAGTCAGCTTCTTATTTGAAAGTGCCTTGTCTGAATTTTCCTATTCCACCTTAAATGGGTCAGCATTTACATTGCGGTACTGACGGTCAGCTTCTTATTTGACAGAGTCTTGTTTAAATTTTCCTATTCCACCTTAAATGGGGCAGCATTTATATTGTGTTACTGACAGTCAGCTTCTTATTAGACAGAGTCTTGTTTAAATTTTCCCATTCCACCTTAAATGGGGCAGCATTTACATTGTGTTACTGACAGTCAGCTTCTTATTTGACAGAGTCTTGTTTAAATTTTCCCATTCCACCTTAAATGGTGCTGCGGACACAGAGGTTTATGGTAAAATGAGATGCTGGTGCTATTGTCCCACCACTTCACACAATCACACAGGAGTCGGGGTGTGCCAGTGTGGAGGTGGGGGGGTCCTCTCATGTCTATATTACCATCTGGTTCTCTCCTAACTAACTTTATCTCTTTACTCTTTCTGAGATAGTGACCGCTCTCCTGTCCTGCCGAAAGCTGGTGGAAGACTGACCATCAGGGCCTCCTCTCCAATTAACACCAACCAGCTCTCCTCTTTATTTGTGCCGTCTGCTACACTCTTAACTGCATCACTGTGTCATCAAGATGTACCAGCATTGAGATAAGATGGGACTGTTTCAGCTCACTCCCACTTTCCACAAAGACTGCCTCAGTCAGAGACTGCCTCAGTCAGAGACTGCCTCTACCTGTGCAGGTTTTACCATCCAGTCTTCAAACAGAGATTCTCTCAGCTTTTATTCTGAACTTGGCTTAATAACTGTAAATACTGTTTGACTAGAGGAGGATGGGTTCCCCTTGTGAGTCTTGGTTTCTCCCAAGCTTTCTTTCTCCGCTCTTGAGGGAGCTTCTTGCCACTTGCTCACAGGGGGATACATGCTGTGACGTCATGTTTTCAAGTTTTAAAATTTCTGTAAAGCTGCTTTGTGATAACATCATTGTAAAAAGTTCTATACAAATAAACTTGACTTGTCTTCTGTAAAAGGAAGCTGCTGAACGATTAAAAGTGGAACGGGAAAATAATGTTGAATATGAAGCGACTTTATAGTTTCAGTGCTGGTAGTTATAAATATTAAAATATTAAAATATTCTATGTGGAGTTCTATGTACGAACTTACTGATATATATATATATATATATATATATATATATATATATATATATATATATATATATATATAAATATCCTAAGGTAGGCCATTTTGCCAAGGCCTCTTCTTCTTACTACGTACTCCAGCTGATGCTATAGGGCCAAGAAAGAGCTGCTCGTCTCTTCATTCTGTTCAGTGATAAACGGCGAGCCAAGTCGCTTTATATCATCTTGCGTGGCCCTGCATGGAAATCTGTGCATGGAAGTGGTTTGTGTCCAGTCAAGAGGAGCACTCTTACCAGGTAACATGGAGAGGGTCTACATCTGCTCCACGCAGGCTCCTTACTGGTGTCCCTCAAGGATCAGTGTTGGGTCCTCTCCTCTTTTCACTCTACTCCCATTCTCTTGGTGATGTTATTACCTCTCATGGTTTCTTCTACCACTGCTATGCTTGTGACACTCAACTAATGCTTTCCTTCCCACCATCTGATACTCAGGTTTGCAGTCGCATCTCTGCATGTCTGACTGACATCTCCTCATGGATTACAGCTCATCTACTGAAGCTCAGTCCTAGCAAGACTAAGCTGCTGTTTATCCCTGGAACTACAGGTCCTCACTAGGATCTGGCCATCTCATTCGAGAACTCGTTCTGAAGATGCAAGAAGCCTTGGTGTGATTCTGGAAGACCAGTAATTGTTCTCTGCCCATATTGCGAACCTGACTCAACCTGATCATGCAGATATCTGCTCTACAATATCCCACGGATGCACCCCTTCCTCTCTCAGGAGGCCACCCAGGTCCAGCCTCTCCTGTCATTTCAAGGCTCGACTACTACAATTCCTGCTCCTGGCTGGCCATTCTCTGCAGGCCATCATTCCCTTCAACTGATCCAGAATGCAGCAGCACGGCTCGTCTTCAATCTTCCCAAATTCACTCATGTCACTCCACTGCTGCGCTCGCTTTGCTGACTTCCTGTTGCTGCTTGAATTCAATTTAAAACTCTGATGCCTACAAAGCCAAAAATGGACCAGCTTCTCCTTACCGCATGGCAATGGTAAAAAGTTGAGCCCTTCCAGCTTCAAGTACAGCTCGGCTTGATCCGCAAGACCTCAAGACGAATGGAAGACAAGCGACAAGACTCTTCTCTGTTCTGGAGCCCAGATGCTGGAACTTCCATTGGATGTCTGAACAGCAGACTCTCTCATGGTCTTCAAGCGCAGACTGAAGACCCATCTCTTTGTGAAGCACTTATAAGCATTGATCTACTGAAGTATTGAAATGAATCATAATAGCATTTATGCATCTGCATTCATGCAACTCTTATCTTCTAGGAAGGAACCCTGGCTGGGTATTGCACTTATACTGTATGTAGTCTTGTTTTTTATCCTCTTCTCTGTAGGTATTCCTGTCTTGCTAGGTATTACGTTGTATCTAACCTTGTGTTTTGTTGTCTTGTTTGTGGCAGTGTTTGAGTGCAGGAGTAGTTTGGACTTACATTTACATTTATGGCATTTAGCAGACGCTCTTATCCAGAGAGATTTACAAAAGTGCTTACTGTTCGGTCAGAGTGCCGGTACTGATACCTAGAAAGAAGCCAACAAAATATAAGATTAGACACAGAGCAACAACTAGACAGGAGGAATACCTAAAGAGAAGAGCATACAAAACTACATACAGTATAAGTGCAGTACTTATCCAGTGTTCCTAGAAGATCAAGTTATACCAATACTTCAGTAGATTAGTGCTTATAAGTGCTTCACAAAGAGATAGGTCTTCAGTCTGAGATGGACTGGACTTCAAGAGACTGAACCAGCAACAGATGATGACCCAAGAATGTGCCCGTGCTTCGACATGCACATGATGAGACTGCTTCCCGACCGCTAACAGACTGGTTGTGATCGACTGAGCTGTACCCACACATTTCCTGAGTGTGTGTCAATAAACTCAAGTCTAGTCTGAAGGTCTCCTGACTTCTGATTCCTGAAGGCTGAATTTCTAACAGTACTATCTAGAGATACATACTCTGACAGAACACAAAGCACTTCTGTAAGTCGCTCTAAATAAGAGCGTCTGCTAAATGCTGTTAATGTAATGCGTCTTGTTAAAGATGTGGGAGCTGAAGTTCACTAGCTTCTTTTGTGAATTTTCAATTCCACCTTAAATGATGCCGCAGTTACATACTGGCTCGTGTACAAGAAGCAGCATTTAAGGTGAAATGGAAAGCTGGATTTAGAATCCTGAGTATATGAAGCAGCTTTTAACCATATATACTGACCATTGGGTTCATTGGCAATGATATGAAACATCCCCTCTTATATAACAGTTTAGGATTTTGAGTTCAGTCTGTTTTATCGTCCCTCTTTTGTAAATACAGGATTTGTATTTTAAGGAGGAACAACAGTGTTTGAGGTTCACAGTATGTAGAGTTCTATGTATTTAAGTCTCCTTATTTTACTATATCAATATAAAAACAATTTTATAATTTATGGCACCTTTAGGTAGTACTTGATTAGCAAATTAGCACTACTTAATTGGGTTTAGCTGGTCCACCAACCTCCAGTGTAAGTCAATGAAATCAGAATATATATATATATATATATATATATATATATATATATATATATATATATATATATATATATATATATATATATATACATACAAAGAATGTGTTTAAGATACATTTTTTCTTTGGACAGCAATGCTATATGCATATACATATAGACATATACAGTAATAATACACATATTATTGGATAATAATCTCAATATTCGGTGACTGCTTCCTTTAGGATGGGACAAAAAAAATATACCCCTCACAACCATATTATTCTGATGGATCCTTTTCTCCTGAACCGTTTCAATGTGTGAACTACCGGCCAATCACAGTGCAGGAGAGGAAGGATGACTGCTGGTCTCCTGCCAGATGCTAATGGACGCGTGACTTTCCTGCCATGCTGGTCGTGGCCAACTGTGGGGACTTTAAGTGCTGTTTACATCTGTTTACAAATTGCAGAGAGTTCACTGATCCACAACATCAGTTTAAAAACGAACATCATAATGATTCCCTTAATTGGAGCCGGTTTAATGTGTTGCATTCATACAGTGTGAATACTAACGAGCTGAACATAATTGCTTTTGACATGAGTCTGTTCTGCTCTCACAGTTTCTCCTTTAAGCGAGGGCTTCTAATGCAAGACATGGAGCAAAAACAACCTCATACAGAGGAGCACCGAGCAGCAAACTGCTTTCAGGTGTGCTATAATGAGGCAACACCAGGTCCTCCAGTGGCTAGAATACCAGCGATCAAAATACCAGCTAAATAATTAGTTTATAATAAGAACTGTAGGCAGGACAGTCATTCTTGGAACTCTACTGCCATGTGCTTATCAAGCTTATCAAGGTCTGGATCAAAGGTCACTCCAAGAACCTGAAGTTGAACGTCCTCTGGTTTAACGTAGGATGCTAGATGACCCAATTTTCCAAAATAGATACTGGTCACATCAGGAGAACCACTGTGTTGTGAGAAACTGTTAGCCACACAGTCTTTGATATCAAGGAGACAACACTTTAAAGCTGAGCCATCACCATACTTCAAAGGGAGGAACGACTATGTATCATCAGCATAGCAGTAAAATCTTTTCCCAAACAATATTCCCCAGAGGTAAGATGCATATGAAGAATAGGACTGGGCTTAATAGGGATCCCTGAGGGACCCCACTGGAGAGGACGTGGAAAACAAGTCCCCAGTAAAAAGAAACATGTTGAAATACTTCTTCACATCGTAAGACAAGGACATAAGTTTCTCAGAGTTGCAACGCTCTGTCCTAACTGTCCTGACCAATTACGTGTCCACACCAGAAACCTATACATTTCTGCTCACCTCTGAAAACATAAACCTTGCTGTAGACATATATTGCATTTATGATCTAACAGTGGCGAATAGAACATGTTACAACTTACTAAATATTTAAACACTTGAGTATCATGATATTCTGTTTTGAGATATTGTATCAATTCTCATAAACATAGTATTGCCTTTCAATTAATAGTTTAATGTATAGATTGGGTAGAGAACGTTTAAAACCTCTAAACTGGGGTCACTAATAGGCAGACCACGGTCCAAATCCGGACACAGGCATTGTCCAATGCGGACCCAAACTGATAAACTACTGAGAATGATTTAATTTAGACTGTGTTTATTTTAAGCGGCGGAGCTTTTGTTGTCTTTACGGTATATGGGCTTTATGGCGCAGTGAACTTAGAGACCAATCGCGTGCGCTGTAAGATCACCAAAGGTGCTACTCAGCCAATCAGATCTATGTAAAACCAACATGTTCATTTATGAAGCTGAGTTAACAAGAAGACACACGTTTTACTTTCTCTTTTAACACTTTAGTTCATCATTTAAACAGTAAATATACTGAAATATACTGAACGGTATGTGTGATGTGTTGGTGTTTCAGTAGCTGATGGCATAAGATGCTGATACTAGACTACTTCAGTAAACAGGATACATCACTGAATCAGAACACAGTTAGAAATGATGATGGTCCAGACCTTGGCCTGAGGAAATCTCCTTTGACTGGACCTTACTGACCTCTAATTAAACACCCCTGGTCTAAACCTTACTAGATAGCAGTGTTTAGCCATTAGATCCTTCCACTCCAACATAAACAGGCAGCGTAAGGGCGCACTGTTAATATTAACATTAGCAGACATCTACATATGGTGGTGTGTTTTACATATTATATGGTGTTTTTTTCTAAAATTTCCTGAAAAAAGATTGAAACAGTTGCAATATATTGCAAGAACTTGTAATGTATTGCAATAAATCATAATATACTGAATCGTATCTCCTGTACCATAAAACACATTATACCACCAGGTTCTTATACAGCCCTACAACTGATACCATGTGGTTGACTGTAACAGACTGACGGAGCAGTTTGCTTAAAAAGTCTGATAAAGGTATACAGACACAATTAACTCTGTTAACAAGCTTTCCAACCCAAACCATGTAATGATTTTCCAGTCAAAACCACCTATACTCAAAAAAAGAAACATTTATTGAATCAAAAATTGATTCATCAGAGAAACCTGGTAGACAACCAAATTAGATAAACAGCACTGAGTGAGAGAACATCATCCAGCTCCACTCTTGCTTCAGATCTGAGAACATCCACATCCACTTCTTCTACTGTAAGAAGACACTGCAGCATTATGGATCTGTAAGGATGTGTAGCTGATAGAACATCCCTGGACGTATTTGGGGTTATCTGTACTTGAGGTAATGACTGTCCTCCCGTCTGTTGAACGCTGTTGGAGGACTGCCCATCAGGGCCTCCCCCCACCCATCACCAGCCAGCTCTCCTGTCCATTTGTGACTACTGCTACACCCTCGGTTACATCACTGTGCCATCCAGATGCACCAGCATTGAGATAGGATGGGACTGTTTCAGCTCACGCCCACTTTACATAAAGACTCCATCATAGACTGCCTCAGCCAGAGACTGCCTCAGCCAGAGACTGCCTCAGTCAGAGACCGCCTCAGTCAGAGACTGCCTCTACCTGTGCAGCTTCTAAAGCTTTGCTATCCAGATTTCAAACAGAGGCTCTTTTCTTTTGTGTTTAGTTTATTAAACCGTAAATACTGTTTGACCAGAGGAGGATGGGTCTCCCCTTGTGAGTCTGGTTTCTTCCAAGGTTTCTTCCTCCAGTCTGAGTTTTTCCTTGCTACTGTTGCCTCTAGTCTGATTTCTAAAACTCTGCTTAGAGACAACATTGTTGTAAAAAGCGCTATCCAAATAAACTTGACTAGACAGGAAATGCTAAACCAACTTCTAAGACTGTGGAGGTGTATTCAAACACTGAAAAATGAGTGTACTGAACTTAAAGGCGGTTTTGACTGGAAAACTAAAGTGTGGTGTTGGAATTTTGCACAGTGCTGTATTTGTGGACTGTTGCACTGAAACCCAGCCCTTCTGTTTAAAGATCTGTACACTCACAGTCATACTCTGACCGTTCACTGTGTAAATGACTCTGGACGAGACAAAGAGCGGCACACAAACTGGACACTCGTTATAAAAATTTTATTTCGAATAAAACATGGAACCATATTACATGTAGTGTGGTCAGTCTACACTATCTACCTCTGGTAAGAACAACACAGCTCAGTGGACGTGAAACATCACAAAAGAAAAATCTGTATCGGGGCCTGTATGTACTTAAACACCACTGACCTATGATCAGCCTCCTCCTGCTATATATATATATATATATATATATATATATATATATATATATATATATATATATATATATATATATATATATATATATATATATTTCTCACTGTGTAGATACGCGAGGCCAAGCCTGATTGTAGCTCAGCTCCAGGAGATCTGATAACTTCAGTACAAGCTCAAGTCCAGGACGACATGTCTGAGCGCTTCATAGTAGTGTTAAAAACTAACGCTTCACTGGAGATAGCATAGCACAAAAAACACCACATAGAAAAGTGAGCGATCCAACAGGCTGACCAGTGGAAAAGTAAGTAAAGCGTACGGGCTAGTCGTCAGGGCAGACTCTTCGAAGCACAACTGCACTTGGCGTTTGGAGCTACTCATTTCCGTGCTTGATATTTTTGGATTTCTTATTTCCTCGTCCCTGATTGGCTGAAAGGAACACGTCAACGTCCATCTGCTGCCTCTGCAGTGTATGTGTATGTCAGATAATGACCCCAACTTTCTAATGTAACGGTAAGTTAATTAAGTTAAAAGCCAGAGTGGGTTTCACAAAGCTCTTGCTATGGTATCCCGGGTGGTTGCTAATGTAGGTCTGAGCCACTGCTGGGTCAAACCAAGAGGCTTCCAAAGGAAAACGCCTTGGCATCATCGTCCGTACCGCAAACACAGGGAGGCACAGATGCATGGTTAGGTTTCTCCTTCCAGCGACACTTAGTTTTCTAAAGATCTAAAGATTCTGACAGACGTTCTGTTGTTGTTTAGCTTTGTGTTACGCGACTGTGATATGACTGAAAAACAACAACGGTGCAAGATCGCGGCGAATGAGTGCTGTCGAGTCTGAGGTAGCAAGGCAATCATGGCTTTCTTCTGATTAAATTTTTTATTTTATTTTTTCTCTTTAAAACACAGATTTATAAAACTACTCTACTCAAAGTTAAATCATCTTAGGGCCCATAAATCTGAATTTAGACCTTCCATATCTTACACGTCGTGTTCCACCCCCATCGCCTCTCTCTGGAATGGATGCTGTATAGGCACACAGGGCTGTTTTGATGCTTTACAAGGTCTCAGCATTCGAAAAAAAGGAAACGAACATAAAACAAAACACGTACAGTAGTTCTACGAGGACTCTGGGACACCGGCGCGGCTTCTAATGCGGAAACGCTCACAGCCCGAAACTGCAGCGGAACTCTGAATACTTAACCAGGCTGTTTAAACACGGACGCTGGCGCCAAGTGGGACGCGTTCTGGGAGCGACATGCATTAATATCATCACGTGGGCGATCCGTGGAGGGCGGGGCAGTCGAAACACGATTCTGTCTGCATTCCCACTGAAAGTCGAGACTAAAGCATTTAACGAATCCACGCTATGGAGCTTGTCCGGAGCAGTTAACCAGCACGGGGCAGGAGAGGAAGGGGTTAATCATCGGAGAAACGTAACAGGCTGGCGCGCACAAAAATAGAAGCTCAACAGGTTATACAGTACAAAGCCCCCGTTACCCTAAATTAAATCTGCATATTCATACAAATCACTGGTGGACCCGACCTCAGGTACGATCTCTACAAGTTCATCAAATTTACAGTTGCATAGTACAGACAGATGGAGGGATAGAAGGTGGAGAAGGGATTTGTGTGGTGCTGCTCTTTGGGCGGAGGGCTTAATCATCTCTATCTAAGGAGCCCTGGAATCTCCATGTCCCGAAACTGGGGGTTGTCACTGCGTGGCCATGATGGAGAATGTTCCTCGTCATCTCAGAAGCTTCCCACGTCAAGCGTGTCGTCCAAGAGATCGCCACCAGCCCTCACATTACCTGGAGCAATACACAGACACAAGCACACGTAAATATGCCATCATATAGTGGAAAAGCTCATTGTTCTTTCTTTTGTGGTTCATTTGAAGGCTACCTAGCAAGGGATGCAGGTGTAGGCACTCTATAAACCACTGAATATACACCACTGAACTCTTGCTGGACTCTTGCTCTGTTTATATCGTTGTTATTCATCATTCTCAATCAACGGGACCTTTGTAAGATTAAAGGAGAACCTGTTATGCTCTGTTGCTACTAGAATAAACCGACATTCTTTCATTTTTTTCATTTTCTTTCATTACACATTTGTATACACCTTGTCTAAAACACTGGGTTTGAAGCTCTTGTGTCTGTAAGCTCTTCCTTCTGATTAGCCTATTGTGCTCTGATTGGTCAGCTCCACCAGTGTTCTTATTCGACAACTGCCAGTGCAGCATCTCACAGTGGCGTCAGTTCTGCAGTATCAGTTTGAGTCAGAGTCTGACACCTGAAAGTCCGGTAGAACTAGTAGGTAGATCACAAGCTAGCCTGGATGTTTTAAAGTCAAGTCTCTGCAAGGTTGCCTGTGGGATAGCATTCCATGGGATCGCATCTCTGCAACGTCGCTCATGGGACAGCATCTCAGCAAGGTTGTCTAAGGGACAACATTTTATGGGATATCATCTCAGCAACATCGCCCATGAGACAGCATCTCAGGAAGGTCTTCTGAGGGATAACATTCCATGGAATATCATCTCAGCAACATCGCCCATGGGACAGCATCTCTGCAAGGTCCTCTGAGGGATAACATTCCATGAAATATCATCTCAGCAACGTCGCCCATGGAACAGCATCTCAGCAAGGTTGCCTGTGGGATAGCATCTCTGCAAGGTTGCCCATGAGATAGCATTTCAGCATGGTCATCCCTGGGATAGCATCTGGGCAAGGTCGCCTGTGGGATAGCATTCTATGGGATAGCATCTCTGCAAGATCACCCATGGGACAGCTTTTCAGCAAGATTCTCAGTGGGACAGCATCTCAGCAAGGTTGCCTGTGGGTTAGCATCTCTGCAAGGTCACCCATGGGACAGCATCTGAGCAAGGTTGTCTGTGGGATAGCATCTCTGCAAGGTCACCCATGGGACAGCATCTGGGCAAGGTTGTCTGTGGGATAGCATCTCGGCAAGGTCGCCCCTGAGATAGCATCTCGGCAAGGTCGCTCATGGGACAGCATCTCTGCAAGGTTGTCTGTGGGATAGCATCTCTGCAAGGTCGCTCATTGGACAGCATCTCAGCAAGGTCTTCTAAGGGATAACATTCTATGGGATATCATCTCGGCATGGTCATCCGTGGGATAGCATCTCAGCAAAGTGGCCTGTGGTGCGCCAAAGTCAGATGCAAATTTGTGAGATCCTGGTGTGTATTTCCAGTCCCCTGAAGGCTAGTAATACACGCTTTTCCAGTCTCTTGTTGTAAAGTATTCCCACCTCCAGTTCTTTTTTATTTATTACATCATCAGCGACTGGTCAACGTCGAAGTTTATCACAGATTGAGAAAACCAGAACTTGTGCCCAATCATAAACAACCAGCTCTGCTCGGCGTGATGCTCCTACGATCTGGGGGACTTCAATTATTAAAGAAAACCTCCTTAACTCGCCGTTTCACACAACAGGTCAACAGAGTTAATGAGGCCGTTCCGACGTCCCGCGTCTTCCTCTTCGGGGCCCGAAACTAAGATGCTCTTAAAATGCAATCAAGCAAACGAGCCAAAGGTGATAAAAAAGCCCAAAGCTTGCTGGGGCTCTTCACAGGCTCATTTACAAGGGGATTAGAAGCAGGTGGGCTCAAAGGCTTATGGGAGAAGGCGATTTAACTGCTGCCATTTGGCTTCATTTTCCTCTTTGAACTATGGCGCGCTGAAAGGGACATTTTTCTCGCTCCCTTTCTCTCTCGTCCTCCAGTTTTAAAAGCCTTGAGGAGCGATGTTGAATGGGAGGAAGATAAGAGGGAGGAAGGGGGGGGTGAATAAAAGAAGAGGACGCACCGAGGCCCATTTCCCCCTCACAGCCGCACACTTATCTCACATTAAAGGCTGTTTTAGGGGAACATAAATACCACAGTGGACGGAGTTTAATTAAATATCCGCTCAGCGGTGAAAAACTGCGGCCCCGGGTGCTTCGCCATTACACAATTATTAACAGCAGGAGAGGAGAAAACCTGAGGCTCCCTCACGATTACTGTATAAAAAGAGAAGCGATCCTGAGACAGAAGTCAGCGTTTGAAAAGGCTTTAAAGAAAAAAAGAAGCTCTAATAGCTTTATTAAACGCATTAGCCGTGGAGGAACAAAAGCTAAAGAATGACGAGGGATGAAGTGGTGTAAGTGTGGAGGGGGTGATGTAAAGTTTCAAAAAAAAGAGAGAAAAGAGAGAAAAAAGAGAGAGAGGGGGTGTTTTACAGCTGGCAGGGAGGAAAACTGGGTCCTGGGTTCTTGGCCTCCCGCTGAGCCTCACGACTACAAAGTAGCATGACTCAACGTTCCAAGCGCGCACACCCCGGCCGCGAGCCCACGCTGGGCTGATACGGAACAGGCTAATGCAGGAGGTAGGTGTGCTTACAGACGCACAGCGGAGCTGGAAAAGCACACAGCCGGAGAAATGGCCAGCTAATTGATGCCAAGCACTGCGGAAAAGCCGCCCGGCCTTCCAGGCTGACAGGGCAGCGTATAGTCGCTATCCGAAGGAGAACCTACCATGAAAACATAGCAGGAGTCGAAATGTTTTTAAATATAGAAAATCATGAGCTGATGCTGTCAGTTCTGAAAAGTGATATACACTCACCCATCCAAATCATTGAATTCAGGTGTTCCAATCACTTCCACGGCCACAGGTGTATTAAAAACCAAGCACCTAGTCATGCAGACTGCTTCTACACACATTAGTGAAAGAATGGGTCGCTCTCAGGAGATTAGTGAGCTCCAGCGTGGTACCGTGATAGAACGCCACCTGTGCAGTCGTGAAGTTTCCTCGCTACTAAATATTCCACAGCTGTGGAAGTGGAAGTGATTGGGAACGAAGCCACGAGGTGGTAGAACACATAAAAAAACAGAGCAGGTCAGCGGATGCTGAGGAGCATGGTGTGCGGAGGTCACCAACTTTCTGCAGAGTCAATCACTACAGACCTCCAAACTTCGTGTGCTCTTCAGATCAGCTCAGGAACAGAGCGTAGAGAGCTTCATGGGATGGGTCTTCATGGAGCTGCATCCAAGCCTTACATCACCAAGTGCAATGCAAAGTGTTGGATGCAGTGGTGTAAAGCTGGCCACCACCAGACTCTAGAGCAGTGGAGACGTGTTCTCTGGAGTGACCAATCACGCTTCTCCATCTGGCAATCCGATGGACGAGTCTGGGTTTGGCGGTTGCCAGGAGGATGGTACTTGTCTGACTGCAGTGTGTAAAGTGTAAAGTTTGATGGAGGGGGGATTATGGTTGGTGGTTGTTCTTCAGGAGTTGGGCTCGGACACTTAGTTCCAGTTAAAGGGACGCTTGATGCACAAAGCAAGCTCTATAATGACAGGGGAGTGAGTTTGGTGTGGAAGAACTTGACTGGTCTCCTGACCTCAACCTGATAGAAAACCTTTGGGATGAATTAGAGCGGAGACTGCGAGCCAGACCTTCTCGTCCAACATCAGTGTCTGACCTCGCAAATGCGCTTCTGGAAGAACTGTCAAACATTCCCATAAACACACTCCTAAACCGTGTGGAGACCCTTTCCAGAAGAGTTGAAGCTGTTATAGCTGCATAGGTTGGACCATAATATTTGTTTGTTCTCTAAAATAAAAGTCTCTGTGCATTTTGAATCTGTTTAAGAAGACTAAAAAATAGTTAGACCTGATATCACCAGATCTGATTAGAACAAAGTAACATGAATATCTTATTGTGAGAGAAGTAGATCATATCTTGAGCTCCAGTTTGAAGAACAAAGTGTAGTTCCAGATTTCTCCTGGACGCCCCAGACATTGTATGAATGTAATCAGTTCCTTCAGCAGCAATCTATTTTTCTTCTATAAAGGAGGGACGAGGCCAGAAAAGAACTGCATGTGTCACATGTTTCAGTCTCCTGGTACATCCTCTAACAGTGGTTCTCAACCCTGGTCCTGGAGGACCCTCCGCCCAGGCCACTTTTGTGTTGTCTTGTCAAAACCCTCTTTCACTCTTCAATGGAGGGGCTTGTTAATTAGTAGACTGGTTGAATCTGGTGTGTTGGGACCAGGGCAAACACCACAATGTGCAGGGCAGGTGGTCTTACCGCCGCTCTTATACACACCCTCTAATATAGCTAGAGGGTCTTTAGGGCTATGCAAATCTGTTTATGTGATGTAAGTGTATGTGACTGCAGTCAGAACTCACCTGTGGTGGTCTTGAGGACAGGCTTGATGCTATAGAGAGAGAGAAAGAGAGAGAGAGATAAAGAAAGAGAGAGAGAGAGAGAGAGACTTGACTTTCAAAACCCTTTATTACATGTTAACACAAAAACAAAACAAACACTCTTTTTTCATACCCCACAAACAAAACATGCTAAACAAAAACCAGACCAAGCCTTTTACAAATTTACTACGAACCCACTTTGTGCGTCAGGTTCACAAATAGGACCCCCGGCCCCCCACACAGCAAATAAAGTGAAATGGGGAGAGAGAGAGAGAGAGAGAGAGAGAGAGAGAGAGAGAGAGAGAGAGAGAGAGAGAGAGAGAGAGAGAGAGAGAGGTAAGAGATAAGAATGAGAAAAAGAGAAAGAGAGAGAAAATAAAGAGGAACAAAGAGAGAAAGAAATAGAGAGAGAAAGGGAGAAGAGAGAAAAGTGATAGAGATAGAAAAGAGAGAAGGAGAGAAAGAGAAAGAGAGGGAGCATGAGAGAGAGAGAGAGAGAACGAGAGAGAGAAAGAGAAGGAGCATGAGAGAGAGAGAGAGAGAGAGAGAGCATGAGAAAAAGTGAGAGAGAAAAAAGAAAGAGAGAGAAAAGAGAGAGAGAGAGAAAGAGAGAGAGAGGGGTAATTATGTGATTATATAAGCTTTCTGTTGGAGATGGTTATGAGAGAACACTGTTGTGATGCAGTCAGACACAAACTCCTCATTTAGACAGAAAGTCCACCTCCTTCAGAAGAGGAGGCGCTAATGAACTCTGGAGGGAGACGAGAGCAGTCAGCCTGATTGATCTGACGTTCAGCAGCGCTCACGCTCTCCCTAACCTACTGAAATTGGTCCCTTCCTGTCAGCGCTCGCCATCAATCAAAAGCTTTAAGCAAACCTACACGCTAACGTTAGCGGCCAACTCCACTCAACGTGCAGCCTCGCTCACGAGGACCGCTCAACATCCGCCCAACACGCAGTCCTGCCGCTCATCTGAACGAGAACAGGACAACAGACGCCGGCGCGTGGCAGCGTGCGGACACTCTGCTGTGTTCCTCAGTGAGTTCACCAGACTTTAACTTCTGACAGAAGGCAGCCAATAGGAGACGGTGGCGGGCGGGGCTTCAGTCTAGCGTGAGCAGGGGGAGAAATTAATCACTGCTGTCAGCTCACATTCACTGTCTGTACAATCTCTTAACAGCTCAACAGACAGAGGGTCTGTCTCAAACCCTAGTGAGTGTCTAAGTAGGCTGTCTAGGTAGGGAGCTGTGTAAGTATCAGCGTTCTCTCCTCATCACTCCTCATAAAACAGATTACTGAGACGCTCTAGTTAGAGAGAGATTGCGTCACGGCTTGTTCCCGCCCACTACAGCACGCGACCGGTGGTTTAGCTGGTTGCTAAGCTACCGGCCGGCATCCAAAACAATAGCCCGAGGCTTAAAAATCCACTAGCATAAATGCTAACGGCTCAGTATAAAATTGGTAAATGGTGAAGGACTCGTTACAGAGTTCATAATAAAATACTGTTTTGTGTGATTATATGACCAGAAACACATTAAAACTCCAGAGAGAATCAAAATAACTCACATTTTAAAACCACTTCACTGCTCGTAGATTAGCCTGTTTCCTTAAAATCAGGTCTAAATAAGGTTCCTCAGTAGACAGCATGTTTAAGGTATGTAAGAATTGGGACAGTCTACATGTCGGGAGCGCATACTATGACATAAAATGCTGCCTATGTAGGAGCTCACTAGGTTTTGAGACACCCAAAAACATGCCTACAACATACCATCAGTCTGGAGTTTGACAGGTATTAAAATGGGTTAACTTCTGCTTGGGTCACTTCTGGCTATGTGTGTTCAGTTTCTAACAGGATCTGAATTTGAATTTTATAAATCTGGTTTCTTCTTTTTCTTTAATATAAATTCAAATGTAGGACTGATATGAAACTAGATCTGTCTCAACTTGTACTGCCTAGTCTGAATATGCTTTTAAGAGTTTCAGTTTAATTCAGTTTAAGTCTGTTTTAAAGTAAACTAACATGGGCTGGGTGAAGATTACATTCTGTAATCTGATTGGCTCCTCAGTGGAGTAGAGCAGAGTTCTGGAGGTCTGCAGCTGGATCCTTCTCTTTGACTGAAACAGCAATGACTCAATCTGTGCTTGACTGCTTTTCCTAAGTACACAGATGTTTCCTGAGTATGAAAATGTATTTATTTATTTTAATTTTTATGGTATTTCACTTTAGAATGGACTTCATATATGTCATAAACACACATTAAAATTATGCCATACAAGTTCAGACAGAACTAATTCAACATCAATATTGATATCGTTGTTGTCCAATCAAGTATCCCCCAAAAAAGCAACTTTACAGGAGAGTCCAAAAACTGTCTTTACTTTTAATGTAAGTCAATGGAACCAGAATTTCCTCTAAGCTATTTTGGAGCATTTCTATTGGTCCATCATTATAATTTTTACACGATGTAAACGCTAGCTGTCTTGTTAAAATGATGCAGAAAGATAAAAATTGATTAAAGAAAAATGTAATTTATTAATTTTATTTATTTATAAAATTCTAATAAATTCTAGTAACTGATAACATCAGTCCATTATCATTTATATATATAAAGAATTTAAACTTCTGATATGATTAATTTTTTTTTAAATATAACATTCTCGTTGTCCAATGAAAAACAAGTACCTCCAAAATAGCTACTTTACAGGAGAGGCCAAAAACTGTCATCACTTTCAATGTAAGTCAATAGAACCAGATTTTTGTCCAAGCAATTTTGGAGCATTTCTATTGGTCCAATAATCATGAAATTTTCACACAATGTAAACAACAGCTACTGCATTCGAATGATATAGACAAATAAAAATCGGCAAAAACTGAAATACATGCTTTTCTTATACAGCGACAATATAAATTATATAGGTATATTAGGTCCAGTGGGCGGAGCTTCACTGAACATCTTAGCTGGTTTTATGTTTCATTGTTCTCTATATAAACATTTTTAATGGTTTCTTTTTCTATAAAACTTAAATTTATATGTTGTCCGTCTCCATACCAACCTATTCTGTATGTCCAAGCACTGGTGCATGCTGGGTAGTTTATCTTTCCCACAGAAAACATTGCCAGTAAGTTCTTATTAACTTCTTATTAACAGTGTATGTCCTGGAGAGCTACTTTTCTGCAGAGTTTAGTCCCAGCCTGTGTCCAGTAGGCTGCCGCCCCCCCCCACTTAATTAACTCTAATATGTCTGATTCAGCCAATCAGGGACTTGGGAAGAAGTTAATTAGCTGGAACAGGTGTGGTTAGAGCTGGACTCTGCAGGGCAGCAGCCGAGACTATTAGTAGTGGTTTCTTGGGAGGAGAGTTTGATGAAGTTTCTTTCAACTTGCAGCTTTACAGCTCAGTCCTTCGTCCTCCGAGTCTCAGAAACAAACTGTATTGAGTCTCAGAGGTGACAAAACGTCTCGGCAATGTTGGCGTCATGCCATATTCGTCACTGCACCAGCATTTCAGTCGCTGGCAGTGGAGACTCACTGTCCAAACCCACAAAGAACAAACAATGGTGTCTCTGAGGAATCTCACAGATCACAGTTTGTTAACTAAGGTTAGGGCTTTAGGAGGAAAGTGATTCTCTAAAAGATTCTCTAAAAAGCTGTTATTGAGGCGTAAAAGAACATCGCTTCACCAAACACAGCTTTTTTTCCTGTTCGCTTCGACTGGGACGGGTTAAGAACAGTCAATGAGCAAAACAGAGGCGGCGAGATTAGAATGGATTTTTAACTAAAGCTGCTGATGGACTTTCAGCCCTGATTACTCACCTAACTTTAAGCTATTCGGTTCTAATCTGATACACAAACGACGGCTGAGGAAGCCGCTCTTTCACAGCTCTGGCGACAGGGACATCAGTGGTACAACGCTAAGAAATGCAGACGGTGCTATTTTTAGACCAGCAGCTCCAGAGAAAGAGCGAGAGAGTGGGTGAGCGGGCAGGAAAGACAGAGCGATAGACAGAGAGGTTAGACTTACAAGTACATGCAGGAAAGCTGTTATTAATCTGCTCCACAAGGTCAGTCATATCAGGGCTGGGGTTAAGGGACTGATCCAGTAACTCATCTGAGAACACAGCCACACAAATACATCAACACCCAGCAGCTCTCACTCAGCCCTCAGTATGACGCAGGAAGAAGCGAGAGCCAGACAGAAGGACCAGTGTTTGTTTTTCATTTCATACATTTGCAAGACAAATTTGTAACAAAAACAGGACAGACATATCTAGGAAATACTGTTATTAAGCTTCAAATCTTTCTGTTATTGTGGTTAAGATTAGGGTTAAGCCTTACACAGCGAAAGCACAGAACATGTGCAACTTTTATTTTTGATTTTATTTTATTTTTATTATAAAAAAGAAAAAAAAGATTACTTTAATTTCATTACTTCAACTAATAATTATTAAGATATTATACTTTATATATTTTGTATATATTTTTTATTATATCTTTTTTTGTTGCCTTTATCTATTGGTGAATGGAGGAACAGCAAAGTAAGAATTTCATTTTATAGTGTCTGTTTTTGCTGTGCATATGACAAAAAAATTAACAAGATTTTTGAATGAAATACCCATATAGAATAATGTAAGCCTATATATATATATATATATATATATATATATATATATATATATATATATATATATATATTTATGCAATAGCAATGTCCCGTGCAATATATATGTAAAAACATTGTCCCATGAACAATATATGTAATAATAACAATTATCATATGTAATATATATGTAACAACATTGTCCAATATGTAATTTATAAATAATAGCATTGTCCCATATGCAATATATATATGTCATATCAATGAATTACATGTAATAAAAAGTTCCATATGTATTATATAAGTAATAGCAACATCCCATATGCAATATATATGTAAGAAGAAAGAATCAAATGTAATGGAAATGTTTTATATGTATTATATATGTAATAATGTCCCACTGTATGAAACTGGACTCTTTCTACTAGCCCATTTTTCAAAACACAGCGCTTTTTAAAAAAAAGGCAAAACATGTACTATAAATACAATGTTTTGTTCCAACAGCAACTGTATGGGACATACTATTCTTACATATAAAGACATGCGGGACATACAATTATATGTAGATGATATATATACACAATTCATATCGTCGCTGTCCAATGAAAAATATGTATCTCCGTTTTTGTCAATTTTTAGTTTTTTGAGTTTTCTACATCATTTGAACATACCAATGGTCGTTTACATTGTGTCCAATTTCATAATGAATGGACCAATAGAAGCGCTCCAAAATAGCTTGGAAGAAATTCTGCTTCTAGGTTCTCTCCTGTAAAGTCATCATTTTGGAGATACTTGTTTTTGTTTGGGCAGTAACGATATGTATAAATGACACCATGTCTCGATTCTGTATTAAAACAAATGTGTATGTGTGATTTACCTGTGTGTTCTACAAGACCTCCGGCTTCCTGGTTAAGAGAACCAGAGGAGGAAACACCATTAACTGTAGAATCTAGTTCAGGCTGGAGAGAGAGAGAGAGAGAGAGAGAGGAAGAGAGAAAGTAAGAGAGAGCAAGAAAGAGAAGAAAGAGGGAGAGAGAGAGAGAGACTATTATTAAATCATGGAAACATTGCACTCTTTATTATTGATGCTGACACAATTACAATTCCAAAAAGCTCAGCTAATAAACAGATTCTACACTACACATCAATAACACAGTCAGTCACAGGGGCCGCTGGGGGACGTGTTAACAACAGACTCACAAACAGCTCACGCAGGCCCCAACCGACAGAGAGAAAACCCAAACCAGAGAAAACTCAAACTAGAGAAAACTCAAACCAGAGAAAACCCAAACCAGAGAAAACCCAAACCAGAGAAAACCCAAACCAGAGAAAACTCAAACCAGAGAAAACCCAAACCAGAGAAAACTCAAACCAGAGAAAACTCAAACCAGAGAAAACCCAAACCAGAGAAAACTCAAACCAGAGAAAACTCAAACCAGAGAAAACCCAAACCAGAGAAAACTCAAACCAGAGAAAACCCAAACCAGAGAAAACCCAAACCAGAGAAAACCCAAACCAGAGAAAACCCAAACCAGAGAAAACCTAAACCAGAGTAAACGATAACGTGCTTATCAGGAGGTGACCTCGTCAACCCGCATGTCCATTGGCTGTTAAATCAGATTTTTCCATGACGGACTGAGATGAGGCTGTTATGATCATCCTGCTCAACCTTCAGCAACTCAGGGTAAAGCTGTGTTGGGGCTCTGGGGCAGAATTTAATTAACATTGGTGGGCCGCAGTGGCAGGGGGACGCTAGCGCTCTGATTTGCTTGTTTATTAATCTCCGCTCTATTGGCTGGGCCTATGAATCTGAATGAGCAGCGGTGTTTCTGGGTAAGTTCTGGTGAGACACAGTTATCGCCAGTGATTCAAAATAAAAGATACTGTGACATTTTAGTCATTATTCATGCCAATTTTAATCAATACTATTGTTTAATTAATTATACAAGACTAATATTTAAAAAATGTAATATTAAAAAAGTGGTTGTTCAACACAGCAAGACTACACTAATAAAATACATGGCAACTAAATCTGTCACTTTCAAACAGTTAATAGTCGAATATCTCAAATGCTGATTATTCGATGTCTTAAAAGTAGCCAAGCACGTCTACATATCTTATTAATAAATGTATTTACACCAGTAAGAACAGCAGATCTGATTAGAACAGATGTAAATAATCATACATACAATACAAAATAACATGAATATCTTATTGTGAAAGAAGTAGATCTTATCTTGAGCTCCAGTTTGAAGAACAAAGTTAGGTTCCAGATTTCTCCTGGACGCCCCAGATATTGTATGAATGTGTTCAGTTCTTTCAGAAGCAATCTTGATTTAGCTTAATGAAGTACTGAGCAGTCAAAGCAGGTATTAGATGAGAACTGTAAATAATACTGGGTTGCTTATAGAAGGAGAAGCTTGGAAAGGGTTAAATAAACACACTGACGTATATAGTATAAAAAGCTCTACTTACTGTACTATAAAAAATAAAGTATATATAATAATGTCCCCAAGTGCCCATATATATAACACTACCACTTAAAAGTTTAGGATCACTTTAGAATTTAATTTCATGCAATTTTCATGCAAACAATACTGTCCATTTCTTAATGAACGTAAGTGTATCAGATGATTTTTAAAGAATAAAAATGTTTGTATTAAAGTCTATTTTTGTATAGAGGCTTATTTTGCTTATAGTCCTATTATCAGCAATTCTCAGTCCTCTGTCTAAATCTCCTGGTACGACCACCAATCCAAGTTAAGGATGTTATTGGACTAATTGGTTGTTAGGACACTCTTACTCAATTGTGATGCACAGCTGAAAAACATTCTACTAATAAGTGAGTATAAAAGGGAACAACATTCTAGGTTAGTTTAGTATCTGAAGATCAGCAGTTGATGTCTTGTTGACCGACTCACAATGACCAGAAAGAAACAACTTTCTTTAGAGACCCGTCAGTCCATTGTTGTGTTAAGGAAGAAGATACTCCATTGAAAACAAGAACATTTCACTGTGATCCCAAACTTTTGAGCGGTAGTATATATCTTCTAAGTGATGTTAGGGAGCAGTTCAAGTTTGCTGTGGTGCTCTGGTTTAACTGGCTTCAGTGGTGTAGACATATGGGGAGCGTGTTATGAGAAACAAAGACACCTTGTTAGCAGTCTTGCATTCAGAACATGAGATTAGAAAAGCCTTTCATTATGTGATGTAAGCTTATTATGTGATGTGCAAAATCAACACCCATATCGTCCAGCAAGCTAAAAAAAAACTCCTGGACAAGACATCACTGACATTTCCCAGTAGAAGCTCTGCTCACTGTGTAATTACGTAACTGCATTTGAACAGTATAGAAACACAAGCTCTTTACAGGTTAAGAGCTTTTTCACAGTCCGGACAAATACTAAGCTAAATCCTTACACAGACATGAAAACCGGTGCAGGGGGGATGTGGTAGGATTATGGCGGGATTTTGCCATTTTGTAATGATTACACACACGAAATACACACACACACACACACACACACACAGGTAATGTGCGATTAGGCTCAGGTGAACAAACGGTGTGTGTGTTTTCAGCTTGTTTTGTTGGTGGAGCAACTGCACAACACAAATCATCCAGATAATCCCAAAAGACCACAAATCCCACAATGCATCAGTATTAAAAGATTTTAGTGAGCAGAATTCCTGAGCACCTAAGCAGATGCGCTTTTGTTATGTACAGTGACATGCCGTGGATTTATCTCTAGCGTAGTGAGCAGGAGGCAGCGGGGCTGCTTCTGTTTGTGTTGCTGTAGACTATATGAAGCTACAGTTTAACACCCTGATCATGATGAATATGAAGGAAACGTGTGTATATATATATATATATATATATATATATATATATATATATATATATATATATATATAAAGCACCTTCTTGTATCTACATTGCCCATTGTATCAGCCCCACTTACCGTATAGGAGCACCTTGTAGCTCTACACCTCTATATATACATCTCTATATACTTTGTATACCCCCACAGAACCCCCACAGGACCACCACAGGGCAGGTACTGCAGTGACACTGACGTGGTGATGTGTTAGTGTGTGCTGTGCTGGTGCTGTGGTGCTGTGCTGGAGTGGATCAGGACACAGCAGTGCTGCTGGAGTGTTTAAACGCCTCAGTGTCACTGCTGGACTGAGAATAGTCCACCAACCAGCAACATCTAGCATCCTGTGATTAGAGGAACGCAAGGTGGACCAACAAGGTAGGAGTGGTCAGTGAGTGGACACGGCGTTTAAACACTCCAGCACCACTGCTGTGTCTGTTCCACTCACACCAGCACAACACACACTACTCACCACCACGTCAGAGAATGCTGAGAATGATGGTCAGTGGAGCTAATATCCAAGACTATATATATATATATATATATATATATATATATATATATATATATATATATATATATATATATATAGAGAGAGAGAGAGAGAGAGAGAGAGAGAGAGAGAGACCAGGAGAAAGGTAAAAGGTCAGGTCTTTGGGCACCTGAACTAAGGTCTGCGTAATACCTGGTGCAGCAGCTGTCTGAGCCTGTACAGCTGTGACTCCAGCTGTTTGTTATGGTCCTCCAGGATCTGCATGCGAGCCTCCAGCCGTCCTTTGTGCTGCCGCAGGAGTTTCGCCTCAGCCAGCAGGTCGGCCTCCTCCGGCCCGGCACACACCCCCTCCACGCTGCGCTGCCTGTGCTGCTCCCGCAGAGCCTCGTACTCCCTCTGCAGAGTACTACACACGCACAGAGCGGCAAGGAGGTCACTGAGAGGAAGCATTCTCAAAGCTGAACAGAATTCAAATGTACACCCCCTCACGCCCCCCACCACCGCTAACACAGTCGTTCCCCTTTAACACTCCACAGAAATACCTCTTGAGAAACGAGCAGCTTAAACGCAGCCCCAGTCTCATTACATGCTCGGTCTATTTATTTAATGCGCTGGCAAATAATCAAAAACAAATCAGACCATATTTCAATGTTTTTAATCATGTACCCAAAATGAACGAACTAATGAATTTATTCAATTACTTCAGCAACCTGATTTAGCTTAATGAAGTACTGAGCAGTCAAAGCAGGTATTAGATGAGAACTGTAAATAATACTGGCTTGTTTCCACAAGGAGAAGCTTGGAAAGGGTTAAATAAACACACTGATGCATGTAAAAGCTCTACTTACTCTATTAATACTGTTTGAGTGTTTAAATAATTAAGTGTTTTGCTGAGCAAATTAAAAGTTCCCTGTTTGAATGTCTCCAAGTGACTCAAACTTTGCACAATACTGAAGCCAGCAAGTGAAATCAGCTATAATCAGTTGTAAATACATTGTACCATGTTGTGAGAATGTTGTGTGTTGTATAAATCATAGCATGACTTGAATCTAATTGACTTAACGTACCCCAAAATGTAGTTTGTTTGAAGTTTAAAGTTTAGTCACTGGAGCTACATGGCTAATGGAGCTTAGTTGGTAGTAACTAAATCCAGCGTAGGCCAGTGTTACCAGCAAGATTAGCTTGTGTTGTGGTCTGGTGCCAGTCTGACTAAGCTGGGTGACCAGCTAAACCAGCACAACGCCAGCTTAAACCAGCAAAGAAGGCATGCTGGGCTGTTTATTCTGTATGGATGACTCCTGAATGACTTATGTCAAATTGTAAATGTAACTTTAGCCCTTATGCTAAAAGTTTTAATTGTTTTTGCACTGTAGCTATGAGGCTAATATAGCTAACAAGCGTATTAGCACTCAGCACACATGGCTAATGTGTGTACATGAACAGTAATAATGGATAACTGTGGACAAATGAATGCTACATAGCTAAAAACATTAATAATCGTCTTGAAGCCTAACATTTTACTGTTTTACTTATGTGGAACAGTGTCAGAAACAACATAAACGTGTCTGTTTGAGATGATTCAATAACTTGATGTGGCCTGTGGCAAATTTAAGGACCATTCTAGTAAGTTAGACTAACGTCTGTTACTTGTTAGCTACACTACTTTGCCTGTTTGCCTCCTACACTGCCTTCAGGTTAATATTTAGCTGTTGTTAGGCTAGAAAACCTCTTACTGATGAAGTGTCTTGACATTGGGACGAACCTTTAAGAAGCTACAGCTTCTCTGAGGCAAATTTTTCAGCTCTTTGTAACGTTTGAGCTTTTTTGCTGGCTGGTTAAAGCAAAGGAAGCCAACTAGTAACTAGTTACAGGTACTCAAGTACATGTGCTTCAGTAAAATAATGAGGGATTTGTACTCTGCTGAGTATTTTCTAACCGAAATACTTCTACTCAAGTATATTAGTGAGTAAAGAAATCTCCTTTATACTCAGTTACATTTCAGTGCTTCATGGTCACTTATGCATATTTAGTTATTTAGTTACTTATTTAGTTACTTATTTATATATACTGTAGTTGCGTATTTAGCTACTTAGTTACTTATGCTCGACATATACACACACACACACACACACACACACACACACACACACACACACATATATACACACACACACACACATATATATATATACTGACACACATACATATATTTATGTATATATACACACACAGACATATATATATATACATATATATACACAGACAGACCAATATATACTTTTTTATTAAATTCAATCTAGAATTTATTAATCACTGCTTTCTTTCATTACTAGTACACTGTCTCAACTCTCCTCCATATACAGAGTTTTGTTTATACATATATTTCCCAGAGCGCAACAGAGAAAAGGCTCCCACGTGCGTTAAATTTATGTAAGCGTATTTTGGTCAGGCCCTGTGGGGCTCCGGTCAGTTAACAGCCCTCTAGTTTGTATGCAGTCGGGATATTTTGAGCTGGCCTTATTGTTACGTGCCTGTATGTGTCCATTGTTCACCGCTACAGAGTTATAGCTGCTGAAAGCCTCTGTATTTGTTTTATCACCGACTCCTATGAGTGAGCGAACCCGCTGGGACGTGTGCCATAACCTGCCAACAACACAGCAGTCAGCTACACAGAGCCAGCCTGCAGCTACGCAACCCGCAGCCTCTGATCGCTGCCTGCACTCCAGCAGCCCCGGCACAGTGATAGAAATGAGGGGGTGAAGACAAAGTACGAAAACGCACAGTGAGAGCAACAAATCCGCCGCGTCACCGCTGTCATGTACGCGCCTCGCCTGTACGCAGCGTCAGACGTGCAGTCGATGTGATGTTTGGGTTTTCAGGCTGCCGCTACCAGCATCACACGCCGGCATCAGCCGGATTTGTCGCACTGACGGCTCTGTCACGAGGAGACAGTTCCTGGAGAGGACTTATTTACATCAGCCATCACGAGGAGCAACTCACTTTGTTCAGCTCTCAGCTAATTAAAACGCTCTGAACCCAAACAACGTGGCAGATGCTGCAGAGAAGGTGCGATTGTTTTCATTTCGACACAGTTTGCGCTAAAACCCGGGAGCTTTTTGATACAAAGTGATACCAAATCAAACAATGTTTACCATGGAATGCTTTCAAATATAGCGGGAAAGAGCAATTTAGCAGTGATGATGTTCCACAGGACCTTTATTTTCTCCCTGAAATGTCTAGAAAGCGTTCCGGTGTTCCCAGAGCCCGACGTTCCCTTGCTCTAGGAATTGTTCTAGGTAAACCTCCAAGGCCCCTTATTTCTGGACCAAGTCCCCTCAATCAAGACTTCAAGTTCTTCAGGAACTTTCAACCAGATACATCTAGAAACTGCAGCACAAATCAAACTGGCCTTAATGCTATTACCCAGCAAACACACAGCGTCATCACAACGTGGCTACAACGTTTTATGTCGCCTGAACAAGGTTGTCATAATGTAGTTAGAACAACACTACTAAATAATGTTGTATTACCTGTTGGCAACTTAGCAAAATTCCATCGAGTTCCATGCAGACATAATGGAACGTATGAAGGATTCTAGGTTGTGACAACGTACTGACAATGCTGCCACAACATTGTCATATAACTTTGTGAGGAACTACATTGCAACGTACAATGCGCTGTCACAATATGACCATGTTTGCAGGGAATACATTCCTGCCGATGTAAGTTTTATTTACTGTTTTAACATGCTAGTTAGCGAGCTACGGGCTACACAACTAGCAAGAACAACAAAGATGTACAATTCACTAAAACCAGCCCAAGAAAAAAGTACATTATCTCTTAATCTACTCTCTACACCTTAAAATAGAGTTTACATTACACTGCTCACTGCTGAACAAGCTAATTAGCTGTCTAGCTGAGTCCAGGGCAATTTCAATTCCCATAGAAAAACAGGCTCCTTGTATTACCACTGGTGAGCTAAAGACGCTAACCACTAATTTAGTGAGCCTTACATCACTTACCTACACAAATCAAACTGGGTTTAATGTTATTATACATTCCAGCTGATGTAAGTTTATTTACTCTGGGTAGGTTAGGGTTGGGATAGAGCTAGCATAGGTTTAGTTAAGCTTGGGGTTAGGGCTGGGCTAGTGTTTAGGTTAGGACTGGGTTAGGGCTTAGGTTTAGGTTAAGGTTAGAGCTGGGATAGGTTAGAGTTGGGCTGGGATAGGTTAGGGTTGGCTGGGTTAGGTTAAGGTTAGGGCTGGGCTGGAATAAATTAGGGTTAGGGTTAAGGTTAAGCTTAGGGTTAGGGCTGTGCTGGGCTGAGCTGAGCTAGCGTTTAAGTTAGGGTTTAGGTTAGGGCTGGGGTTTAGGATAAGGTTAGGGTTAGGGCTGGGATAGGTTAGGGTTCGCGTTAGGGTTAAGGCTGGGCTGGGATAGGTTAGGGTTGGGTTAGAGTTTAGGGTTGGGGTTGTGGTTTAAGGTTGGGGCTGCAGCTGGACATTGTGGCCCAGTTGTGGCCAATAATGAAGAACTGGCTACAGAACCTCTTTATTTCAGACACTGACATCAAGTCTTTAGCCAATTTTAGCACAAGTGGAGGATCAAAAATGCAAAGATAACAGAATGAATGTGATAAATCAATTTTAATTAAGTTCTCGACATACTGAGTCAGTGTCACTACCACACTAATAAAACCGCTGACACTTGGCACATCACTTGAACTGAATTTGACCTGACTGCGTTACTGCATCTGTGCGGTCGGTAGATTAAAACAGGCGTCTACTGCAAACAGGAAGAGCTCAGTGTACGAGTATTTACCACCATTAATTTTACAATTAAACAGAGATGAAGCTGCTCCTGTAAATGTTTGGCTACGCTGCTGCCCCTGACATGAAACTGGCCCTTTCTTAAGGATGATTCATTCCTACTAATCTGAGTGGTGTCCCAATGAGGAAAGCTATTGGCCGCAGTGAAGTGGGCGGGGTTTGCGTTTACTCACCGCTGCTCCTCCTCCAGCCGAGCAATCACTCTCTCCAGCTCTCCTCTCTCCTCCCTCTCCACGGCCTGCAGGATCTGAGCGGGGCTCTGCAGGAGCTGCCCCGGACTGGGCAGGTTTACCACAGGAGAGCAGGGCAGGTGGGCGGGGCTTTGGGGCTGACTGTATGCCCCCTCGCTTCCCAGGGTCTGACAATACTGCAAGATCAGGGCATGCTCCTCGTCCCTACGCATATGGAGAGAGAGAGTGAGAGAGAGAGAGAGGTAGAGAGAGAGAGAGAGAGAGAGAGAGGTAGAGAGAGAGAGAGGTAGAGAGAGAGAAAGAGAGGTAGAGAGAGAGAGATAGAGAGAGAGAGAGAGAGAGAGAGAGAGTGTTAGTTCTTTGATAAGGACTTCAGTAAGAGTAGTTTAAAGCCAGCCAGGAAGGTGTAAGGATGAGAATAAGTGAAGACTGAATCTGACGTAAGCACATATTACCGTTATTAACATCATCATCAGATTCTAAACGTAACACCGTCTTTCAAATCCCACCGAAGGGCTTACACTGCAGGCTGGATCAGACCACACCACGTCTCTGATCCAGCAGTAATCACACAGGACTTTACCTGAGCTTTACATCAAACAGCTCAGCAACTAGCCTCCTCAACACAACACCACCAGAGAGAGAGAGAGAGAGAGAGAGGATAAATAGACAGATAGATACATAGACAGACAGACAAACAGATAAATAGAAGAGAGACAGATATAGAAAAGGAGCGATAGGAGAGAGGGATAGAGAGACAGAGAAGGAGGGAGAGAGAATTACAGAGGCTATGCTCGACATATAAGTAAAAGAGGAGAGATGAAGAGAGAAAACGAAGGATAGAAATAAGCAGGGAACGTATGACAGGAGGAGGAATACAACTTAGTTTACTTTCAATGTAAGTCAATGGAACCAGACGTCTTTCCAAGTCATTAGTCCATTCACACAGAGGAAAGTGTAACCGACATTACGCAGCAATGCACTATGTGAGTCAGCACGTGCTGTCTACGAGGGGCCGTGTGAGAAATGTCCTGCGTGACTTCCTGTACTGGCAGTTTTAATTATATGAATTTATATTTTTATTAGAGATGGACCGATCGGCTTTTTTTGGGGCCGATAGCCGATGACGATCGAGTGTGGGTCTATACGCCACGGCAGGCTATTAGCGCAAGTAAGTCATGGAACATGGTCTAAACTGGTTTATTACTATTTTTAACAAGCTCATGTGAAACAGCATAATATTTAAAATTAAATTAACAGCAAATAAACAAACTACATCAAACAAATATCCCCAATACTGTAATCATTACATTTAGACCCTTAATTTAAAAAAAACTGCAGTCATTAAATGCAGACTCTGTTATTTTAAACTAAAACTGTAATCATTAAATGTAGATCTTGAATTGTGGCTGCTGTTCTGTTTATACTGGTCAGATCTGGTCTGTATGGTGTTCTGGGTTGTTTGTTTTGTGTTAGCTGTGTGTGCTGGCTCTGCTGTTTGCTGATACTCACTGTATTCAGCTGCGTGCAGTGCTGTATCAGATTAGTAGAGTTAAATATCTTTGTCTTGTGAGAGACGCTGATTTTACTAATTTTAAAAACGTCCTGGATGAGTCTGCATCACATACGGTAAACACTGCCAGACGGACGACATGTTTTCTATCAGTGCATGCTTTTCTCGCGAGGCCGCTGCTTTAGTCAGTCTGTGGAAAGTGAAAGGGTGTGTATTTCCACCTAGTGGTTCAGATAGGAATTGCAGGGAGCTGGCCGGAGGGGGTCCTCCTCTTCGTGGATGAAATACTAGCTGGAAATACAGAAATTAGGCTCATTTGTTTAACGCCATCAATCGGCTCTCGGGAACGGCTAAACTGGAGAAATATTGGGCGATCACATATTTTGATAAAAAAATCGGCCGATACCGATACATAGCTGATCGATCCTTCCATCTCTAATTTTTATACATTTTTTTGTTTTATGTCCTGCTATTTGTTTCCTAGACAAGACAGAAAACCTGACTGCTGATATACTTTTCCCACTGACCAGTTCTGAAATGTTTAGTGTTCCACATTAAAAACTGATAAGTACTTGATGAGAGAAACAAAGAGAGAGAGCGAGAGAGAGAGAGAGAGAGAGAAAGACAAATACAGGAGTTAAAGGTAAAGCGTCCAGTGAGAGCAGTGTGAGAAATGAATGAAAAACAGAGAGAGAGAGAGATAAAAGAGACAGCGAGTCCAGATGGTGTAGTGTACGTGATAGTGGAGTGGCAGTCAGGTGTCTGTGTCTCTGCTGTCAGCTTCAATCTAAAACGCCATCACCGACTCAACTCCCTCGACTCCACCTGTCTGTTTCTCTTTTCCTCTCGCTCGCTCCTCTCCTGCTTTTTTCTCTCCTGCCTCTGTTTTTTATCTGTCTCTGATTTCCCAGACACAACAGGATTTAGCCTCTGGAAGGAGAAAATCTGTACATATGAAAGTTCCACCAGAATAGCGCCTCACACAACTTCCCATCTTCCTCTTATGTGTATGTAACGTATGCTGGAACCAAAATAGACAAAAATCTCTTTAGGGACCCCTTTTATACAGACCACTATTAACAAGCTCAACAAGTAGGAGCACTGGGTGCTATACCGCCTATACCAGTATAGCAAGACTGGCACTGCACAGCAATAACAAGCACTTTAACTGGGAACTGTGTTTATGGAATTGGGTTTGATTATGCAGTACAGCATATCTATATTATTTTTTTTACATAGTGGGCAGGTGCAGGTGGGCACGGCGTATGGTTTAGACGGGCTCTGTCGTGACTAGACCTGCGCCTGTATGCAGTAACATGTCTCAAGTTCAAACCACTGCAATGGACCCTGACATATAGGCTCAACAACCAATAGTAACATGGATAAGCAGCAGATTTACCTTTATCCTGAGTGACCAACAGTTGACCTGTACAGAGGTAGGTGAAGGTAGTGTTAGGAGCCCACAGACTCTTATTGGTATAGTGTAAGGTGGGAAAAGCAAACCCCAGTCTACAGTATTGGGAGCACCAGTATAACCCAATACACTATACCAACCAATACTGTTGGTTAAACATCTAATCAGTAGGGACACTGGCCACTGCACAGTCCTATAGGCCTGTTTCACCTGGCCCACGTGAGCCGTCTGGCCGGGTAATTATCTTCTGGGCTTGGAGCAGGTTCCTACTGTAAAACAACAGGTTCTGCTGATGATGACCATCATCTAGAAGGGCTTCAACAGATGGGCATGGTATGTCCAAAAATATTAACAACAGTGTCCTAAAATGATTAAATGTACTTCTTAATGTCTACAAGGCGGCAAATCGTTCCTCAGCATGTTGCAATCTGAAAAACGAGCGGCGTAGACTGAACAGTTTCACTATGAGTACAACGCAGGTCACTTTTCTTTCCTAAGCTGCCGCATACAATCAAGTTTCAGTACGACACGACAACTCATAACACTTTGGGCCAGTTTTCTAATGTTCCAGATAAAAAATTTGCCCAATCAAATCCAAGCTGGGTTTATAACAAAGACCATTAGTGTTCAGTAAGCACAGGTTTAATGTGATACTGCCCAGCATTAACATCAGGGGCCAGTTTCCATGATTCAAAGAGCCAATGCCTAATGAGAAGTTGAATTAGCATTAGCAATTCTGATCAATCCAATGTAACTCTATGTGAGCGGAAATACATGTAACCTACTTGACTTTACATTTGACCTCATACCAGCACCAGCCCTGCAGACAGTTAACCCTAGCATGCTAATCAGTGGCGACTTTAAGGGGGAACTGGCTCTGCTACAGCGCTAATTGGCCTTGGCTGAGGAGTGAAGGCCACGAGACACAGTGGACACGGAGCACAGCAGCCTCTGATTCCTGAACCACGTTCACGCCGAATCACACAGCCGCGCTAACCGCTAACACGCTGACAGATTCAGAGCTAGCGAGAGTTCTTAGAACTGCTTGATCTGGAGGTCCAGAACAGCACTTGACCTTTAGCTAACAAGCTGCCCTATCGCTCCTGCTCTTCATCCAACACCTCCTCTTGTGCCTCACTTTCTCTCTCTCTCTCTCTCTTTCTTGCTTGCTCACTCGCTCATTCCAGGTTTTGCACTCTACCTTTGTTACGACTCATCTGGTTGTACTTGCATGCATTATAATTAGCGGTTAATTAGCTGCTGGATGCTTCAATGCTGGCAGAGATATGAGAAATAAAAACAAGACACTGTTTGGCATAGATATCATTTTTTTCTGTAAAGATATAATGATGTATACATTCCAAACACATCAATCACTCCATACAGTCCACACAGTCCATTCATGAAAACTGAAATAGCTAACGAATTTGAGTTCAGTGATTCAGCCACGCTTGTTCATCCATAATGAGTGTGTCCACCCAGACTGGTGGAGCTTTAAATGAAGCAGCCAATCAGATCAAGGAATATTTACATACAGTTTATATATATATATATATATATATATATATATATATATATATATATATATATATATATATAGTAAATTAATACTATTTTTGAAATATTTAAATACTTGGGGGCACTTTGGGGCATTGCTATATTTGTAAAAAAGCTATTGTTCCATATATATATATATATATATATATATATATATATATATATATATATATATATATATATATATATATATAGGTAAGTAGTGCTTTTACGTACGTCAGTTCTTGTTTTTTTTTTTTAACCCTTTCCAAACTTCTCCATGAGGAAACATCCATCCATCCATTTTATGACGCTTATTCCCACTAGTCTGGGTCACAGGGGGGCTGGAGCCAATCCAAGCGTCACCGGGCGAAGGCGGGATACACCATGGCCAACACTCACTCACACACTCACACCTACGGGCAATTTAGAGTAACCAATCAACCTAACATTCATGTGTTTGGACTGTGAAACGAAACTGAAGAACCCAGAGGAAACCCACTCAAGCAAGGAGAGAACATACACACTCCACACAGAACCACCCGGACCAGGAATCCAACCCAGATCATCTTACTGTGCTAACAGTGCTAACTAGAAGAAACAACCCAGTATTATTATCAGTTCTCATCTAATACCTGCTTTGACTGCTCAGTACTTCATTAAGCTAAATCAAGATTGCTGCTGAAGGAATTGAATACATTCATAGAATAAAAAAATTCTGGAACACAGCCACAGACTAAAAATGCCTGAATTTCTGGATCTGTTACCTAAAAACACCACTGTAAAAAATGAAAAAACAGAAGAAAAACGTGAAAAATATCGACGCCATCCAAAGAAAAACATCTCCATTTTTGTTGATTTTTCTTTTTCCACTCCGTTTGAACAGAGCAGCTGTCGTTCATATTGTGTTTACATTTCATTACGAATGGACCAATAGAAATGCTCCAAAATCTGTTTCCATTGACTTCCATTGAAAGTAACGTAAAGTTTTTGTCTCTCCTGTAAAGCTGCAATTTTAGAGATATACATATAATTTCTTTCTTTGATCCCTCTCTCTTTTTCACCCAGCAAATAAATACCAACATGCATCTCTCTGGTTTTCCATCTCTCTCTCTCTCTTTCTCTCTCTCTCGCTGATCAATACAGACTCTCTGCTCCTCAGGCTGGACGTCACAGTGGAGGAGATTAGCAGTGCCGTCTAAAGATTCTCTCCTAAACCTTCTGTCACTACAAAGCCATGTTCTCTACGTTATTATCTATTACAGCTCTGACTCTAATCTCTCTCCCTCTCTCCTTCCCTCTCTATCTCTCTCTCTCTCCGTCACACACACACACACACACACACACACACACACACACACACACACACACACACACACACACACACAATTAAGTCCAAATGATGAACATTCTCTGTTAGAGAGAGAGCGAGATAGGGAGGGAAGGAGAGAGAAAGAGACGAGCAAAACAGAGCAAATGAGAGCGGGAGCGAGAATGGCAGAGAAAGGAAGAGAGAGAGAGAAAGAGAGAAAAAGAGTGTGAGAATGAGAAAGAGAATGAGAGAGAGGGAGAGAGTGTGAGAATGAGAAAGAGCATGAAAGAGAGGGAGAGAAAGAGAGAATAAGGGAGAGAGAAGCCAAGATAAAGAAAAGGAAAGAGAGAAAGAAAGTGAGAATGGAAGAACAAGCGAGACACTATTAAGTCCAAAGAATGAGCATTCTCTCTGTGTGTGTGTGTGTGTGAGAGAAAGAGAGAAAGAGAGAGAGAGGGAGAAAAATAGAACAAAAAGAGCAAAAGAGCAAATGAGAGCAGGAGAGAAGGACAGAGTTAGGAAGAGAGAGAGAATGTGAGAGAGAGTGAGAATGAGAGAGAGAGAAGGGAAGAGAGAGAGAAAGTGAGAAAAGTCAAAAGAAAGGGAGAGAAAAAGCAAGAGAGAGAAAGGCAGAGAGGATGAGAGGGAGAGAGAAAGGTAGAGGGGAAGAGAGAGAGAGAGAGGCAAGGCGAAAGAAAAAAGAGTGAGAGAGAGAGTGAGAATAATAGAAAGAGAAGGCGAGAGAGAGTGAGAAAGAGAGAGAGAAGGCAAGTGAGAGTGTGAGAGAGAAAGAGAGAGAGTGAGAAAGAGAAGGGGAGAGAGAGAGAGAAAGAGAGAAGGCAAGAGAGGGTGAGTGAGAGAAAGAGAGAAGGCGAAAGAGAGAGAGAGAAAGAGGGAAAGAGAGAGAGAGCGAGCTGCAGTAATGTGATTTGTGTGTGGCACTGCTAAGATCAGCTTATAAGATTTATACGGGTTGGCCAAATATGAGCTGCCTATTTGGCTCTGCCTGGGCGAGTTACTAAAAGCCTCTCTATCTCTCTCTCCTCCTTACACACACACACACACACACACACACACACACACAATCATTTAACCTATTAAGAAACTGTAGTGCACAAGCTTGTGAACATAAGCACTGTTACTGCTGTGAAACGACATTTCAGCTGAGTTGCATAGTGTAAAGAATTAAAGCAGCAATTTATTTACAACTTTAATAAAACTTTAAAGAAACCTGTAATAGCATAGGGTAGCACAGGTAGATGGAGCACAGTTAGATCAAGCAGAGGTAGATGGCACACAGTTAGATCAAGCATTGGTAGATCAAGCATAGGTAACAGGAGCACTGTTTGTTTGATCCCAGTTAGATTGAGCACAGGTAGATCAAGCACAGGCAGATCGAGTACAGTTAGAGTCAGCATAGGTAATTAGAATGCCATTAAATTAAGCACAGGTAGATCAAGCCAGCACAGGTAGATCGAGTGTCATTAAATCGAGCACATCTAGATCAAGCACAGACAGATCGAGCACAGTTAGATCGAGCATAGGTAATTTGAATGCCATTAAATTAAGCACAAGTAGATTGAGCACAGGTAGCTCGAGCGCCATTTAATCGAGCACAGCTAGACCAAGCACAGACAGATCGAGCGCAGGTAGATCGAGCACCATTAAATTGAGCACAGCTAGACCAAGCACAGACAGATCGAGCATAGGTAATTTGAATGTCATTAAATTAAGCACAGGTAGATCTAGCGCCATTAAATTAAGCACAGCTAGATCAAGAACAGGGAGATTGAGCACAGTTAGATCGAGCATAGGTCATTCGAATGCCATTAAATTAAGCACAGCTAAATCAAGCACAAGGAGATCGAGCACAGTTAGATCGAGCATAGGTAGTTTGAATGTTATTAAGTTAAGCACAGGTAGATAGAGCACAGGTAGATTGGGCACTGTTAAATCGAGCACAGGTAGATTTAGTGCTGGTGACATCACGTTCACTCCCACCTTCGCTTGACCTGCTAGTATTGTAGTATTTAATTCTATCCACACCAGAAATGTTCTCTGAGTCTCCGCCGTCGGCTGAAGAGTGGACTTTCACAGATTCTCTATTCGGCCGCAGCCTGTGTCCAGACAGACTCAGTTACCTGTGCACACCCTCTCTGTGGCTCACACACTCACTCGTGAGGGTCAAGACGAGCTTTTTAGGGAAGAGACGCTTCCGCGTACTGATCAATAAGTGCAGCGGGGTCAACACTTCAGCCAATACTGCAGCTAAACCCACCGCTCTCATTTACTGTGTGTGTACGCTCTTACTCAGACCTGGGGGCTGCTGAGGGAGATGCGATCGCAATTAAAGTCCTGACAGTAAAGATCCTGCAGGCGCTGAGGCCCTGCTCCACAGCAGTGCACTGCGGAGCCTATAAAGGGCCCGTCTTATGCAAAAATGAACTTTTCTGGGAGTTTTTTTAAAAGAAAATCGTTTGATGTAGTGTTTAAACTTAAGCTTAAGTTTCAAAACACATTGTTCACTGGCCAGTTCATATACAAAAACCAGGCCAAACCAGCACAATCCAGATTTTATGCTTCTGTGAAGTCATTGAAACTAACTCATTTACATAGCCAGTTACTCAGGCTGCAGCAGTTTAGCTCCGCCCACTCACACTGAAGTTTTAAGAAGTGTTTCAGTCTAAACTGCTTTTCGAATGAGGTAAAACACAGAGCAGCCAATCAGAGCAGAGGTGATTTGCATATATCAGCCTCAAAGGCACAGTAATAAACAGCCTGGCTAATCCTAACGTATATGAAGAAGTTATGTTCATTTAAAAACAATTTATGATCAATCTTAGATAGATAGATAGATAGATAGATAGATAGATAGATAGATAGATAGATAGATAGATAGATAGATAGATAGACACAGATAGATAGATAGATAGACAGACAAAAATAGATAGATAGATAGACAAAAATAGATAGATAGATAGATAGATAGATAGATAGACAAAAACAGATAGATAGATAGATAGACAAAGATAGATAGATAGATAGACAGACAAAAAAAATAGACAGATAGACAAAAATAGATAGATAGATAGATAGACAAAGATAGATAGACAGATAGATAGATAGACAAAGATAGATAGATAGACAAAAATAGATAGATAGATAGATAGATAGATAGACAAAGATAGATAGATAGATAGATAGATAGATAGATAGACAAAGATAGATAGATAGATAGATAGATAGATAGATAGATAGATAGACAAAGATAGATAGATAGATAGATAGATAGATAGATAGAGACAGACACAAATAGATAGATAGAAAGACAAAAAAAATAGATAGAGCGTCTCCAAACTTTTGACTGCACATGGTGTCGTTTTCTTTTGAGCTCTTTAAACATTTTCCTGGCATTTAAACTAAAAACTGTGGACTGCGATTTCAGGAAAGTCTGTCCTAAACCCAAACCCAACCTCGGCCTGACCGCTGGCTCCTCTGCGTGATCAGTCAGCTCGTGCCATTCCTCCGTTAGTCTCAGTTACACTGTCTCGTTCTCTCATTATATTCAGCCCTTCACTGTTTCTCCTCTGACAGTAATGAGGTTTGAATGAGGAAAAAGGAGCACCGGGTGAGCCGATAACTCACCTCCCACCACAGAGGCAAATACAGGAAATACTATGCAGCAGACTTAGACACTTCATTTCATGGTCAACAGCACAAGAAGTGGCCTCAGACTTGGTCCGACTTCTGTCTGGTAACTATTCAAACTCTCAAAGGGCTTCTAGAGAACCACACTAAATAGAAAGATGGACGGATAGATATTGATTCCAGAAGGAAATTCAAGATCTCTACATTTAACCCATCTGTGCAGTGAAACACTCACATATACACACAGTTGTGTGCTGTTGGTGCAGGAGATCAAGCTTCCAGTCACAAGGCTGGGTCCCTAACCTCCCGCCCATTAATTGTGATCGTAATGTGTTTTCTTTGAGACAAACTCTCGAAGGGCTTCCAGAGAAAAATGTGTATCCTAATATTTAAATCCCAGATTTATCTAGATTGTCTAGATATTTCATAGTAAATGGACCAATAGAAAAGATGTGTCAGTGATGAGCCAGTGATGAGCCAGTGATGAGCCAGTGATGAGCCAGTGATGAGCCAGTGATGCACCAGTGATGCGCCAGTGATGAGTCAGTGATGAGCCAGTGATGTGTCTGTGATGCGCCTGTGATGAGCCAATGATGAGCCAATGATGAGCCAATGATGTGCCAGTGATGTGTCAGTGATGAGCCAGTGATGTGCCATTGATGAGCCAATGTGTTAGTGATGTGCCATTGATGTGCCAGTGATGAGCCAGTGATGTGCCAATGATGAGCCAATGATGTGCCAGTGATGTGCCATTGATGAGCCAATGATGTGCCAGTGATGTGTCAGTGATGAGCCAGTGATGTGTAAATGATGTGTCAGTGATGAGCCAGTGATGTGCCAGTGATGCGCCAGTGATGAGCCAGTGATGAGCCAGTGATGTGCCAGTGATGCACCAGTGATGAGCCAGTGATGAGCCAGTGATGTGTAAATGATGTGTCAGTGATGAGCCAGTGATGTGCCAGTGATGAGCCAGTGATGAGCCAGTGATGTGCCAATGATGAGCCAATGATGAGCCAATGATGTGCCAGTGATGTGTCAGTGATGAGCCATTGATGAGCCAATGATGTGCCAGTGATGTGTCAGTGATGAGCCAGTGATGTGTAAATGATGTGTCAGTGATGAGCCAGTGATGTGCCAGTGATGCGCCAGTGATGAGCCAGTGATGAGCCAGTGATGTGCCAGTGATGTGCCAGTGATGTGCCAGTGATGCGCCAGTGATGAGCCAGTGATGAGCCAGTGATGTGTAAATGATGTGTCAGTGATGAGCCAGTGATGTGCCAGTGATGAGCCAGTGATGTGTAAATGATGTGTCAGTGATGAGTCAGTGATGAGCCAGTGATGTGTCAGTGATGCGCCAGTGATGTGCCTGTGATGAGTCAGTGATGAGCCAGTGATGAGTCAGTGATGCGCCTGTGATGTGCCTGTGATGAGCCAGTGATGCGCCTGTGATGTGCCTGTGATGAGTCAGTGATGTGCCTGTGATGTGCCAGTGATGCGCCAGTGATGTGTCTGTGATGAGTCAGTGATGTGCCTGTGATGTGCCAGTGATGCGCCAGTGATGTGTCTGTGATGAGTCAGTGATGTGCCTGTGATGAGTCTGTGATGTGTCTGTGATGCGCCTGTGATGTGCCTGTGATGAGCCAATGATGTGCCAGTGATGAGCCAGTGATGAGCCAGTGATGAGCCAGTGATGTGCCATTGATGAGCCAATGATGTGTCAGTGATGTGCCATTGATGTGCCAGTGATGAGCCAATGATGTGTCAGTGATGAGCCAGTGATGTGTCAGTACTGTGCCATTGGTGTGTCAGTGATGTGTCGGTGATGAGTCAGGTCTGTGTTGTATAGTCAGCGCAGGTGTTCAATAACAACCACCACAATAAGAGCCAAGAAAAAAGTATTAAGACGTCATTTATCAGGATAACCGTTCAGTATCGTCATATGGCCCACCCTGATGGTGGGGTTTGGTTTATGGTGGTGACTTCAGGCAGGCGGGGGTTCAGCAGATACAGGAGACGGAGGCACTGTAGTTAATGTACTTACATGCTACCCGTAGCTGAGCTGCTGTCTGTAGGCAGAGATCCATTAGAACGCTCCATTTGAGCCAATCTGAGAGAGAGAGAGAGAGAGAGAGAGAGAGAGAGAGAGAGAGAGAGAGAGAGATAGAGAGAGAGGGAGAAAGAGAAAGAGAGAAAAGAGTGAAAGAGAGGGAGAGAAAGAGCAAAGAGAAAGAGAAAAAAAAGAGAACGCGAGAAAGAAAGTAAGAGAGTGAGAAAAAGAGAGAGGGAAGGAGAAAGAAAAAGAAGAGAAAAAGAGGGAAAAAGAGAGAGGAAAAGAAGAGAGCATAAGGAGAGAGAAAAGAGGAAGAAAGAGAGAATAAAGCAAAAGAATAATGGGAAAGATGAGAGAAAGAAAAACAAAAAGAGGGAAACAGAGACAGAAAAGGAAGAATAGGGAAAATCAGGTAAAGGAGGAAGACGAAGAAAGCGAAAGAAATCGGTAAAAGGAACATGGGAAAGAAGAACAATAAGATGAGAGAGAGAACAAGATAAAGAGATAAATGGAAGAAAGACAGGAAAAAAGAGAAAAGATAAGCAAGAGAGAAAGGGAGATAAGAAAAGAAAAAAAACAGGAGAGAGCGAGAGAGAAAGAGAGACAATAGAAAAGAGAAAAGATGAAAAAAGTGAGAGAAAAGGACAGAGAAAAAGCAAGAAAATAAAAAGACAAGAGAAAAGGAGGAGAGAAAGAAAGTGAGAAGAGGGAAAGATAAGAAAATAGGAAGGAGGGAGGGAAAAAGAGAGAGATATTAGGTCATAGTTGGCAATAGGAGCGTAATGTACACCACAGAAATCAATACGCCGGCTGCGTTTTCAGACACATACAGTAAAAACTCCAGACTAAACGATTCTTGCTTTATTTATTTGGACGCATACGCAGCGGAAAAGTATCTGCGTGGATAACGACGTGAAAAACGACAGAATGAAAACATCCTCCCACATAAATAATTAAACAAACAAACCAATAAGTAAATAAATAATAAAGTACAAGCGTCCTGCTGCGGCCGGCGGAGCTCGACACGGCCACTTTGCGCTCAGCATCACATTTAATAGAGTGCTTGTGCATTGTGAGAGGCAATGATCTTTATTCTCACAACACCCCCCCTCGCCCTCCATCACCACCACTCCCACCCCAGAACACTTCCCAGCAGCCTCAGCGGATTACTGTCTCGCCCAGCCAAAGAGCAGACGTAATGGGATTGCAGCTTCAGAAGCAGTGTACACTTACAGCCCATAATAACTCAGACTGGGAGTGAATATGAAACACTGACGCTACTGATGAGCCTCCCCGCTGATAAAAGAACCCACTTTCAGTACGTCTGCTTATTCGTAGGTGGTCTTCAGTGGTGCTGCACGCATTTGCTGGTTATTGTATTGTGTAGATAATGAGTGATTGAGAATGGAGCACCTATGATATACATCTCAGCCCTAAATCATTCTTCATTTTATGATCTGTGAATATTACAAAGACTCTATGTAGTTTGTTGTTACTGCCACAAATTCTGTTTCTGATACTGTAGCTGTACTGTAATGAATTGCTGTAAATTTACTGTGGATATACAACAGTATCTTACTGTTTTTTTAATAATAATGGTAAAATACTGTCAAACAATCACACAGCGTATATAAATTAACAGTAATGCAATCAGTTGCCCAATAACAGTAAATTACTGTAATTTATCAGCATAATACAGTATTTTCTGTCAATCGTTTGAAATATGCACCATCATCCCTTTACAGTCCAGTCACTATCCATCAAAATCATACTGGTGATTGCAGACTAATGTTTCTTTTAAATGATAACCCTTTTTTATTAAACTATCTAAACTGCTTCTACCCATTTAAATGACAAAATATATAAGGTAGGCGGGGCCAGCCTATTTGGCTCAGCTGAGGACAGAGGACCTTTGGACTGCAGCTGCGGCGGTCCTCATAAAACTTAAGAAAACGATAGCTGTTAACATCGCGTCTCCTAATGTTTGCAGCAATATGGTTTAGTCAGTGTAATTATTAAACTTTTAAGATATAAGATGTTGTTAGTTAGGTCTGTTTCATTTAGTGACTAAATATAGCAAAGAAACTGTAGCTTGAATGGTGTTAGCTAGTTAGCTAGCTAGCAGGCGGGCTAGTTAGTTAGTACTATAAATACGTAGTTACTTTACTACTGTAAATCAATTTACAGCACAAAACTGTTCAAATAAATTACAGTAGATGTACTGTAAAATAACAGAGATGCCAGTATTTTACTGTTAATTTACAGTGTTAATGTACAGTTTTTTACAGTGTGTTAAGCCTTTTGGAACCATCTTGGAGGCTCAACTTCGTTAGTTCTAGTAGACCAAGATAAGCTACCGTTCAAAGGTTTGGAGGCGTCTGTTGTTACAAAGCAGTTATTTTGGGTACAATCACTTGGACAATGTACATTATATGAGTATATTATAAAAATGTATTTTAAGATTTTTTTATTCAGTATTTAAAATACTGTGAGAGCAACAAGCAGGTAAATAAATAATCTAAATAATTAACTACTTAATTAACTACTGCCTGGAGATTTGAGCTCTAATTTAGAAATATGAGGCATTCTGATTGTTCATTTATTGTTCCAATAGTTTTCTCAATAATTTCTCAAACTTTTATCAACAAGTTCACTCTGTGCACTAAATTTCCTTCAGGATCAATAAAGTATCTATCTATCTATCTATCTATCTATCTATCTATCTATCTAAAATTTGGTTGTCTGAATATCTAGAGTTCTAGTATTTGAAATCAAGTATGATATTTTATTTTTATTCATCTCACTTCACAGCTGCCTCTAATTCGTTAGTGTGAATGAGCTGTTTTCTGAACAGTGCAAATGTGGTGTCCCACAGGGCTCTATTCTAGGGCCCCTACTGTTTTCTATTTTAAAGCCCCTAAACCAGTTTTTAAGCTGTTTGTAACTGTTTTAATGTGCTGTTGTTTTCAAACCTTTAATCAGGTTTCAGTGTAACTACAATAAAGAAGTGTGATATAAATAAAAGCTGTTATAATTATCGATCTAGATTATCAAAACGATTGATGAAAATGCTGACAGTGTGCTAGAGTGAATGCGACGGCTACCTGCTGGCGTACTGCTCTATCCGTGAGTGCGTGTCGTCGTGGGGAAGCTGAGGGGACTGGGACAGCCTGGAACATAACGAAGAAACAAAACAGACATGACTAAACGATCACTTAAACCACACCAGTTTAAAAAAATGAAAAAGAAGTGGACCGGTGATCTACTGGACTGGCTGTGAGTGCTATCAGGGTGGGAGGATGAAACAGAAGGTTAAGTGGAGGAGAGAAAAGGAGGGGAGAGGGTGGACGTGCGGGGTGGCTCTTTCGCTGAATCATGCGTCGGTGCAGGCGGCATGCGCTACGGATGATGAAACAGAGGTGGAATAAGTGGTCATGCATATACTCACTCATACTGCTCCGGACACATGCTGATCAGAGTGACCGGGCTGTGGGGAAAAAAACAAAACACACAGGTGGGGGGAGGACGAAAGGAGAGAGAGGAAGGGACAGAATCTTTAGGGTCAAAGGTCACACAACGTGAGGTCACGTCCACACATGAGGAACAGGTGGTGCGGCAGAGGATCACAGGTCACATGACCGCACTGGACAGTACGAACTGTGCAACTTAATCAAGGGACAGTCTGTCAAATTAACCTAGGTAGTGAATCAGCCAAGACATGCTTGGTTTGGTTATGTCTAGTAAAGCTGTTCTACCAATGACCACATTTTTAAAATATATAATTAATTTGTTATTTATTTATATCAATAATCTAATAAATACATGACATATTTATTATTCAACAACAGCTCTTATGTGAAATCGTTTTAAAGCACCCATATGCAATTCCTTTCATTTTCTTTTCCCTTCAAATGTTTAAAAAAAAGTCAAGTGGTGCAACTGTCCCACCTTATAGGTTGACTAGGTAAAAGGTCAAAACATGTTACAATGTTACATAACCTTCTATATAAAATGATTTGGCATAATTCTCTAGTTTATTATACTTAAAAATCAACACTATGTTGCAAAATAACACTTATTAACATTTAACTCCATGAAAAACGTCCACAAATGTCAGGCGGCACAACCAAAAACAAAGGGCTTTTATTTTGACATGCTTTTATAAAAGAGGGCCCAGAGTATTGCATCATGAAGAAGACCCCAAGGGACCTTTATGGTGCTACGCCCAGGTCAGCAATCCCTTTACAAGTCCTGAAAATGATGAGTCATTTTGGTTAGCATGATTCGGTTTACCCTGTCAGGCGGCACAACCTCAAGAACAACATGAAAATGTGAAATTGTTATAATAATAATAATCACAACACAATAATTCTAATATCAATTATATTATTAATAATATAAACACTACATTTGAACAATGTTAAGTCGTCATTTTAGAGGTACTTGTTGCTTTGGGGGCAACGCTTCTTAAGGACCACTGAAGGAAGGGCTGTATTTGGTTTGCTGTCCAGTTTAAGGACAAGGGTTTAATTTTTATTTTTATTTGAAATTAGTTTGGTGGCAAAACCAGGAAGTCATCTGGTGCAACCTGATTGGTTTTAATATCTGAAAATGAAACTGCAAGCGACCAGCTATATTTAAGACATATAAATGAATCAAGACATAAATGCAAATGTATATGCAGAAATCAAAATAAACATTTGTTTTCATTCAATGTAGCCAACTGGTTTTAAATGTAGCAGCAGGTGTAGCGACTGACTGCTAACCCAAACACCGAGAACATTAGTTACATTACTTGCTCTGTCGTTGATCGCTCAGATGTTTACATTTATTGACTTCTATTTTTCTTCATCATTTGAACTAGACAGCTGCCGTTTACACTGTGTAAAAATTCCATGACGAATGAACCAATAGAAGTGCTCCAAAATAGATCAGACAAAATTCTGGTTCCATTGGCTTACATTAAAAGTAAAGTATGTTTTTGTCCTTTCTTGTAAAGTTGTTATTTTAAAGATATAGTGACTGTCCGAGCCATGTTAAAGAATGTATTTGCTTTAAATTATTGTTTAAAAAAAGCTATTTTAAGATCTATACATATCGTTGTACCTCCAAATTGCAACTTTACAGGAGAGACAGGAGAAACATACTTTACTTTCAATGTAAGTCAATGGAACCAGAATTTTTTTCCCCAAGCTATTTTGGAGCACTTCTATTGGTCCATTCATACAATGTAAACAACCATTGGCGTGTTCAAATGATGTAGAAAACTCAAAATTAACCACTAGGGGGAATGTATTTGAGTTACAGTTAAATATTAGACACAAGACAAGTGCGATCTCTAATTAGATGGATTAATTAGAAATTCACAGCTTAGATTACTAATGTCTTATTTGTATATCAATCTATTCGTCAGTAAACACGTTCGAAAGATTTTTGAGTTTTTAAGGAAAACGCCGCGTCAGACTGGTTGTTAAACACAGCATACAAGCAACACGCAGCTGCCAGTACAGTGACCATAATTATGGTATAACCATCAAGAATTGGGGGCACAGCTTCTTAGGGACCACTCAGGAAAGGGGTGTATTTGATTTGTTGTCGAGTTCGCACATAAACAACTCTCAGAATCACATATCGCACCTTTAATCTCTGTATGGGCAGCTGCATGTCCACTGTTCTAAAACCCACTGCTTTTATTCTCCTGTCCCTTCACTGGTGCACTGACGGGGCATTCTCTAAAGCCGTACCTCTTTTACAAACACAGACAGTAATATCCATGAATTAGCATTCCATAAGGATAATCGCATTACCTCCATTCTGGTTCTCTCCAGAGAGCGTCTCTGTGATATCATGTATAATCAGCGCTGGGTAAAAACACCTGAGTCAATAAAGCGCTGCAGCACCCACGTGTGCATACCGAGAACACAAAGGCGTGGGCGGCGCACACAAAGTGGATGAAAGTAAGAGAGTGCATGTGGTGGTGCTCGGGTCTTATACCAGGCTGAGGAGGATGGCAGGCTAAATCCCATCTGCGCGACCTCATTCACCACCGTTTCACCCCAACGTCACTCGCCGACCAGCGGCTGCAGGACGGAGCAGCCTCGTTTAGAGCTGATGAAAGGGGTCGGCGTGTCGTTTGTGAAAGAGCTGATATCAGAGCGTGTGAGATAAAGACCTCCAAGGTTAGATCGCCAGCCTCGCTCTGTTTTGATGTTTTCTGCATACAGAAACAACACGACTGCAGAGGCGGACAGTAAGCCGGATCCGTTTCACAGCGGGACGGCCAAGTTCATGTTCCCTCCTTCAGAGGGGGATGCCAGATTTAGCGAGATGATTCAGAGAGAGAGAGAGAGAGAGAGAGAGAGAGAGAGAGAGAGAGAGAGAGAGAGAGAGAGGGATGAAGAGACAGAGAAAACCAGAGAAGAAAGAAAGACAGAACAAGAGAGAGACCAAGAGACAGACAGAAAGAGTGAGAAGCAGAGATACAAGGAGAGAGAGAGAGAACAAGAGACAGATAGAAAGAGAGAGAAGCAGAGATAGAAAAAGAAAGAGAACAAGAGACAGATAGAAAGAGAGAGAAGCAGAGATAGAAGGAGAGAGAGAGAGAACAAGAGACAGACAGAAAGAGAGAGAAGCAGAGATAGAAGGAGAGAGAGAGAACAAGAGACAGATAGAAAGGGGCAAGCCGGAGAGAGAAAGAGTCTTTAACAAGGGGTCAGTCTCTGACCACAGGCCTGCTGGTGTCCAGATACTGTTTGGGTGGTGGATCATTCTCAGGGCTGCAGTGTGTGTACGCACAGTGCTGGCACAGCGTGTCGGTGTCACTGCTCCCCCGAGAGTGGACCACCGCCAACACCAGCCAGCCGAGAGCGGCCAAGAACCTCCACAGAAATACAGCCAATTAAAGTGAACTGACTGGGAGAGAAAAACTGAAAGAGTAAAAAGAGAAATGAAAGAGTGCAGCGAGAAGCAATCTCCGTCCACAGAGCAGAACAGGAAGCTGCACATGTGTGAGTGCGGGGCTGTATTGAGCTCTGCCGTAATGACTCCTGACAGCCTAATGAATCCTGACAGTGTCAACAACCCCGAGCGGCGGAATAAAAACTTGGTCAATATCCCGCGGCACTCGGGCCGTTTGAAAAATGCAAACACGCCGCGCTTTCATTTGGCTCTTGGAAAGAAGAGTGAATAGATTCCGAGCCGCCGCACGACACCGGCGAGGGCGGCTTAGATTTCCCTTATGCAATAATATAATACAGCGTGCGTCTCGTTTGAAGGCGTGAAACAGTTTTACTGCACTGGAATCGCGTGCGACTCCGAGTCGGCTTGCGAGGAGAGTTGAGGCACGGGGTGGAACCTGCGGCGTAGCAGATCACGAGAACTTTCAACTTTCCAACCTGGAGTTATCGCGGCTGCACTGAAGACACTGATGAAGACACCAGTGACCAAAACAAACAGAATGGAAAACTATTTCTATTACACAGGAGTTCAGTATATAGAACTGTACATACCCTGAATCTCAAACACTGTTAGGGCTGTGTATTGGCTAGAACCAGTCGATACAATACATATCGTGATAAAGCGGACACGATTCCATATCGTGATATACCGTGATTTTTCAAATCCTACTATTAAAACACACCACTGTATGAACAGGTTTGTCAATACTTACAATAGCATTGCGCCCTTGTGCTGCTTGTTAATGTTGGAGTGGAGCTGAAAATGGATTACAACACTGCCATCTAGTGGTCAGAGGTTTAAACACAGCACACAAAGATTCAATGTCTGCGAGGAATCTGTGTATCGATACAGTGTTTTTGAGAATCAATACAGTATCACTAAACATAATATCTCAATATTCCATATTTTCGATATTTTCTTACACATCTAAACACTGTTGGTCCTCCTTTTAACCCTTTGATGCACAAGCTAAGCAAACCCCCTTCTAATGCACCGCATGGCTCAAACTTGATTTTAACTGGCTGTAGTGCTGCGTATCTCTTTGGTAAATCTATTCAAATCAGTTTTTGATTAGTTAATGTTCTAGGCGTTCAATAAAAATCTTGTTTTTGATGTTAAATCATTATTTTAATTCTTATTGATAACACAAGGGCTAATTTTTACCTTTGTTGTGCGTTAGAAGGGCTGTGATATACATAAATAAATAAATAAATAATAATAATAATAATAATAATAATAGGCGGCACAGTGGTATAGTGGTTAGTATGGTGGTGTAGTGGTCAGCACTGTCTCCTCACAGCAAGACAATCCGGGTTGGATTCCCGGTCCGGGCAGTTCTGTGTAGAGCAGAGAACGTGACCCCAACTAGCGGGATAAAGCAGAAGATAATGGATGGATGGATGGATGGATAATAATAATAATAATAATAATAATAATAATAATAATAATAATAATAAAACTGAATTCAGTGAATTTGTGAAGATTAAAAAAAAAGTAAATTGAGGAATTCCTGGAAGCTTGAGTGATAAAATGAATTTATTGTAAAGATACAAAAAATAAAATCTCAGTCGGGTCACTGTTGACCCAGGTTGTGCATCAAAGAGTTAGATATGAATCCGGCATTTCTAAAAAAGGCTCAGAAGCAGGAGGAAAACACATGGCCATTCTAGATTTAATGTATTTAATTGTACCTTAAACCCACATGATCTATAAATGGTTAAAGACTAGGAGTCTACGCTCTGACTCGACTTTTAGAGGCACAAATAGCACGTAGCCTACACGCCTCACACACAAGAAATCAGACAGTTTGTGGACTATATATTTTGGCAGAGAGCCATTTGAGAAGCAGCTACGTGTGTTTTAAAGCACCTGATGTTAATTTTCTAATCGATTACATCAATGCGTCACCACAGCCCCAGTAACGTTAGACTCTAGCACCTCAGAGTTACTTACATATCTAACTGTGGTATGAGAGCGGCGCTTATTTACACAGACACTCAGTTTATTTAGTCTATTTTGACATGTTGCATCTGTGGGGTCACTGTGGCGTCTGACTATAAGCCAGATCAGAGCAGAGCTCATCAGATTATTAGTGAGCTCAGCAAAAAAAGACCAAAAAGCTTCTAGGAGCAAATCATTAGGAGTAAATGGGCATACAGAATCGAACCAGTGCAAACAAAGTCACAACCCTTATATGTAGAACATCAGAGAACAATTAAAAAATCCTGAATTAAAAATAAAGGTAGTTATTACCGGCAATCCAAAACTGGTTTAACATAATTACACAATTAATCACACAGCGAGTTTAATGAGGAACGATTTGCATATAATTTACATGCTGTTGGGAAATTCCAACCAGTCTTCCAGATCTTTCCTGTTCCTGTGACTGTAAACCCAACAGCAACTTTTTCACCATCTACTCGCGAACAAAGTTTAAAATCCACACTTTCCACGCGCCTGTGTCACTGAGAAGGGAGTCGCTGGTGGTAAGTGTGATTTCTAAGGATGAACAGATCTCACACAGAGGCAGAGCAGAAGTAGAGAGAAAAGGAAACAGAAATAGGTGTGTATGTGAGAGAGCGAGGGGTGAGGCTATTTTAAAATAACTGCTGAAGGAGCGCTGAGATGTTTTTTTGTGTGGATGAAGGACTGGGGGGAGGCGGGAAGGCGGTGTATTCTCTGATACTGATGAACATGCCGGGGGATGTTTAAATGGCTGTGAGGGCACAGGAGGGTATTTTATACCTCTATGTGAGGTATTCGCACAATTTAACATCACCAGCCAAAAAAAGTTCTGACAGACCACAACTGGCAGACACGTGGACCTCAAGGCTTCCACTCCAGTTACTGAAATCTGGTTCCTAATGACTATAATTCAGTTAATTACTGACTAGAGTGAGGACGTTATTTCGGTATGAATCTGCAGCCGGGCTGTGCATCAGCAAGAACCTGCTGATACATATCATGAAACAGGGGTTACGATATAAAGTACAAAATAACATGAATATCTTATTGTGAGAGAAGTAGATCATATCTTGAGCTCCAGTTTGAAGAACAAAGTGTAGTTCCAGATTTCTCCTGGACGCCCCAGACATTGTATGAATGTATTCAGTTCCTTCAGCAGTAATCTTGATTTAGCTTAATGAAGTACTGAGCAGTCAAAGCAGGTATTAGATGAGAACTGTAAATAATACTGGGTTTTTTATAGAAGGAGAAGCTTGGAAAGGGTTAAATAAACACACTGATGTATGTAAAAGCACTACTTACTCTATTAATACTGTTTGAATATTTAAAAAATAAAGTTTTGTGTAGAAAGTAAAAGCTTCCTGGTAAATCAGCTTTTTATATATAATAATGTCCCCACGTACCTAAAACTGCACAGTAGTGTGGTTCAATTATTAAAATCTGCTTATTGAATACTATAATTTAGGTAATTATTGGCTGGACTGTTAATTTTAATCCAGCATAAAAAAATGCAGTAGGACTGTATTGGCAATAATGTGGTGGCATGATATGTAACATGATTACTATTTGATATTTTGCGATACTGTAAACAAGATGATATAATCACAGTTACGATACCAATCGAGGGTGGCGTTATATGCCACGTCAGGCTACATGCAATTGTTAGCGCAAGCAAATCATGAAACATGGTCTAAACAGGTTTATTAAATTTTTATCGAGCTCATGTGACGAAGCATAATATTTTTAACTAAATCAGAAGTAGGTCTATGTGGGAGTAAACCGCTTGCTACAGTTCCAGAAGAGCCACATCTGAAAAGTATCTCTACTAGGAACAGCAGAGCGTAGATCCAGGTGGAATATTAAGCAGCAGAATGAACGTCTTCTACAGCCGAGAAGAGCTGCTTATCTAGAACTATAAACTCAATCACTCTGGCTGTAGTTCTTTAGCTCTCTGGCTGTTTCTGCTGCTGTTCTGTTCGTACCGGTCAGATCTGGTCTGTATGGTGTTCTGGGTTGTTTGTTTTGTGCTAGCTGTGCATGCTAGCTCTGCTGTTTGCTGATACTCACTGTATTCAGCCGTGTGGTGTCTCTGAAATGCCGAATCAGATTAGTGTGTTAAATGTCTTTGTCTTGGTTCCCCAACGAGAGACGCTGATTTTACATTTTACAATTTTACAGATGTTACAAACTGCTCTGGATGAGAGTCACATACACAGACAGACAACGTTTTCTATCTGCACATGCAGTGAACGCTGTAAACGGTTCTCGCAACGCCGCTGCTTTAGTCAGTCTGTGGAAAATAAAAGGGTGTTTAGTTTTTAAATAAATTTAAATTTATCATTAAATAAAGTATTTCCTAGTGGTTCAGATAGGAATTGCAGGGAGTTGGCCAGAGGGCTTCCTGGATGAAACGCTAGATGTAAATACCGAAATTAGGCTCATTTGTTTAACGTCATCGATCGGCTCTCGGGATCGGATAAATTGGAGAAATATTGGTCGTTCACTGATCACATATTTTGATTAAAAATCGTCCGATACATAGTCGATCGATCCTTCCATCTCTAATATATATATATATGTTGGAGTGAAACAGTCTGATGGCAAATAACACTGCTATCTAGAGAACACAGAATTATTGATTAAAAACCGAAATTGACTTTTTGAGAATAGATACAGTATAATCAAAGTAGTATTACAATATTTAATATATTGATATTTTCTCACACCCCTAATCTGCAGCGTGTATAGTCTTTCCAGTCTGAAGGCCGAGAGCGAATGAGCGAAACATGAAATGATTTTAAATAACACAAAATAAGAAAAATAGCAGTATGTCTCCAAAACAACGCTGTGTTCTCAGAGGTGTAAACACTCTCCAGTGATGAGGCTGCGGAAGGGCAGGTTGAGCTGCCGCTGATGATCCAACACATGGGCTCCCGCTGCCAAGCTGAGAGGAAGGACGTTTCAATTCAGGCAGTTTGATCCAATCATGGGGAGCGGACACAGCACGCTTAACACAGCCTCCCCTCTTCAGAAGGAGGAGTGAGAACAAAAAACAAAAGTCAATGTCAATCCAGCCTCTCTCTTCACAGCGAGCGTGAACCGAGAAGCCTCGTCTCTGAGGACTGAAAGAAAACTGGGTGCTGGAAAATGTCCCGCAGGAGCCTGAAGACCCGCGCGGCACTTTTAGTCAGTTTTAATCACTTTAAGTCCAGCCATATGCTCAGCAGGAGAACTCATTAGCCTATTGCCACGAAGGAGGGGGAGAGGAGTGCAGTTCTCATCCTCTGATAGATCATTCAGCTTCTTTCAAGTGCTGCTTGAAGGAGGACAAATAAACTGGCAGAGGAACGAGAGCCGCGCTCTAAGATTTATGGCCTCGGCGCGAGACATTTTCTCCTTTGTTGTATTTTGCGAGAGGCTGACAGATGAAAGGATGACCTTGTACCATCTAGTGTGGGGAGAAATTGGTGCTGGCGTTTGTCTTCAGCTTTATGAACGTGTGAAATAAGCAGGTGGGCGATTGATATCCTAGATTGGTATCATGTTCTAGAAACCATGTGTGACCAGGTTAAGCCATGCTGGAGGACGGCACTGTGTGGGACATCCTCAGGCATTAGTCAACATGACTCTGAGCTCTCATAATTGGACATCAATCAAAACCACTCCTGGGAGACCTCACACTAGATTAATTACTAAACAATTCGATTGGTCAGACACTTCTAGCCATTGTCTTGCAGGAAGACCCCAGGGTAGACAATCAGCACGTATGGGTGTACATCATCTGCAAGGATGGATTCGTACCCAAATCAGTTGAGAGTGTCTTCCACATGGATGAGTGAGTCCAGAGAATGCCATGAAAACATTCCCCAGACCAGAGCGCTGCCATCTACGCACTGCCGCCATCCAAAGTAGAACATGGTCATGAGCAGAGGGCCATTTGAGAATGTATAAGAAGCTTCTGTCTCGCTGCGAGGTGCATTGATTTGTGCTAAGCTGCAACCGGATTTGCATCAACAAAAATCCATACGAGAAAGGTCGGCTACTCTGCAGCTGCAGCTCTGACAAGCAGGTGACACTTTTCAGATGCTTCTCACCTGAGACACAAACTCCTCCATCCCTCCCCCCACCTCTCCTCAGGCTCTCCTCACTCTGTCATTTGTCATCGTAAAACAAGCGGAGCTGCTGTATTCGTAGCAGCGTGACGCCGACATTTGTCTCCGGAGGAGGACGGAGGCCAGACGCACTCAGCTGCGCTTTCAGCGAGATTTCGTTTCGAAACCTGCGAGGAGGCCGTGTAACCCACCTTCGGTTGGAAGACTGATCTCGGGCTCAATCGCTGCTGACGCAAGCGCCGCATTTTATTACCGACACAGAATAACAGCGATCGATCCGAAGGTGACGATTCAACTTCATCGATTTTTTTAGAATGCCAGGAGGGTTTAGAACCACGCAGTACCTGCTAATGATACTCCAGACCAAAAGCCTTCATCTGGAATCAAGGGTACTGACTTATATGGGGTCCAAGCCTTTGCAGCAGTAACAGCCTCTACACCTCTGGGAGGGCTACAGGACATACTAGATGTTGGGAGCATTAGTGAGCTCAGGACCAATCCAAAGACCACTCCCCAGCGCTGGTAGGCCTCATGCCCCTCTATTTGACGCATGGCATTGAGCACAGGAATCACAGGTTCAAAGCCTGGTGAACCACGCTTGGAGGACGGCCCTGAGTATGACCTCGTATCCTCTGGGAGGGCTACAGGACATACTAGATGTTGGAAGCATTAGTGAGGTCAGGTAGTGATGTTGGATCATACCAACTGACTAATCCAGAGACCACTCCCCAGGCCTCACGCCCCCTCTTTTTGATGCATGGCATCGAGCATAGGAATCACAGGCTCAATGCCAAAACATGCTGGTGAACAACACTTGGAGGACGGCCCTGTGTATGAACTCTACTCCTTTGGGAGGGCTACAGGACATACTAGATATTGGGAGCAGTAATGAGGTCAGGACCAATCCAGAGACCACTCCCCAGTGCTGGAAGGCCTCAAGCCCCTCTATTTGACGCATGGCATCGAGCCCATGGATCACAGGCTCAATGTCTTAACACGCTGGTGGACCACACTAGGAGGACGGCCCTGTGTATGACCTCTTCTTCTCTAGGAGGGCTACAGGACATACTAGACGTTGGGAGCATTAGTGAGGTCAGGTACTGAGGTTGGATTATACCAACTGACCAATCCAGAGACCACTCCCCAGCACTGGAAGGCCTCACACCCCCTCTATTTGAAGTTGAGCACAAGGATCACAGGCTCAATGCCATAGCATGCTGGTGGACGGCCCTGGGTGTGACCTCTAATCCTCTGGGAGGGCTACAGGACATACTAGACGTTGGAAGCATTAGTGAGGTCAGGTAGTGATGTTGAATTATACCAACTGACCAATTCAGAGACCACTCCCCAGCACTGGAAGGCCTATTTGAAGTATGGCATCGAGCACAGGGATCACAGGCTCAATGCTATAACATGCTGATGGACCACCCATGCAATTCGATTGGTCAAACATTTTTAGCCGTGTGACGTGTCACATTGTCTTGCTGGAAGCTCCCATCCGCCCCAGAAAAGACCATCAGCATGTATGGTGTACGTGATCTGCAAGAATGGACTCAAACCCAAATCAATTCAGAGTTTCTTCTACAAGTATGAGTGGGTCCAGAGCACAGTGACCACAGGCTCAGGTAAGGCTGCTGCGGAGCACCTAAGGGCCAAAGTAGGGTCTACAAACTTTTTCAAATCAAATCAGAGACCCAGTACGCAGGGCCAAAGAAAAGAAAAACTAAAGAAAGAGTCGGCGAGAGAGATAATAAACAGGGAGAGGGAGTGGAGGAGCGAGAGAACATGACAGAATGCCATAACTCATAAACTCAGAGGAGCCCTTCTCCTCCCCCTATGGAACGGACTAATCAGGCACATCTTAACCACCATTATAGTGACTTACACTCCGCGCTGACAGCACATATAAATCCTGGAGAAACACACACGTACAAGCTATATAAAGCCGTGGAGACGCATCAGCCAGACTGTCCAGTGGGCTAAACGGTGAAAAGGGGAAGCTTCAACTCGATTCACACAATAAAGCAGATTCGCTGACCATCAGTCAACGTCAGGTGATAAAAGGTAGCAACTGGCTGAACTCACATCTCCAGAGCTGGATGTCACTGGAGGTCATCAAAAAATCTTTTCAACTCACACAACTTTTTTCAATCATTGACTTTTACAATCATTTACTGCCTGTAAATGCTTGTATGCCGTTAACAAGGATTTTCTGAGGGGGCAGACATGGGTGCTTGTAGGACGGTCCTGTGTATGACCCCTAGGAGGGCTACAGGACATACTAGACGTTGGATTGTACCAACTGACCAATCCAGAGACCACTCCCCAGCGCTGGAAGGCCTCACGCCCCTCTATTTGAAGTTTGGCATTGAGCCTGTGATCCCTGTGCTCAATGCCAAACTTCAAATAGAGGGGCGTGAGGCCTTCCAGCGCTTGGGACGGCCCTGGGTGTGACCTTAGTGAGGTCAGGTACTGACGCTGGATTATACCAACTAACCAATCCAGAGACCATCCCACAGCGCTGGAAGGCCTCACGCCCCTCTCTTTGAAGTTTGGCATTGAGCACAGGGATCAAAGGCTCAATGCCAAAACACGCTGGTGGACGGCCCTGAGTGTGACCTCTAATGCTCTTGGAGGGCTACAGGACATACTAGACGTTGGGAGCATTAGTGAGGTCAGGCACTGACGTTGGATTATACCAACTGACCAATCCAGAGACCACTCCCCAGCGCTGGAAGGCCTCACCCCCCTCTATTTGAAGTTGGGCATTAAGCATAGGGATGGGCTGGAGGTCATGGAACCAGCCTTGGGGTTTATTTTTCCTTTTTATATCATTTTATATCATTATCATGTGAGATTACGGTTTTAATTGTTCAATTACTCTCTTATGCTCTGATGAGTTGAGTGTTTCTTTTAAGCATTTGAGCTCCATTTGAGTAGACAAGGTGCTACAATAGTAGTTTATGATTAATATTATTAATAATACTTGTATAACAACAAAAAATTCTTTGAGGTAGTTAAAATGTGGCCTGACAATCATATCAGTTGCCACAGAACTATTGAAGTAAAGTACTGGGGTCTAATGTAACATACTGGACACAGTTATCAGAATTTCAGCTCTTAGAATCGGTATCGGTGATATCGCTTCATATCGGACGAGCTGTGGTTCACTGAGACCATATTCTGTGGAGGTGTGAATGAGGTGAACACTTACGTCTCCATGTTGTCTCCCTCCAGCACGGTCTGGACGGGCAGGTAGCCCAGTCGGGGGTGCTTGGCGAAGTACTTCTTTGAGCGGAACTTGTTCTTCAGCACTTTGGTGAAGTCGCGCATGTCTTCGCCCGAGGTGGTCTGCGACAGAGAGAGCACATGCACGGGTCAGGGGGGGCATGTAGGAGCAGCTGGACACTTCGGCTCTTAATGAGTGGTCCTAATGTGTGTGTGTTGATCTATTAGCTTCTAACACACATTTAAATGAACTAGCACTCTCTCTCACTCGCTTACTCTTTCACTTGCTCACTTTCTCACTCGCTTGCTCGCTGTCTCTCTCACTCACTCGCTCTCACTCTCAATCGCTCGCTTGATCTCTCTCTCATACGTTCGCTCGCTTGCACGCCCTCTCACTCACTTGCTTTCTCTTGCTCGCTCACTCACTCGCTCACTCACGCGCTCTCTCACGCACTCTCTTATTCACTCTCTTGCGCTCTCTCTGCCTCACGCTCTCTCACTCACTCTGTCTTGCACTCTCTCTCATGCTCTCTCTCATTCACTTTCTTGCGCTCTCTCACTCACTCACGCACTCACTTTCTCTGTCTCGCACTCTCTTGCTCATCCACTCTCTCGCGCTCTCTCTCATTCACTCTCTCGCGCTCTCTCACTCACTCTCTGTCTGTCTTGCGCTCTCTCTCATCCACTCTCTCGCGCTCTCTCTCTCATTCGCTCTCTCACACACTCTCTCTGTCTTGCACTCTCTCTCATGCTCTCTGTCATTCACTCTCTCGCGCTCTCTCACTCACTCTCTGTCTGTCTTGCGCTCTCTCTCATCCACTCTCTCGCGCTCTCTCTCTCATTCGCTCTCTCACACACTCTCTCTGTCTCGCACTCTCTCTCATGCTCTCTCTCATTCACTCTCTTGCGCTCTCTCACTCACTCACTTTCTCTGTCTCGCACTCTCTCGCTCATGCACTCTCTCAAGCTCTCTCTCATTCACTCTCTTGCGCTCTCTTACTTGCTCTCTCTCTGTCTCGCGCTCTCTCACCCTAACACTCACTCTCTCACGCGCTCTCTCTCATCCACTCTCTCGCGCTCTCTCTCATTCGCTCTCTCACTCACTCACTCAGTCTCGCACTCTCTTATTCACTCTCTTGCACTCTCTCACTGACTCTCTTGCCCTCTCACTCTCTCACTCTCTCTCTCGTCCCAGCAGTGGCTCTGTTAGCATATGGTCTACAGCTAAAGCACTGCCACTGAAGCTCGGCCTGAAAAGTTTCCACTGAAATATTTTTAGGAGGAGGCAGAGCGAGGAGCAGACCAGGGAATTAGTTAGACGCGCGTGTGCCAGATTGCAGCAAATGAACTGAGTTTAACGAGAGCGTGTAACGCTTACTGAGAAATCAGGCAAATCACAGGAAGAAGGAATGACTTAATTCCCAACTCTCGCCCAATCTGCTGCTGCAGTACCGCGACCATACGGGTTCATCTCCTACAAACACGGAGCTCAACGACTCTCATACCAATCTGACATCTCTCCTCAATAACGTAACAGGTACTAGACAATATGACTGTGGTTTTTTCCTTTAGTCGATTTATCTACCGGCTATGGGGGCAGAGCTTTAAAGGGTGGTCTGAACCCATCAGGACAGAGTCAGGCCTGTATAAGTTTCACACAGGGGTTCTCACTGCCTCCCACTTAACTGCTTTAGTTGTTCTACTCACTGTTCTACTCACTCCTTTCACGCTCTTGCACATTTTTTGATCTGGCACTGAGGTGCATGAAGCAGACGCTCAATAACAATGTTCTCTGAGCAGAACCAGAGATTAAACGTGTGCTCACACTAGGCCCGGATGCATTGTACCCAGTGCCTCCCCCCCAAATCGCTCCAAAGACAGTATCTAGGTTTGTACTTGAGGAATTGTAAGTGGTGTGAGGGTGTGCACACCAAAAAGGATGGAATCGCAGCACCTACACTCAACGTTCACTAAACTGAACAATAACCAGGCATGGCATGGAGCCATCAAACTGGCCTTTGGGGGTCAAACATGCTCAGGCATGATACAGAGTGAGTACACCCTTAAACAGGTAAAGGTAACATCTTGCTATAGTGCAGGGGTATTTCATTAGAACTCAGTAAGGTCCACTTAGGAGATATTTCCTCAGGCCGAGGTCCAGACCTTCATAATTTCTAACTTATGATCAGTGTTATGATTCAGTGCCATATCTCTTATACTGAAGTAGCCTAGTGTCAGCATTTGACGTCATCAGCAATTGAAAAACAAACTCATTACAAATACCGTTCAGTTTAATTCACCAGTATTCATTGTTTTAAATGCTGATGCTGAACTGAATGAATTATTTATAAAACTTCAAATAAATATTTCAAGTAAAAACAAGGGCTATGTTAAAAATTCCTTTAAAAAACTGCTTATTTATAAATAAAATAGTAAATAAAACATGCAGTCTTCATGCAGTTTCACATCTTAACAGTGTATTTCCCTCTTGTAGTCCTCCCTCACACTTTCTCTTGTTTACTAAGAGAAGTGAGCTCTTGGTTGTCCAGCCAGGATTTTAAATCTGGGCAGAAATGAAGTGGACTTTGCATGTTCTCCCCGTGCTTGAGTGGGTTTCCTCCCACAGTCCAAACACATTCATGTTAGGTTGATCGGTCACTCTAAATTGACCATAGGTGTGAGTGTGTGAGTGTGTGTTGGCCATTAGATGGACTGGCGACCTGTCTATGGTGTACTCCAGCTAACCGCCCTCCCCCCACCCGGCAAGATAAAAAGCGGAAGACGATGGATGTATGGATATGAGATACGTGGCTGCTGTTAGTTAGAGCCATGGTCTCAGAACCTATGAGACGTGTTGGTTTGGAGCTGCCTGTGGGAGAATAAACGTACATGTCTCGGTCCATTCCTGGTTAAAAAGTCATTTTTTGCCAACGACTTTCCTTTTTTTAGAGCACACGTCTAAACATGGCTTGGTCTCCGACTCGCTTTACTCTGCGACTGACGCTTCTCGCTTCGTACCTCACCTGTGTGCGCCGCCCTCCCACATCTACACAGATCTGATTGGCTGAGGAGTGTGCGTTTGGTGATTTTACAACGCAAGTGATTGGTCTGTGATACCATAAAGACAAGTAAAGTTCCGGTTTATCGCTTTGGGTCCGGACCCAGACCGCGGTCCGCCTGTTAGTGACCTCTGCTGTAGTAGGTATGAACAAAAACTTAAGCTTCCTATTGGCCAGCTTTATGCACTAGCTTTCCCATTCCACCTTAAATGATGCAGCACTTACAGTATTACTCCAACAAACCAGAATGTAAACGGTTCCACCATTCATATAAGGATTAACGCTGGACAATTCAGCCACTGAGTGGGCACCGCAGTCCCACCGCAACTCTTTTCCTGTATATCTTCCATATAGCGAGCTGCTTCCTGCCCAACATCAGTGCCTGACCACGCAATGCTCTTGACTGAGTGATTAGAAATCCTCCCACAACAGACAACCACGTCTTGTGGAAAGTCTTTGAAGAAAAGCTGGGGCTGTCATAGCCACAACTGGAACGACTTCATATTGACTAACATGGTCGCAGATAGAGATTGCCAACAAACTCATATAGATGTGATGGCCAGGTGTCCACATACATTTGGCCATATAGTATACTAGTTTAAGGGCGTTTTCACACCAGCTCTAGTTAGTCTGGTTAAAACGGACTCTGGTTCGTCTGGTGTGGTTCATTTTGGCAGGTGTGAAAACTGTAATCGCACTCGGGTGCGGACCAAAACAACCGCACCGAGACCCTCGAGTTTGATCTAAACATCTCCTGCAGCCAGGTGTGCTTTGCATTATGGGATGCGGCAGATGGCGTGAACAGAGAACTGGAGAACTGTAGCAGCTAACAGGGCGAGGACAATGAAGCGAGGTCTCTCTTGGACTAGCAGTGAGGGACGTTGTCTACTTGATGTTTGGAGTGAGCTGGGTGTTCTGCAGGTGGACTGTAGTTTAGTATATTATCAGATTATTATTACAGCTATGAACAGATGCTGTCTCTGCCGCTGCTCCGTGATACGCTCTACAAGAAATGTGCAGTAGTTTGGGGAAACCGGATCTTCTCCCTGTGTTTACTTTCTGGCTCGCACGCCAGAAAGCTCTGACCAATCAGAGGAGACAGCGTGCTCACATGGTTTGTTGGGGCGCATTTTGTTGCGTTTCGGTTTTTGCCTGTGTGAAAACAAACTTATCGGAGGAGGAAACGCTCCAAGTAAACAAACTCATTAACTGATCTGGACCAGTGAAACCAACTACAGGTGTGAAAACGCCCTTAAAGGCACAACAGAGGGAAAAAACGCCTGTCAAGAGAGACGGGAAAACGATACATCATGTTTAGTACATAAAACCACAAGCCTCCGTGTAAAACCTTGTTCACCAGGTTCTCCAGGTTCCGTATTTGGACTTAATTTGGAAACGGCTGCTGCCCTAGACACTGGGCGTAAATTTCAAGATGAACGCACCAAAAGAAATGGCCCAAAATGTCTTGAGTTATAAAAATAAAAATAAAAAAAAGCCTGGTTCCATTGACTTCTATTAAAAGCAAAGCGTGCCTTTAACTTGTCTTGTTGAGTTATCGTTTTGGAGATGCAAGGTCATCAGTAGCCATATGGGTGCTTCAAAAAGCTACGAATAAAAGCTACAGAAGAACAGTCCACTGAAAGGTTCTGTTGGGAACCAACCTCAAGAAGAACTTGGATATTGCATTACATAAGAGTCTTGTTAAGCGCTCAACAGAGAGTTGAGCTGTCGAGGAGGGAAAGCAGCTGGGACAACAACGTCCCCCAAAGTTACTTTTCAGCGCCAACGGTTTGTTATTTATTTATTTTTTGTCAGATACATCCAATAACTTCAAATGGCTTTCTGAGACGTCAGCCTGGTTATCAGTCTCAGGTTTATAGGTCTCTCGCTGCTCCGGTAACTGCTCCGGGGGGCGCTGCCAACGCAGCTGCTGAGCAGACTCAACCCCACAGGCCTCAAAACAAAACATGCTCGCATTACCTACTTGCGCAAAGGGAACGGCCATGCGGGCTCTGGACTCATAAAAAAAAGAATAAATAAATAAACAAAAACAACACCATTGCTGAAATGAAAAAGCAATATTGCTGAAATGAAAAAGCAATATCGCAACAGCAGCCGCGTGGAGCTCGCCCTCGCTCTCCTATCGATCCCAGAGTGCAAAGCCCAACATCCAGCCCATCAGCAGGAAGTCCAACTAAATGTGCTTTGTCTGTGACTGTCATGACATAAATAAACGACAGGCCGTCTGAGGCTGCAGAGAATCCACTACTATTAATACAGCTGCAAAAGATGCTTTAAATAGAGCACCAGTCATGCATTCGATGCTGGTGATATGCTCGCCATGCTCATTCAGTCTGGTGTAATGGCAACCCCTTATGTATATGCATTAAATATATATATATATATAGGTAAAGGTAGTGTTACAGTTTACCTGTACACAGGTAGGTGACGGTAGTGTTTGGAGTCTTACCCAAGGACTCTTATTGGTATAGTGTAAGGTAGTTACCCAGGTGGGGTATTGAACCCCTGCCTACAGCATGGAGGGCAGCAGTGTGACCCACAACACTATACCAACCACTAAAATACAAATGCAATACAGATGTTCAGTTATTAAAGAATTAATAAATACATACAAAACAGAACATTATTTGATATTCTAATACAAATTTACAATCCTCTCATATACAGTGCCCTTGAGAACCTCAATGGCATTAGCTAGAACAGAATATCTAGCATTAGTAAGGCTTTGTTCAGTGATATGTGTAGCAGACTAATACCAAGATTCAAAATGCATCAACTTTAGACTACAAGCAACTAAAAGACGTCATTGATCAACTGGTAGTGCAGGCCAGAATATCAAGAGGACCATGCTGGTGCTAAATTCGATGAACTTCAAACATTTCAGAATCAGCTGCCGCCAGACTTCCACTCCGACTGTGATTCCCGCACACGTGCGGATGCGGGAGATCAGCAGTAATATATCTCCATTTCAGACGCTCTGCGCGCCTCGCCAGGGCCATAACTACTTCTAAACTCTCCGGTGTGTTCCGAGCAGCGGGCGCTAAGGCAGAGGAGCCGAAGCGAAATGCAACAATTACTGTTCCGTGCAGTCGATATACATTACCCTGCCAGGCCCGGGAAATCGACATTACATAACAGCGGCGCGCTAACTACGGAATGAACACGGCTCTATTTCCCGCTGCCCACAGGAACCTCCCCGCGTCCCGCTTTGCCTTAATCACAGCAGAAGGAAGAGAAGGACCCTGATGAGACGAAAGGGAGAATTTTGAGGTTTAGCTGATAGAAGCTAGTGTGGATATATATATATATATATATATATATATATATATATATATATATATATACACATATACATATACACACATATATATATATATATATATATATATATATATATATACACACATACACACACTACCGCTCAAAAGTTTAGGATCACTTTAGAATTTCATTTCATGCAATTTCCATGCAATTCACAAACAATATTGTCCATATTTTTGTATAGAGGCTTATTTTACATAAAGTCCTATTATCAGCAATTCTCAGTCCTCTGTCTAAATCTCCTGGAACGGCCACCAATCCAAGTTAAGGATGTTATTGGACTAATTGGTTGTTAGGACACTCTTGCTCAATTGTGATGCACAGCTGAAAAACATTCTATTAATAAGTGAGTATAAAAGGGAACAACATTCTAGGTTAGTTTAGTATCTGAAGTATCAGCAGTTGATGGCTTGCTGACCGACTCAAAATGGCCAGAAAGAAACAACTTTCTTTAGAGACCCATCAGTTCATTGTTGTGTTAAGGAAGAAGATACTCCATTAAAACAAGAACATTTCACTGTGATCCCAAACTTTCTGTATATATATAATTTCTGGACCTGTAGAATCGCTCCAAAATGGTTTTGCAAAAAATTCTGGTTTTGTGATCTCTAAAAGCTATGATTCAGCTTAAAGAGGCTGGAGCAGGCCTTTTGGTAGACGCTGATGAAACATGACATTGCAGAAGACTTCTAAGTGGCACAGGCAGTAATACATTTAATAGGCTTGTCAAAAGTGGCCGAGCAATTTTAGAAGACTGTCCCGCAGTATCATCATGACATCAGGCTATTACTATTAGCTGTACAGTCATCAGCCTACCCAGTCGAAAGCTTTTACTCTACAGCGCCCCAAAACAACAGCCATCAACCAGAATACTGGCTTCATATAAACACAAGCAATACCATCAGCACACATCTGCTCACCACAGCCACGGATCAAGAAAGAAGACAAGAAACAACACTTAAAACCATAAAACCTAAACCCAATCTTTAGGCTAAAGCATACTGACACAGTTACATTAAGCGCAACTGGAGCATCAAGTTGAAACTCTGGTGCACTGATGACAAACCGAAGGCTTGAGGCAGTGGCAGATACCAGTGTTGGCTAGGCAGAGATTGGAGGGCTGAGAAAAGGAGGTGAAGCCAGGTGGAGAGCATAATAAATTCATTGGCCATAGTGCAATGACAGCGTTTAAAGTAAACAAACCAAATTTTATCATGTTTTAAAAAGCTGGCGTATGCAAAATATTCTTTTAAGTATCTTTAGGCTAAAGCCTACTGACACAGTTACATTAAGCACAACTGGAGCATCCAGTTAAAACTCTGGTGCACTGTTGACAAACTAAAGGCTTGAGGCAATGGCAGATACCAGTGTTGGCTAGGCAGAGATTGGAGGGCTGAGAAAAGAAGGTGGAGCTTGGTGGAGAGCATAATAAATTCATTGGCCGCAGTGCAATGACAGCGCTGACAGTAAACAAACCAAATTTCCTCATTTTTTTTAAAATCTGGCGTATGCAAAATATTCTTTTAAGTATCTTTAGGCTAAAGCATACTGACACAGTTACATTAAGCACGACTAGAGCATTGAGCAGAGATTGGAGGGCTGAGAAAAGGAGGTGGAGCTTGGTGGAGACAACAATAATATCATGTTTTAAAAGTCTGGTGTATGCAAAATATCCTTTTAAATATTTAAACCAGTCTTACTCCTGTATACAAGTAAAGTTGGCAATCTCTTCAAGGCTTAATGATGCAGTCTAAGCGTTGTCTAGTAGAGCGGAAGCTCTTGAGGCGCAGAGCTGATTTAACAGATAAACTGAGAACGGCGTATATATCGATCAGGCCTCGTTTCAGATCTGCTCTCAGACGTTTATCAAGGTTGCGGCCCCATACAATTTTCATGCGCTTTTCAGATTTCATCCTCACTCTTAAACGTTTCTGATTGGTTCAAAGCCTTAACGCACTAGGAATCCTAGAAACAGCGGTTCTTCTGTTGTATCACCACAGTGCACTAAACTGTAGGTACAGGATAAATTAGCTCACAACACTAAAGTGGCGAATGTGGTAGCCGCTCCACTGCTGATGGATGTTACACGCTGCAAAGGCGGTGGGGGTCTTTTCACAGTTAGAAGGGGAAGGAAAATGGGCTGAGGTCATGGGATCGGGCAGGCTGTACAGTACTCATGTGTTCGTTTGCGAGACTCACCGGGGTGCAGTACTCCACCATGGGGTAGTTGAGCTTATGACCTTTTGCCGTACGACCGGAGAAAAAACAACTCTGGCACACGTCATAGTTAAAGTGCTTCAGACTACGATACCTGTGCAGAGAGAGAGAGAGAGAGAGAGAGAGAGAGAGAGAGAGAGAGAGAGAGAGAGAGAGAGAGAGAGAGAGAGAGAGAGAGAGAGAGAGAGAGAGAGAGAGAGAGAGAGAGAGAGAGAGAGAGAGAGAGAGAGAGAGAGAGAGAGACATTATTATAAGCTACTGTGAGAGTGACAGTGCTATTACACCTTCGCTCTCTCACTCTTACAGAGTTAATGAGCTTGGAGCTGCGAGTGTCCTACTGACAGCAAACAGAGGGAAAACATACTTCACATAATGTGTGTGTGTGTGTGTGTGTGTGTGTGTGTGTGTGTGTGTGTGTGTGTGTGTGTGTGTGTATATATATATATATATATATATATATATATATATACTGATAATAGGACTATATGCTAAATAAGCCTCTATACAAAAATAGACTTTAATACAAACATTTTTATTCTTTAAAAATCATCTAATACACTTACATTCATTGTGAAATTGTTTGTGAATTGCATGAAATGATATTCTAAAGTGATCCTAAACTTTTGAGTGGTAGTGTGTGTGTGTGTGTGTGTGTGTATATATATATATATATATATACACACACACACACACACACACACACAACTTAGCCACTACATTAAACCACTTTGTGTCTGTACTCATTGTCTATTTATCAGCTCCACTGACTATATAGGAGCACTCTGTAGAGTGTGTTGTGCTGATGGGAGTGGACCAGACACAGCAGTGCTGTGTTTAAACACTGTCTCCACTCACTGCCCACTCTATTAGACTCCACTCCTACCTTGCTGGTCCACCTTGTAGATGTAAAGTCAGAGACAGTAGCTCATCTGCTGCTGCACAGTTTGTGTTCTCTAGTTCTTCATCAGTGGTTACAGGACACCACCCACAGGACGCTGCTGTCTGGATAGGTTTGGTTGGTGGACAATTCTCAGTCCAGCAGTGATTCTGAGGTGTTTAAAAGCTCTAAGCCGCACTGCTGTGTCTAATCCACTCACACCAGCACAACACACACTAACTACCTGCTCTGTGGTGGTCCTGTGAGGGTCCTGTCCATTGAAGAACAGGGTAATAAAGTATACAGAGAATCAGATGGACTACAGTCTGTAAGTGTAGAACTACTAAGTGCTCCTATATGGTAAGTGGAGTGGATACAATAAACAATGAGTGCATAAACAAGAAGGCGGTTCTCTGTATATATATATATATATATATATATATATATATATATATAAAAAAAACAAGAATAAGTGTGGCAGTGTTTAAAGCACCCAGTTCTTATTTCAATGTCAGTCTGAGACCTGTGCGTTTTCCTCTAACTCACTCTCTTTCACTCTTTCTCCCTCTCATTCTCTGAGCTATCCATCACTGTCAGCTCAGAGTGGACGTCTGCTCTGTCAACAGCCACCTGCACCCGTCCCACAGCTCCACCTCGCAACACACACGGCGGAGCGGTCAGCTTCAGTTTAGTCCGCGTGCCAAGAGGGAGGACGCTGCGGGACAGCTGAGGGGACGAGGAGATTTGTGGGTGAAAGAATGACGCAGCCTCTCCGTACTGGATATACCGTTTCCAGCCTCTGATCATTATAAACGCCGATCTATCCATCAGTCACACCTCCGAACCATCCTCCGCTCACAGACGCAGCAGCAGAGCCGATACGTTTGAGGGTCACTCAGCAGAAAGAGAACGCTAACGTCGGGTGTTGTTATCTAAACTAATCTGAGTTGTTGTTAACTTCATCAGGCTTTTATGAATAATTCATACGCAGCTTGGAGAAAAAAAAAAACTATTAATCAAATACGGTCATACGGAGAACGCTGGATCCGAAAAACAAACAAAAAAACAACTGATGGCGCATCTCCTCCTTGTATCTACACTCAGTATCTACTATATCAGCTCCACTTACCATATAGGAGCAGTTTGTAGTTCCACACTTACAGACTGTTCTTTAATGGTCAGGACCCCCACAGAGCAGGTACTATTAGGGAGGTGGATCATTCTCAGCACTGCAGTGATAGTGCGTGTTGTGCTGGTGCGAGTGGATCAGACACAGCAGTGCTGCTGCTGCTGGAGTGTTTAAACACCTCAGTGTCACTGCTGGACTGAGAATAGTCCACCATCCAGCCAATAGCATCCTGTGAGTACTGATGAAGGACAGCAGCAGATGAGCTACTAGTAGGTAGCAAGTAGTAGGAGTGTCTAATAGAGTGGACAGTGAGTGGACACAGTGTTTAAACACTCCAGCAGCAGCACTGCTGTGTCTGATCCACTCACACCAGCACAACACACACTAACACATCACCACCATGTCAGTGTCACTGCAGTGCTGAGAATGATCCACCTCCCTAATAGTACCTGCTCTGTGGTGGTCCTGTGGGGGTCCTGATTATTAAAGAACAGAGTAATAAAGTACTACAGAGAATCAGATGAACTACAGTCTGTAAGTGTAGCTCCTGTATGGTCAGTGGAGCTGATATAATGAACACTGTGTGTAGATACAAGGAGGTGATGTTAATGTTATAGCTGACTGGTGTGTGTGTGTGTGTGTGTGTGTGTGTGTGTGCCATTCCGGGAGGCAACTCAGCAGCACAGTGGTGGTTTGTAATAAGATAATAAAGCCAGAACTGGTCCAGCAAAGGCAGTACAACACAATTCTCTGGAACACTCAGATTTAAACTAATTGTAAAGGAAATTTTTCAGCTTTTTTTATTTAAATAACAAATTATATATGATATATTGCTGTAGTGCCAATTGAAATCTAAACAGCAAAACCCTCCCTCTGTAATAATACTGCCACATCCCAAACCACACACTTAACAGTAAACTAAAAATAGTGTATACCGTCGCCGTCCAATGAAAAACGTATGTATCTCCATTTTTATCGATTTCTATTTTTCTACATCAATTAAATGCAGCTGCTGCCGTTTACATTGTGGGATAATTTCATGATGAATGGACCAACAGAAATGCTCCAAAACAGCTTGGAAATAATTCTGGTTCCATTAACTTACATTGAAAGTGAAGATAGTTTTTGGCCTCTGCTGTAAAGTTATTATTTTGGAGATACCAGTTTTTCACTGAGCAGCGACGAAATGCTATTCGATGTACAGTAAAGAGCACTCAAGCATAGATAAGGGTTGTATATAGAGCGATGAACACTCACAGCACCCTTGCATGATTAAAGGGCTTGCTGCACTGAGAAATGTACCTTAAGACTGACGGAGAATGTGTTGTACATGCTTCTATACAGCACCACAAAAGATACTATCAACACAGCAGAACGCTTTTTCTATAGAGAAGCAGACATTCTCCACCATGCTGAAGATTTATTTCATCTTACAATGAGCCCTTTAATCACGCAGAGGGCTCTTTAAGTGCTTATGGTTTTAAAACTTGTGTTGTAGTTTGATGCCTGTGTATTTAGTAACCGTCCACAAGCCGATGTTTGATGTTCAAAACAGGAGCACTCAGGAGTCCAGCTCACACTAAACACATCTGCAGGACTCCACCCATTCCCAGCATTCTCCCTCACTCGTCCTGTCTCCAATGCCCCCCTCTCCCACTCTTGCTCTCTCTCTCTCTCTCTCTCGCTCTCTGTGGTATTTAGTGATGTGGATCAGATACTGACATTTAAATGAATGTGCTGAGTCTCAGTGGAGATCTTTCACCTCTGACAGACAGAGCGAGAGAAAGGGGGAGGGGGAAAGAGGGGGAATGAGAGAGAGAGAGAGAGAGAAAGACAGAGGTACACACAGAAATGGAAAGACTGAGAGGATGAGAGGAGATACAGAACAACACACTGAGAAAGAGACTGGCGAGGGAAAATGAGGGAGACAGATGTAGAGAATGCAGAGAAAGAGAAAGGGATGGAGAATGGCAAGAGAGGGAAAGATACAGAGAAAAGTAAGAATGAAAGAGAGAGAGAGAGACAAAGTCAGGAAACGGGGAGAAAAGAGATGTAGAGAGAATGAGGACAGGGAAAAAGAGTATGAAATGCGAGAGGTACAGAGAAAAAGAAAGAAAAGTACGGAGAAAAACAAAGAAAACAGAGAGAGAGAATATGGCAAGAGAGGGAAAGAGGAGGGAGAGACAGTTAAAGAGGAGAGAGAGTGTGTGTAAGAGAAAGAGAGAGAATGGAAGATACAAAGATAGAGAAAAAGAGAGGGAGTGACTGTATGAGAGTGTATATGTACCTGAAGCCTACAATAGGACACTCTTTACAGATGTTGCACTTGGCCTGGTGTTTGGCCGTCTCCGCCGCCGCCACTCTGTGAAGGACAGGAAGCCACACCATGGACTGCGGCTCCAGCCTCATCCAATCAATGAACTGCCTCGGCTCCAGCTCCACCTTATTGGTCACCTGGGGGGGAGGAGAGGCCAATCAGAGACAGAGGTCAGAAAATTAGCTGATCGGTTTAGCTTAAGAGTCAGCACACAGTCAATCAGTGCAGTCAGTCAGCACAGTGCACGGTCAGTACGCTGTCAGCACACAGTACAGTCTGTCCACAGTCAGCACACAGTCAGTACGCACTTTTATACGATATGCACTTAGTACAGAGTCAGCACACAGTCAGTACGCACTTAGTACACAGTCAGTTCACAGTCAGTACGTACTTAGTACACAGTCAGTCCACAGTCAGCACACAGTCAGTACGCACTTTTATACGATATGCACTTAGTACAGAGTCAGCACACAGTCAGTACGTACTTAGTACACAGTCAGTCCACAGACAGTACACAGTCAGTACACACTTTGAACACAGTCTGTCCATAGACAGCACACAGTCAGAATGCACTCAGTACACAGTCAGCACACAGTCAGTACGCACTTAGAACACAGTCTGTCAACAGACAGCACACAGTCAGTATGACCTTAGAACACAGTCAGTCTACAGACAGCACACAGTCAGTACGCAGTCAGCACACAGTGAGTACGCATTTAGTAGTCAGTCCAGAGACAGCACACAGTCAGTACACATTTAGTACACAGTCAGTTCACAGTCAGTACGTACTTAGTACATAGTCAGTCCACAGACAGTACACAGTCAGTACACACTCTGAACACAGTCTGTCCATAGACAGCACACAGTCAGTATGCACTTGGTACACAGTCAGTACGTACTTAGTACACAGTCAGTCCACAGACAGTACACAGTCAGTACACACTCTGAACACAGTCTGTCCATAGACAGCACACAGTCAGTATGCACTTGTTACAAAATCAGTCCACAGACAACACACAGTCAGTACGCATTTAGTACACCATCAGCACACAGTGAGTACGCACTTAATACAGTCTGTCAACAGACAGCACACAGTCAGTATGACCTTAGAACACAGTCAGTCTTCAGACAGCACACAGTCAGTCCACAGACAGCACAGTCAGTACGCATTTAGTACACCATCAGCACACAGTGAGTACGCACTCAGTACACAGTCAGCACACAGTCAGTACGCACTTAGAACACAGTCTGTCAACAGACAGCACACAGTCAGTATGACCTTAGAACACAGTCAGTCTACAGACAGCACACAGTCAGTACGCAGTCAGCACACAGTGAGTACGCATTTAGTAGTCAGTCCAGAGACAGCACACAGTCAGTACACATTTAGTACACAGTCAGCACACAGTGAGTACGCATTTAGTACACAGTCAGCACATAATGAGTACGCACTTAGTACAGTCAGTTTACAGACAGCACACAGTCAGTATGCACTCAGTACAGTCAGCACACAGTCAGTACGCACTTAGAACACAGTCAGTTTACAGACAGTACACAGTCAGTTTACAGGCAGCACACAGCCAGCACACAATCAGCACACAGTCAGTATTCACTCAGTACACAGTCAGCACACACTTAGAACACAGTCTCTCTACAGACAGCACACAGTCAGTACTCACTCAGTACACAGTCAGTTTACAGACAGCACACAGCCAGCAAGCTGTGAGCTGCTCTTCTACTGTTCATCTCAGTCGCTTGGAACTGACATGTCCAGGCTCCACCCACAAATCTGTTTCTCTCGTGTCAGTATATATACAGACTGATTAGTGTCTGTTTAATCTCAAACAGTGCTATTTCCCAACTCTGGAGAAATCCAGGCAGGTTTCCGTGGTGATTATAGACTATTTCTTTGTTTTTTCTCCACCGGCAGGGTTGCAGCTACAGTAACGGTAATGAGATGAGCAATATGACAGCACAGCTGGAGCTGCTGTTACCCTCCAAAATGATGAGGGGGTCTTTTTAATGACTCAATCTGACACCATGAATACTCTGAATGGGTAAATCTGTGAAGCTTGTCCAACCGTTGCTATGAGAGAGCGTCTCCGTCGGTAATTGTGACGTTGTAGGTCACAGTGGAGGTTTCTACCCCGCCTCTTTCATATAAACACTGTTTAAGTCTATCACGTTAATAGTTTATGTGAGTACTGGGCACTGCAGCACACACGCTGTGCATGACCAGCCGTGATGAGGTCAGAGGTCTTATTCTACAGAGACACATACACGACTGTAATAAAGACGCGGAGCTCGTTCAGAGAGACTCACTGACTGATTCAGAACATATACATCAGAATCAGCAGAACCTCAACATACAGCTGCATCAGGAACTCCAGCCGTGTTGGCATGGAAACCCCATCTGTAACCGATAGCAACAATCACCAGGCGGTGAGGTCATTGTTTAGTGTAACAGGAGGCAGTTAAATGTCAGCTGGCAGTGAGGGTCTGATCTTCTCACACACACACACACACACACCCCCTCTCTTCTCTCATTCTCTCTAATCTTCCCTTTTCTTTTTCTCACTCTCATTCTACTGAGTCTCTCTCACTTTCCCCTTTCTTCCTTTCTTTTCTCTGTTGTCTTTCTCGGTATCTCTTCCCTTCGCCCTCTCTTCCTGTCTAGCGTGCTGTTGTGTGTTGTGTATTTGTGGTATGTGTGCATGTGTTGTGTGTTTTTTGTGTTATGTTTCGTGTGTGCGGTGCACACGATATGTAATTTTGTAGTGTTGGTGTGTGTTTGTGTGTGGTGCGTGTGTTGGTGTGGAATATGTGTTTTGTGTGTGATGTGTGATTGTGCAGTGTTGGTCTGTGTTGTGTATTTGTGGGGTGTATATGTTTTGTGTGTATGTGTATTTTTGTGCATGTACATGTGTGTATGTGTGTTTTTGTGCATGTACATGTGTGTGTTTTTGTGCATGTACATGTGTGTGTGTGTGTGTGTGTTTTTGTGCATGTACATGTGTGTTTTTGTGCATGTACATGTGTGTATGTGTGTTTTTGTGCATGTACATGTGTGTATGAGTGTTTTTGTACATGTACATGTGTGTATGTGTGTTTTTGTGCATGTACATGTGTGTTTTTGTGCATGTACATGTGTGTATGAGTGTTTTTGTGCTTGTACATGTGTGTGTGTTTTTGTGCATGTACACGTGTGTTTTTGTGCATGTACATGTGTGTATGTGTGTTTTTGTGAATGTACGTGTGTATGTGTGTTTTGTGCATGTACATGTGTGTATGTGTGTTTTTGTGCGTGTACATGTGTGTTTTTGTGAATGTACGTGTGTTTTTGTGAATGTACGTGTGTATGTGTGTTTTGTGCATGTGTGGTCTCTTGGCTGTTGCTTGCTGAACGTCTGCTGTGGTCTCCTTACACGGTCTAAGGTCAGCAGGATAAAATGTCATAGCCTGCGGTCACTCTGAGGAAGGGAAGACCCGGTGGACGGAGGGAGGGAGGGAGGGAGAGAGAGGATGGAGAGAGGAGGACTGATAAACAGGACCGAGCAAACTTATTTCATTTCACGTCGCAATCAACTGCACTTTTTTCAAGAGTCATTTTAGAGACCAGACTCTTAAAGACGATTCTTTAGGGGTTCTTTAGAAAAGGAAACCTTTCTATCTAGAACCCAAAGTTCCACAAAGAATCAATTCATAATAACATGGTTCTTAGCATGTTGAGAAGGTTCTTCAGTGTAGTGCAGAAGTGTTGTACATGGTTCTATACAGCACAGACTTCACATCATAACAACTGAATCTATTTTTGGTGCTATATAGAACCACATCTACACAGAACCATATACAACCTAATACCTCATTCATAACACTCAGCACACACAACCCATAATCCCTCTGGTCTTCAGTTATAAATCCTTACTGTTTCAATACACTGTGTTCAGTGAGTGACTGTGTCTGTGCTGCTTTGTGGTGCTCACTTCTCTAACTTTTAGGGCCACTGCCTGTTTTGACATCAGTGACCGCTTCGAAAACAGAGAGGAACGGAGCCTAACAAGCCTCAGCTCCTGCACTGCTGGGTGCTGGTGGTTCTGCTGCAGTTCCACTGAAGGTCCTCAGTGCTTAAGCAGCTTTTCACCTGCTACTTTCATACATACTTCTACTTCACTCGCTTTCAGGGTGGGGGGGGTGCACTGTTACTTTTATCTCCCCTCACCACATGCCAACAAAACTCAGAGTCCACTCTCTGAACGTAACACGCCTCACTGTTCACTGTCCGAGCAGCCGACGTCCAGCCACCCGCCACAGAGCGGACCCCGGTAATCTCAGAAAGATTACAAACTCATCTCTTCTTCTTCTGCCGAACAGAGAGAGAGAGAGAGAGAGAGAGAGAGAGAGAGAGAGAGAGAGAGAGAGAGAGAGAGAGAGAGAGAGAGAGAGAGAGAAACAGAGAGAGTGAGACAGAGATAGAGAGAGAGAGGAGACAGAAAGAGAGAGAGAGAGACAGAGACAGAAAGGGAGACAGAGACAGAGAAAGAGAGGGGCAGAGAGAGAGAGAGAGAGACAGACAGAGAAAGAGAGAAAGAGACAGAGAAAGAGAGGAGACAGAGAGAGAGACAGAGAAAGAGACAGAGAAAGAGAGGGACAAAGAGAGAGAGAGAGAGACAGAGAGAGAAAGAAAGAGAGACAGAAACAGAGAGAGTGAAAGAGAGAGACAGAGAGAGAGAGAGACAGAAACAAAGAAAGACAGAGAAACAGAGACAGAGGAACAGAGAGAGACAGAGAAACAGAGAGAGACAGAGAGAAAGAGAGAGACAGAAAAGACAGAAACAGAGAGAGAGAGAGAGAGAGAGAGAGAGAGAGAGAGAGAAATAAGGAAATAAGCCAGTGGGGGGATAGTCCTTTTCTTCGCTTTGATCCAGGTGCTGAGGTGCCTCAGGTTTAAAGGCAGGTAACTACAGCAGGAAACTTGCACTCAGCTAGTTTAAAGCCAGACCTGGTCCAGCAGTGAAAGCAGAGCTTCATTCTCTATTTATACAAAAAGAATCAAGTTGTTTATAGCACACCTGTAAAATTCTACCCTCCTCGGGGGGGATATATAGCATATTATTGAGATATTTTGTGTGACATGGTTTTGATTCATAGACGACTATTGTCGATACTTTATTATATGAACTGCAAATACAAGTTAAACTTGCGATGTGTGGATATGAAGGAAAGCGGGTATTACGATATCATGACTTTAGTATTACGATATCATGACTTTAGTATTACGATATCACGACTTTAGTATTACAATATCACGACTTTAGTATTACGATATCACGACTTTAGTATTACGATATCACGACTTTAGTATTACGATATCACGACTTAGTATTACGATATCACGACTTTAGTATTACGATATCACGACTTTAGTATTACGATATCATGATTTTAGTATTACGATATCATGACTTTAGTATTACGATATCACGACTTTAGTATTACGATATCATGATTTTAGTATTACGATATCATGACTTTAGTATTACGATATCACGACTTTAGTATTACGATATCATGACTTTAGTATTACAATATCACGACTTTAGTATTACAATATCACGACTTTAGTATTACGATATCATATCAAGGGGCTGTCAGTGATCTAAACCCCTAATTATTATTATTATTATTATTATTATTATTATTATTATTATTATATGGACTGTCCAGTTAGAGCCACCAGGGCGGACACGGATGATCCATCACTGGATATTTTGGGATTTTCTCTCTCCCTCTTTCACCTCTTTCTCTCACTCTCTCTCTCTCTCTCTCTCCCTATGTCACCTCTCTCTCTCTCTCTCTCTCTCTCCCCAAGCGCTGCAGCTGGATTTATGGCTGACGAGAAATGACTGCAGGCTGTGAGTGAGTGAACAGGCAGGATTGGAGCTTTATTGAGGGGGGACGGAGGGGGACTGGGGTGAATTAAGGACAGCACACACGGACAGACGACACAGTTCAACCACTGACTGCACACACACACAGTTACTCAGTCACCACCCACAGACATCAAAGCCTCAAACTGCTCCTCAGACGCAACAGCTATAAGTGAGTTTTACTGCATGTTGTGGGTTATTAAGAGGGTGTGAATTGAAGAGGGGAGGAGGGGACGCCCAGGCGCCCAATAAAGCAAAAAGACCCCCGTATGACATATAAAATTTGGGGTGGTCCAGTGCTATGTCACAATATAAAATATAAATTCTCGGACAACGTGAATGCCCTTGAGGTGATTTTCATAGTGTGCCACAAACTGAGCGCACATAAAACTGATGAGATGTCTTTAAGACTGTCAGTCAGCAGCAGCCATGCAGGCTATTAGGAAACATGTCGTGGCTCATTTACATACGCAGTGTGATAACGTGTCTGTACAATGAACTAACACATGACTGGAATTATAATTCAGTAAATGGCAAACAGTATGTTATGGATATGTTCTATTAATTACTCTTACAAGATAAACAAGACATGGAGTGTTCAAACTCCTGCATAGGGGTGTGCCATATCATATCATACGCAATAATATCGTCAACAGTTTTTCATATCGTGAACGATATTATACCCTGAAATATCACTCCATATCACCCATCCCTAATTATCACATCACTCTTTTCTCATTTTCCATTATATATCTACTAGAGACAGATTTTATCTGTCCAGTATCATTCATTTCACTTCAGTCCTGGATATATGGAAATATTTGGAGTGCATTATTTAGTATCGTGACATTCTGGATCACTGACTTCTGTTACAATCTGATGAAAATTCTTGTATTTTTTAATATCTCAGTTAGGGGTGTGCCATATCATATCGTATGCAATAATAAAATAATATTTTCATTTTGTTGCAGTAGTGTATTCTTGATTTTTATTTAATTGAATGTTTTTTCATATCGCCAAGAGTATCGTTATCGCAAAAATAGGCTGAAATATTGTGATATTATTGGAGGGCCATATCGCCCACCCCTACTCCTGCATACAGCTGCATGTGGATGGATGTGTGTTCTATGCCATTGTTTATGTGTGTGCGTGTCGGTGTGTCACGTACATGCTGGAAGCAGCTCCTGACGCTGGGCTCGATGTTGCTGCCACCGAAGGCTGCCACTTCTCCGAGCTGCCGTGGAATCTGGATGGCATCATGCAGTAACAGGCCCAGCTGCCTCTGATCACACGTGTCCCCGGCAGAGGCAACCTGGTTAAACAAACCTGCACACAAACACAGTGCACCTCAGTAACTTCACACGAACGCTTAGCTACCTTCTGCAACCCGCTAAAGGGGGGGCAAGCAGAGGGGTCTTCGTCAATTTTCCGGCCGGCTAAATAAACAAAACTGCTTTAGTCAACGAGGCTGTGAGTATTGGCCACGACTCCTGATTTAGCACAGCAAGGATCTGTCCTCTGTGGAATTAAAGGTGCCGTAGTACAGATAACTGGATTTACACTGTTATAGTGTAGTAAGGAGAGTTCAGTACATAGAACTGTATATACTGTGAACCTCAAACACAGTTGTAACTCCTTCATATAGACATTCTGGGTTTGCAGTTGGGTTTACACATATCAGCTCACATTCTGACCTAGCTAAACAAAGGCTTCCTACTGATCAGCATCATGTAGGAAAATATCAAAATATCAAATATCGGGATATTATGTTTTGTGATACTGTATCGATTCTCAAAAACACAGTATTGATACACAGATTCCTGGCAGACAGTGAATCAGTGTGTGTTGTGTTTAAGCCCCTGACCAATAGGTGGTAGCGTTGTAATCCATTTTCAGCTCCACTACAACATTAACAAGCAGCACAAGGGCGCAATACTATTGCAAGTATTGGCAAACCTGTTCATACAGTGGTGTGTTTTAATAGTAGGATCTGAAATATCGCAATATATCACTTTTCTTGCAGTATCGCAATATATCATGATATATTGAATCGTGACCGCTGTATCATGATACGTGTTGTATCACCAGGTTCTTGCCAATACACAGCTCTAATCATTAACTTATTCAAATGTTTCACCTTAAATACTGCAGCTTGTACGTAACTGCATACATAACTGCGTCACCACTTAAGACGGAGAACAACATTTCTGAAACCAGCTGGTAAATCGGAGGCCGACTTCTTATCTCTACACGTCATTTGAGCTGAGAAACATTTTGGAGACCAGTAGGTAATAAATAATGGAAGCTTGTTTGATTCCAGCTAACGGTGTGTGAGCTGCATTCCTAAATTCACCCTAAACTGAGCCGTTAAGCAGCTTCAAATAGCTCAGACGTGTCTGGCAGATTCAGGGTAAGAAGACAGGAGACCTGTGTACGTTTATATATTTATTTGTTTGTTTGTTTGTTTCCTGAACTGTTATTGTGGTGTATGTGAGTGTTATTTATACACCACTAAAGCCCAGGACTCTCACGTCTCTCATCTTATTTCTTTTCCCCCCCGTGAGGACCTTTCAGGGGGAGTAAATATAAGAAATTAAAGCAACATCTGTCACTTAAAACACAGAGAGCCAAAACAGCAGCACTAACACTGTCAGCATAAACACAGAGAATAATTAAATATTAATTTACGGGTCTCACAGAGGCTAATGTGAAAACTACAAAAACACAGAGTGTCAGCACTGTACAGAACACACACACACACACACACACACACACACACACACACACATACAGAACACACACACACAGACAGACAGACACACACACACACACACATACAGAACACACACACACACAGACAGACACATACAGAACACACACACACACAGACAGACACATACAGAACACACACACACACACACACACACATACACACAGTGCAGTACAGAACACAAAGAACACACAGAGCACAGAACAGAACACATACACACACACACACACACACACACACACACACACACACAGTACAGTACAGAACACACACACACACACATACAGAACACACACACATACACACAGAACAGACACACACACACACATACAGAACACACACACACAGAACACACACACACACAGAGACACATACACACACACAGACACATACAGACACACACACATATACAGAACACACACCCACAAAGACACACACACACACAGACAGACACATACATACACACACACACACAGACACACACACACATACAGAACACACACACACACACACATACAGAACCCACACACATACATACAGAACACACATATACATGCAGAACACACACACATACAGAACACACACACACACACACACACACACACAGACAGACAGACAGACACATACAGAACACACACACACACAGAGAACACACACATACAGACACACACACATATACAGAACACACACACACAGAGAACACACACATACAGAACACACACACACAGAGAACACACACATACAGAACACACACACACACACACAGACAAACACACACACACACTCACACACACATACAGACACACACACACACATACTGACACAGACACATACAGACACACACACATACAGATACATACAGACACACACACACACACACACACACACACACACAGACAAACAAACACATACAGAACACACACACACACACATACAGAACACACACACACACATATACAGACACACACAGACACACATATACAGACACACACAGACACAGACACACACACACACACACACACAGACAGACACACACACACACACACACACAGACAGACACACACATACACACACACACAGACAGTGGCACACACACAGTGACACACACACACACAGTGTAGGAGAGAATAGAAAGGAGAGAGTAGAGAAGGAGAAAGAAAAGAGAAAGAACAGAAGAAGGTGTAAGGTGATGAGAATGAATAAACAGTGTGGAGACTCTGCTGCTGGCAGGACTTCACATAATCAGTAACAGGCAGAGCTGTGCTGCCTGCAGGTCAGGTCATTTACATGCTCAGTGTATGAAGCAGAGACCGGAGGATCCGCAGGAGCTGTGGTTAGATTGGGTTTCTGAAGATCCACTGTTTATACAGAACAGCAAACACTCATCAGCCGTGGAAACGGGGGGCAACGGAAGGCGACGGAAGGAGATCTGTGTGTTTTTCTACACCAATCAGCAAAATAATATTTTTTCTAATTTTCTAATTCCAACATTCATCCTAAACCCTCCCCAAAACTCACACCCAGCCCTGAAGATAAAACCGCGCTCAGCCCTGAAGATAAACTCACACCCAGTCCTGAAGATAAACCCAAGCAGACTCCTGTTAGTAGCAGGACTGACCCCGACTTACTTTCTGTTACCGGTCTGAAGTGCATTAACCTCTCTTACTCTCTGTAATCAGTCAGTGAATGAGCCTGTTTGGCGCCTACGTTGTCCTTTATATACACGAGTGAGATCAGATTTATAGAAGTGTTTAATAATATGTGCAGTAATTAGTTTCAGAAGCCTGAGAAAGAAACTGTATATAATCTATTTATGTATTTTATATACCATCGCTATCTAATAAAACAACATGTATCTCTATTTTGGTCAAATTCTATTTTTCTACATCAATTCAATGCAGCAGCTGTTGTTTACACTGGGGGAAAATGTATGTATGTATGTATGTATGTATGTATGTATGTATATATATATATATATATATATATATATATATATATATATATATATATATATAAATTATCCAAAATAGGACAAAAATCTGGTTCTATAGACTTACATTGGCTACGTTTACATGCAGCTCAATCATAACAGAATACGCCCATGTATACACCTCAGTCCGAATAGACTAGCCCGATTGAGGTCATTCCGATTACAATTTCAAACAAGATATTAGTGGTGGTCCAGAGTGAGGACAGTGGAGTGGGATAACTAAGGTGGTGATCTACAATACCACCAAACATATGATCGCTGTATCCAAAGAAAAACATGCATCTCTATTTGTGCTGATCTTCATTTTCATTATTTGAACATGACAGCTGCTCTTAATATTCTGGGATAGTTTCATAATGAATGCACCAATAGAAATGCTCCAAAATAGCTTGGAAAAAAATTCTGATTCTATGGACTCCCATTAAAAGTAAAGTTTTTGGCCTCTCCTGTAAAGCTGGCATTAGAGAGGCTTGTTTTTTTGTTGGACTTTGTTTGAAAGTTCTTTAAAAAGGTGCTAAAGCCACTAATCCGACACACTAGTGGTCCATTCGCAATATTCTATTCACATCATGTAGAAGGAAACCCTGGTTTTGCATTTTAGTTTAATTATAGTTTGTTATATAACAAGTGCTGGTGATATCTCACATTGGCTTTCACAAAAACCCAGATATCGTCACTGTCTAAAGAAAAACATGGCTAAATGGCAACTTTACAGGAGAGCCCAAAAACCTTCTTCACTTATAATGTAAGTCAATGGAACCAGAATTTTCTTCAAGCCATTTTGGAGCAAAACCATCGCATCTGGTAAAAGCTTATGTTTACAGATGGGTTCACTGATTGCTGCAGAGCTCACGGAAAGGTCTGGCCTTCGGGAGTCGCATATAGGGCTTCACACAAACCCTGGAACTATTTTAGGGAACTTCTATTCAAGAACCATTGTCAACTAGAGAATTACGACTGGCTAGGTGTACCACATGGGCTAGAAGAAGCGGGAAGGCAGGCCTATAAAAGACAATGCAGCTGAGATATGATTGAGACCAGGGCTTGAGAGCTCATAGAACACTGGTACTGCAGTCCTAAGAATAAAAGCTTATACTCTGAACTGGTCTCCCTCTTCATTCTCAAGGCAAAAACAAAGTTATGACACAATATAAGGGCAGCTGTCGTATTCAAATGTAAAGATCGAATGTATATAGTATTATGAACCACTCTGGTTGCTTTTCCCCCAAAATGTTTCCTAACACAAGCTTTTACACTGTGCTGCAGGTTTGTGTTGTGAGTGAATGGCTAGACTTCCTCTCTGTACAAGGTGCACATCGCCCCCTAGAGCACTGAGGCGGCAAAAGCTCACATTTTAAGCCTCCTAATGATGAACAACTGGTCGGTTTCTAATCACTAAATATTATTTTATTGCCCGGAAGAGTACGACGAGTGATTACTTACATTTGTACTTCTCCTCCAGATGCCCTTTACATAGCGAGAGGAGGCCGATCTTCAAGGATAGCACACGGATCTTCCCGCTGCGACCCCTGCACAGTCAACACAAGCCACAGGAAGCGGGTCACGGGTATACAAGTAACATAGTTTTGATCTGCACAGCTATTTCACTGAAAACTGTGATCCTAAACTTTTGACTGCTGTGGTATAACATGTAGTGTTGAGAATGAGACACTAGAGTGTGAACCTTCATGCAGACCCTCTATGTTTCTATGTATGTCTTACGTGTCGTAGACGTTGAGGAGCCAGTTGAGACACATGTCCACACACAGGGGAACGTTGACCAGGTCTTTATGCTCCTGCTCCAGGTCGTCATACACAGAGGTCAGACAGTTGATGACCTCAGGAACTGAGAGTGGACTGGAGTTGTTATTCAGCTTGTGCTGCTGAAACATCGCCTGAGCTACACTCAGATCCAACAGATCCACTGAGAGAGAGAGAGAGAGAGAGAGAGAGCGAGAGAGAGAGAGAGAGAGAGAGATTAAAATATGTACAAATGTACAAACATCTAGTAAAATAAAGAAGAATAAGAGGAGGAAGCCAGCAAGTGAAGAAAAGAAAAAGAAAAAAGAAAAATTAGTAGAGAAAAAAGACAAAAGAGAGAAAGATAGAGGAATGAGAGAGGTGGAGAGTTATACGTAGAGAGAAAGAGACAGAACGAGAAAGAGATTCAGATTGAATTAGAGAGACAGGGAGAGGTAGTTAAAGAGAGAGATGGAGAGTAAGAGCGAGTTAGAGAAAGAAGGAGAGATAGAGAGAGAATAGGAGGGAGAGTTAGAGTGAGTTAGCGAAAAAGAGAAAAAGAGAAAGAGAGAGGGAGAATAAGAGCAAGAGGGATTGAGAGAAAGAGAAGGAGTGGGAGAGTTCAAGCTTAGAGATAGAGTTAGAGATAGAAAGAGAGGAAGGGTAAGGGCGAATCAGGGATAGAAAAGAAAGAGAGAAAGGGAGAGTAAGAGTGAGTTAGAGATAGAAAGAGAGGAAGAGAAAGAACAAGTTACAGAGAAGGAAAGAGAAAGAGTGAGTTACAGAGATAGAGAGAGAAAGAGCGAGTTATAGAGAAGGAGAGAGAAAGGGAGATACAGAGTGAGAAGGAAAGAAAGAGTTATAGAGAGAGAATGAGAGAGAAAGAAAGAGACAAGTTACAGAGAAGGAGAGATAAGGACAGTGAAAGAAAGAGCGAAGAAAAGAGAAAGAGCGAGTTATAAAAAGAGATAAAGAAAGAAAGAGAGAAGAAAAGAGAAAGCGAGTTATAAAAATAGATAAAGAAAGAAAGAGAGAAGGAGAGAGAGAGAGAAAGAAAGCGAGTTATAGAGGGAGATAGGGACAGTGAAAGAAAAAGCGAAGGAAAGAGAAAGAGCGAGTTATAAAAAGAGATAAAGAAAGAAAGAGAGAAGGAGAGAGAGACAGAAAAAGAGGGCGAGTTATAGAGGGTGATAGGAACAGTGAAAGAAAAAGCGAAGAAAAGAGAAAGAGCAAGTTATAAAAAGAGATAAAGAAAGAAAGAGAGAAGGAGAGAGAGACAGAAAAAGAGGGCGAGTTATAGAGGGTGATAGGAACAGTGAAAGAAAAAGCGAAGAAAAGAGAAAGAGCGAGTTATAAAAAGAGATAAAGAAAGAAAGAGAGAAGGGGAGAGAGAGAAAGAGCGAGTTATAGAGGGAGACAGACAGAGAAAGAAGGAGAGAAGGAGAGAGAAAGAGAGAGAGAAAGAGCGAGTTATAGAGGGAGACAGACAGAGAAAGAAGGAGAGAAGGAGAGAGAAAAAGAGTGAGTTATAGAAGAGATAGAGAATGAAAGAGAGAAGGAGAGAGAAAGAGTGAGTTATAGAGGAGAGAGAAAGAGCGAGTTATAGAAGAGATAGAAAAAGAAAGAGAGAAGGAGAGAGAAAGAGTGAGTTATAGAAGAGAGAGAAAGAAAGAGAGAAGGAGAGAGAAAGAGCGAGTTATAGAAGAGATAGAAAAAGAAAGAGAGAAGGAAAGAGAAAGAGTGAGTTATAGAAGAGATAGAAAAAGAAAGAGAGAAGGAAAGAGAAAGAGTGAGTTATAGAAGAGAGAGAAAGAGAGAAGGAGAGAGAAAGAGTGAGTTATAGAGGAGAGAGAAAGAAAGAGAGAAGGAGAGAGAAAGAGTGAGTTATAGAGGAGAGAGAAAGAGCGAGTTATAGAAGAGATAGAAAAAGAAAGAGAGAAGGAGAGAGAAAGAGTGAGTTATAGAGGAGAGAGAAAGAAAGAGAGAAGGAGAGAGAGAGTTATAGAGAGAGGAATGAATGTCGAGGGTCAGTTCTTGCTATTCTGAAGATGTTCTGGTTTCACTGTAACTGAAAACACACACAATGAAA
>CM038718.1:8521121-8526121 GCA_021613375.1 Megaleporinus macrocephalus
AGTGATGTTTGTTTATTTGATGTTAATAACTCCTTTAGAGGGCGGTGGTGAGTGATGTTTGTTTATTTGATGTTTGTTAGTAACTCCTTTAGAGGGAGGTGGTGAGTGATGTTTGTTTATTTGATGTTTGTTAATAACTCCTTTAGAGGGCGGTGGTGAGTGATGTTTGTTTATTTGATGTTTGTTAATAACTCCTTTAGAGGGCGGTGGTGAGTGATGTGTGTTTATTTGATGTTTGTTAATAACTCCTTTAGAGGGCGGTGGTGAGTGATGTGTGTTTATTTGATGTTTGTTAATAACTCCTTTAGAGGGTGGTGGTCAGTGATGTGTGTTTATTTGATGTTAATAACTCCTTTAGAGGGCGGTGGTGAGTGATGTTTGTTTATCTGATGTTTGTTAATAACTCCTTTAGAGGGCGGTGGTGAGTGATGTGTGTTTATTTGATGTTTGTTAATAACTCCTTTAGAGGGTGGTGGTGAGTGATGTTTGTTTATTTGATGTTTGTTAATAACTCCTTTAGAGGGCGGTGGTGAGTGATGTTTGTTTATTTGATGTTTGTTAATAACTCCTTTAGAGGGCGGTGGTGAGTGATGTGTGTTTATTTGATGTTTGTTAATAACTCCTTTAGAGGGCGGTGGTGAGTGATGTGTGTTTATTTGATGTTTGTTAATAACTCCTTTAGAGGGCGGTGGTGAGTGATGTTTGTTTATTTGATGTTTGTTAATAACTCCTTTAGAGGGCGGTGGTGAGTGATGTTTGTTTATCTGATGTTTGTTAATAACTCCTTTAGAGGGCGGTGGTGAGTGATGTGTGTTTATTTGATGTTTGTTAATAACTCCTTTACAGGGCGGTGGTGAGTGATGTTTGTTTATCTGATGTTTGTTAATAACTCCTTTAGAGGGCGGTGGTGAGTAAAAATTCTGGCCCTGAAAGAAACATATACACACTGAAAGACAGCAACAGAGACAGACAGACTTACAGCAGAGTGCCTTTTGTAGGCGGCGGATCTTCATGGCTGTTCTGTATGCAGAGAAGCGTACGTGGTTCAGGTCAGCTGGAGAGACACACACAGGGAGAGCCAGTCAGTCAGGTGTGTAAGCACTTCTCTTATCTTTTAATGCATACACAATCTCACACACACACTCACTCTCCCACACACACACTCACTCTCCCCTGAGCGGAAATACATGCAGAGTGTTTTATAGCAGTGGTTCCCCGCAGAGCCCCATGCTTTACCTACGCCTGACACAGCAGCTTGTTAGTTAAAGCACTTAATCAGGTGCGGAGACCTCAGGACTGGGACCCTGTTTTATAGAGATCCTAAAACAAGGGTCACCAGTCTTATCTGGAAACGAGCAGGAGCACACCTCATATAACTAACTCACTGCTGGAGAAGACCAGCTGACTGAAGTGGGGTCTGGGGTGGAATCAGTACTTTCCAGAAAAGACCAGCCTTGAGCTGATGTTGGAGTGCATGTTAATGTAGCTAATATGTAATGAGACATTGCTGCCAACAAGTTGTTAAATTATTATAATTATTATTATTATTATTATTATTATTATTATTATTTATTTTTTGTTAGCATCATGCTGTGTGGCTGTGACCTACAGGGTGAGTCAAAAGTCTCAGAAACGAAAGGGAAAATCACATATCTAAATACCCCAGCCATATTGAAAGCCGCCATATTGGATAACGGGCATGTTTTGTTTCCATTGGGAAGGTGGTCATGTAGCATATCAAACAAGATGAGAATTGTCCCAGAAATCAATTGCTGCAAACAGACTTGCAATAGCTATTGTAGTTCAAATGTTATCAACACAGAAAGTAGCAACAACAACCACCACATTGAACAGCGCCTTCAGCTCTGCATTCAGCACCAGGGACAGCACACTGAACACATCATTCAATGTGGTTGTTTCAATGTGTGACGGCACACATTCAATGTGTGCCGTCATTCAACGGCAATCCATTTCTGAGACAAATCTAGTCTTCTTTGAGATGCTACATGACCACCTTCCTAACTTACCCTTGATCCAATATGGCGGCTTTCAAGCTGGCGGACATGTTTGGGACACAGCCTAAAAAAATAGTCCCCTCTCACCCATTACTTGCTGGGGTATTCAGATGTTATTTTCCCTTTTGACACTGAAATAAAAGGATGACCTGAAACTCTTGACTTGTTCACCCTATACTGCTATGGCACATATTTAATTTAATGGAGAGCATTAAACAAAATATCATTGCTGTCCAATGAAAAACATGTATCCCCATTTTTGGTGAATTTGAGTTTTGTACATCATTTGAACACACAAATGGTTGTTTACATTCACGATGAATTGACCAATAGAAATGCTCCAAAATAGCTTGGAAACATTTCTGGTTCCATTGACTTACATTGAAAGTAAAGCATGTTTTTGGTCTCTCCTGTAAAGTTGTAATAACAACATTTGATTTGGAGCAGAAAGATTTACTTGATCTATATTAGCATGGCATTTTTTAGACATGCAATTAAAGAGAAAATTCCAATTCCAGAGGGAAATGTTCCAAAATTTCTGAACCAAAATTTCTCAGTGGTGGTGAATGGAACCAGACATCAGCAGCCAGCTGCACCAGCTGAACGCAAGTTTTATCAAGTTGACTTACTCAGTAATCATAAACCTGTTTACTGTTCATTGATATAAAATGCTTTATTACATGGTGTTGTGCTTCATATTTCATGTATATCTCAGCGTTTATAGCTTTGGCTTCCCTGACACACCCATCACCTGCATATGAGGACATTTTCTTTCTTTTACTATTATTTTAATATTATAATATTATTATTCATTTTTCTATAAGCAGCAGTACAAGAGAGAGTATTTTGGGTAAAGTTGTCAACAATTCTAAAACAATTTGCGCAATGTTTATATAAATATTTTAATTAATAACTAATACATACTCATAGTCACTACATAGGAAAGTCTATCTGACACTATTGTGATGATGTAGTCATGTGGTTTATATTAATTAATTAATACACTATTTATGTGCACAAGCCTCATAACTTCCATACAAACCCTAGAAGCGAACACCAAACATGTTTTGGCTGATCAACTACATGCTACATGGTAAATATGATTTTTGGCTAAACCTTCACTTCAGCACTGAGAGCGTGTGTGTGTGTGTGTGTGTGTGTGTGTGAACGCAGGCTGCCCTCAGCTGAGTGTGTGAGTCCTCAGATAAAAGCGAAAGCTTGAGGATAGAGGTTAGCACAGCACTCCATTAGCATTTCTGCTACAGGTCACTGCGTCTCAGACAGAGTTTGTGTATACGAATGAGAGGACGAGATGGAATAGTTACTGGCTTGAAGAGTATAACCATATAAAACCCAGAGATTCTCATATCATTTCAAGTTTTAATAACTCCAATAAGCACCCCTAATCTTTTTAGGAAGTCAAGGCTGAAGTAAATCAGACATGAAAACTTATAGGCAGGGGGGCAAGTCACCAGTAGGTCGGCGGCATTGATCCAGACAAACTCTGAGGCTACAATACAGGAGTAATTACTGTGGAGTATTAGTTTAGTCCACTCAGCTCAGTAACTATGGGACTGTGGGTCAACCTGTACCAAACTTGGCAGACATTCAAAAACATGTGTGCCCATTTTTAATGTTCAGTGATTGGACCTCGATGATCGCCAATTGCAATATGATATGTAGAAGGCTGCCGAGTTCTGAGAGTATCTTCAGAAGTGAAAGGTGATTGTTCTGGTTTTCTAAGAAAATTTTATAACATATATATATATATATATATATATATATATATATATATATATATATATATATATATATATATATATATATATACAGAACACATAACATTGAAACCACCTATTTATATTTTATCAGCTCCTCTTACCATATAGGAGCATTTTATTGTTCTGCAATTACAGACTGTAGCCCAACTGTTGCACTGGTGTGAGTGGATCAGACACAGCAGTGCTGCTAGAGTGCTTAAACACCTCAGTGTCACAGCTGGACTCAGTGTCTGATCCACTTGTTGCAGCACAACACACACTAACACACAACCATCATGTCAGTGTAACTGCAGTGCTGATACATGATACACCACCCAGATAGTAACTGCGCAGTGGGGGTCCTGTGGGGGTCCTGATCACAGTAGCAAAGTATACAGGGAATCAGATGAACTACAGTCTGCAAGTGTAGAACTACAAAGTGCTCCTATATGGTCAGTGGAGCTGATACAATGGACACTGAGCGTAGATACAAGGAGGTGTTACGGCTAATAGGTGTGTGTGCATATATATATATACACACACACACAGGTTATATATAGGTTTTTCTGTGGACAGCAATGATTATATATAATACTGGGTATCCATGGATACTTGAAAACCAGCTAACAGCATGGAACAAGTAAAAGTGGTATCTGTGCATCTCTAATCTTACCCATTTACTTACACACAAATTTCAAAACATGGGTGGGATTCCCCTTTGACCAATTTCAGTTTCTTTTAAAAACACTGGGATAAAAACATCTCTCCCTTAGCGGGTATACGTGCAAGCGTGCCTGTGTTTTCTCTTTTCTCCTGTGCTTTATAACACTAGACAGCAGCTGTCAGACGGGGAGAGAGACCGGGAGAGATGAAAGAGTGAGACTGGACTACAGGGACCCGCACCTCCCCTCACAGCTCTTCCTGAGAGGGGGATCCGCGTCGGAGCTGTGCAGGTGTTTATGGTCAGATGCAGCGTCTGTGTGGTAAATGGCTGTCAGCTGTGCTCTCAGCGGACCACCATGTTTATGCAGCAGAGGCAGAAAGTGAGAGACAGCGTTAGGGCCGGCGTGAGCGCAGCGCCGGTGTGTAAATAGTGTTAAACCCACCGAGGGAATGATACAGCTCCGTCATTTTGGGATGATCCCAGCACGTCGTCTGAGTCTGGTGGCTGCAGATAACAAAAGAGAGAGGAAAAAAAATGAGTGCATCAAATTCCTCCTGGATA
>CM038718.1:8531121-8596121 GCA_021613375.1 Megaleporinus macrocephalus
AGAAACAGGAATGGACCAATAGGAACAGAAACAGGAACAGGAATGGACCAATAGGAACAGAAACAGACATGGACCAATAGGAACAGAAACAGGAACAGGAATGGACCAATAGGAACAGAAACAGGAACAGGAATGGACCATTAGGAACAGAAACAGGAACAGGAATGGACCAATAGGAACAGAAACAGGAACAGGAATGGACCAATAGGAACAGAAACAGGAATTACTAGAGGGTACATGTTCACACATTTTGATTGGCTGATTCAGGAGGTTTCAACGCACACTAATCCGTCTACAAGCTGAAGTGGAACAGGTGTTGAAGGTCAGCTCCAGGCGGCCCTGTTTCAGCTGGACCTTGGTCTTTGGCCACGGGCACTGAGACACAGCAGGGCTCATTAAAGCCCGCTCGCTGCTTCCCGTTTGATAATCCGCGGCTGCTGTGATAGCGTGGCCGGGAGATCGGAAGCGATGCCCTGCAGACAGAGAAGTGCCGGAGTGCCACGGCCAGTTCCACACTCTGATCTGGGCTTTAATTACACTCGTTAGCGCAATTAGCACAAACAAAGCACCTCCCCTGGCATTTCCTGTTTAGCTGGCTGATCCCTTCAGACTGCAGATACACATCACAAAGCAGGAGAACTCCAAAAAACGGGAGCGAGGAGCGGATGGGTGTGGGTGTTCACTGAAACTCCTCATAGTTCTCTTTTATTGACCCTTCTAAATGAAGTCGGCGCAGCTCTGCACGACGGAAATACTGGATTTAACCCTTTGATGCACAAGCTAAACAAACCCCCTCCTTATGCACAGCATGGGTTAAACTTGAGCCGTATTCATTTCCTATGTTACTGTATGTATTGCTCAGAATCTCTTTGGTAAATGTATTAAAATTAGTTTATTACATGATTTAAATGTTCTGAGTGTTCAATAAAAACCTTCTTTTTGATCTTAAATTATTATTTTAACTCATTTATTTACTTTATGAACAAAATAGCATATGTAAATACGTTCCTGACTGCAAATGTTTACAGATGTCAACAGTCCCTATCAAACTCCATAGTGGAGTGGTGAGGACAGCAGAATACATCGTAGGCAACAAACTAGCAGCCTTACAGGACATCTACCAGTCCCGCTACCTGAGGAACAAACTACCAGCCTTACAGGACATCTACCAGTCCCGCTGCCTGAGGAACAAACTACCAGCCTTACAGGACATCTACCAGTCCCGCTGCCTGAGGAACAAACTACCAGCCTTACAGGACATCTACCAGTCCCGCTGCCTGAGGAACAAACTACCAGCCTTACAGGACATCTACCAGTCCCGCTGCCTGAGGAACAAACTACCAGCCTTACAGGACATCTACCAGTCCCGCTGCCTGAAGAACAAACTACCAGCCTTACAGGACATCTATCATTCCCGCTGCCTGAGGAACAAACTACCAGCCATACAGGACGTCTACCAGTCCCGCTGCCTGAGGAACAAACTACCAGCCTTACAGGACATCTACCAGTCCCGCTGCCTGAGGAACAAACTACCAGCCTTACAGGACATCTACCAGCCCCGCTGCTTAAGGAACAAACTACCAGCCTTACAGGACATCTACCAGTCCCGCTGCTTAAGGAACAAACTACCAGCCTTACAGGACATCTACCAGTCCCGCTGCCTGAGGAACAAACTACCAGCCTTACAGGACATCTACCAGTCCCGCTGCTTAAGGAACATACTACCAGCCTTACAGGACATCTACCAGTCCCGCTGCTTAAGGAACAAACTACCAGCCTTACAGGACATCTACCAGTCCCGCTGCCTGAGGAACAAACTACCAGCCTTACCCACACGCTGTCATATTATACTATTATATTATTTATTCTGATATCACTGCTATATTATATTGTAATATTATATTATTTATTCTGATATCACTGCTATATTATATTATACTATTATATTATTTATTCTGATATCACTGCTATATTATATTATATTATACTATTATTTTATTTATTCTGCTATCACTGCTATATTATATTATATTATACTATTATATTATTTATTCTGATATCACTGCTATATTATATTATATTATACTAATATATTATTTATTCTGATATCACTGCTATATTATATTATACTATTATATTATTTATTCTGATATCACTGCTATATTATATTATACTATTATTTTATTTATTCTGCTATCACTGCTATATTATATTATACTAATATATTATTTATTCTGATATCACTGCTATATTACATTATATTATACTATTATTTTATTTATTCTGCTATCACTGCTATATTATATTATATTATACTAATATATTATTTATTCTGATATCGCTGCTATGGACAATATCACTAAGTCACTTTAAATAGATTGCAAAAGTTTCTACATGTGTCCTCCTGTATATCTTGTGTATATATCTTGAGTATATTTTGTACAGTCCTTTACATATTTCAGTTATTACTAAATGTATATATTCTAGCTTATTTTTATTCATTATTGTGTATTTATTGTATGTTTGCACTGTTTTCACTACATATATATGATGCTGCCCTGCTGTAGAGTTGTATCTGAGCCTCACCCCAAACATTTCAATGCATGTTATGTCCGGTCAATAAACTTGAAACTTGAACACGCAAGGGATGATTCTGAGCGATACTTTGTGTTAGTAGGGCGGTGATACAAAAAAAAAGACTTTCATTAACAAAGTAAATAAGAAATAAAACTAAAATAGGCATTTGTGATGACTGAAAACAAATAAAGTGAGGAATTCATAAAAAGCTTAAATGATGAATTGAATTTATGGCAAAGAAAATTTAGAAATTTTTTAAAAAGGTTGCGCATCAAAGGGTTAAATAAGGTTTTAACCGCGTGTGATGTATAACTATAGAGAACCGCATCTCAGGCCACCACTCAGCAGACATATACACTGCTGTACAAACATCTCAGACACATAAGCTGATGCTTTAAAACTCTTTATCTTATCAATGAGTGTATGTTCACCACCAGATCTGATTAGAACAGATGTAAATAATCATACAATACAATACAAAGTAACATGAATATCTTATTGTGAGAGAAGTAGATCATATCTTGAGCTCCAGTTTGAAGAACAAAGTGTAGTTCCAGATTTCTCCTGGACGCCCCAGACATTGTATGAATGTGTTCAGTTCCTTCAGCAGCAATCTTGATTTAGCTTAATGAAGTACTGAACAGTCAAAGCAGGTATTAGATGAGAACTGTAAATAATACTGGGTTGTTTATAGAAGGAGAAGCTTGGAAAGGGTTAAATAAACACACTGACGTATGTAAAAGCACTACTTATTCTATTAATACTGTTTATATATTTAATAATAAAGTGTTTTGATGATCTAATACAAAAAAGAGCTTTTATATACAATAATAATGTAATAAAATACAAAAAATTTACTGTGAACAGAAAGTATGAAGTACATGTGGATACGAGCCTCAAATGGAGCAACCGTGTAACACCTGGTCGCAACAGCAGAGCAAGGCGAGCGCACGACAATGACAAATCCAGAATCCTCCAGTTATAATCAATGAAGCAGTCTGCAGCAGCTGCGGGCGGAAGGGTACGATGCGGCTTTCTTTGACGGATACTCCATTTCTATTTGTGACGCATCACATCGCTCTGTCATTCCATCTCAGAACAGATGAGGAGAAACTCATCCATGAAGTGGAGAAATGGAAGGATCTCCACGACTTTCCAGTACGTATTGTAAAGAAAAGAAAACTGGGGGAGAAACTGTGGAGCTCTGGAAGTCGTTCACGAGTGAAGCTTCTGAATCATTCGCTGGCTAAACAGACGTAGCACAAACACCTGAGCACATTCAACCAAGCTGCCCAAAGTCTAAGAGATATAATGATGCTATGCACCAAAAATCTGCTCAGAAAATGGGTTTAAATGCTGAAAGATTTAATCCCACCTGTGCTGGAGCCCCCGCAAAACTTAAAAAGTAAATAAACTATAGCTGATCATTAGTGACCAGCAGTTTAACTGGTAGGATTGAGCCAAATCATAGATGTACGATAATATCAGAAACATATCGGTATCAGTCAGAATTTGGTTTCATCAACATGATCTGTTCAATATTTAAGGGGGTCTTTATTATAAGCCAGAGGGGCACCGTTAATGTTTAGGTGACGTTGGCTGATGTATAGCTGCTCAGTCTTGTGACCTGAAGGTTGCCGGTTCGATCCCCTGGACCAACAGCACACGGCTGTCAAGTGCCCTTGAGCAAGACACCTAACCCCCAAGCACAGGCTCCTGGAAAGTGTGCTCACTGCCTCCTATTGTGTGTGTGTGTTCACTAGTGTGTGCACATGTGGGTGTTTTACTGCACGGATGGGTTAAAACACAAGTGTGAGTTCAAACAATAATTCTTACTTTTAATTCTCACAGCATTTTAGCACATATTTATAGGCAGCTTACTACATAAAACTAGCTGGGATGTTTTAGTAGCTTGAGTCTCTCACATTCTGGCACCACCGTTTAAGGTGAACCTGTAAAATCTAAGCACAACTACACTACGCTAACTTGTAATGTCAGGCTATGATATACACACTTGAGAACTCTCTCATTAGCAAATACATACATTTATTTTCTTATCATTTACCCGCGTCAGTAATTATTAGTCATATAAACAATAGGACTGTGGTGGACTGAAATCTGGAGATACTACATGTATCATGATGCATGGGCAGTATTGATTTTATTGTGATACAATAAGCAAGTCGAGATATATATATATATATATATATTGCAAAAACCATGTTGATTTTAATTTTTCTGCATAATTCAAACTCAACAGCTGCCGTTTACGTTGTATCAAAGTTTCATAATGAATGGACCAATAGAAATGCTCCAAAATAGCTTGGAAAAAATTCTGGTTCCATTGACTTGCATTAAAAATAAAGCATGTTTTTAGATTTTGGAGATTTTAGATATTTATACTTTACTGGAGTAATTATTTTTCAGATGACTTTTTACTTCAACTCCTTATATTAACCACTTCATTATCTGTACTTTCTACTCCTTACATTTTAAATATAGCCTTGTTCCTCCTATTTCACCTACTCTAGCTTGTTTTCATTCATGTACATTTACATTCCAGTAAAGATTATTGACAACATGCCTATAAAGTTTGACACCATTACAATACTTATAGAGAACTAGTCATCATATCTTCTGCTCCATGAAACACATGTTAATTTTATATTATATTATGTTATATTATATTATGTTATATATTATATTATATTATACAGTGTAATATCCACAGTTCCGTGAACATAATACTGTGAAAACATAACATTGAAAATCTAATATGAAGTTATAGGTCTGCCATATTGTCTATTCTGTCAGTATATTCTGTCTGTGTGTTTATTTTTTGGCATGACGGTCAACATTTTCAGCTGTCTGTGTCTGTGTCCGAGCCTGAGCCTCGTAAAATACCAGTGGGTCAAAGCGGAGCTTTTCTGGAACAATGCCCCTCTGATCTGAACCCTCGGCCTGGCAGCCAGCAGACAAATTAAGCTGTCACTCAAGAGCTTCTTGCCATCAGCCGCCTGCTGAGCATCTGATATTAACCTCTGACTTCACTCAGGCCATGATCGCACCCGGCCCTAGGCACGCAGAGGCCAGTGAGTTTTAATTAGGAGCGGAGGCTTTAACCCAGGAGCACGAGGGAGTCACGGGAGATGCTGGTGAGGGCTTTGAAAGGAAAGGCCAGAGCTGTCAGTTTGAAGACCTTAAACAGTAGAAGAAAAATGGGCTTCCACAGGAAGACGCAGCTGTAATGACGAATGGTCCGCTGCAGGGATGCTGCCTAAATGCAGATCTGTATAAAGGCTGCTTTAGAATCCACAAGCTAATGTTTAGGTCACTGTATCTCTCTGACCTCTAACAGGCTCATGTAGACTCTGGCCTATAAGACTCTAGAACACTATCATTTCCAATAATAATCACTGTAGCAGATGGTGCCTCTACATGCATCATTGCCATTATTGCAGGACATAATGAAAATTTTCTTGTATTGCATTGAATTGTATTGTAATCCAGTCATCCGAGGATCAGCTCATGTGATCATAAAGTATGTCAACACAGTTCGCCACAGAACTGAGCCAAGACTTTACTGGCAGCATTTCATACAGTGCGATAAAAGACCACCAAGTGTCATCCCACAGGCCTGTAGGGACCCCACCACCTTCAACAACTCAGCCCATTATCCATTCCTGCACATCTGCCATTTAAACCCAGGTGCCTGTGTGATTTCTTCAGGAGTTATCAAATCAAATGGTGGAGCAATTCCACTAATGTGCTGGAACCTATCCACAAGCTAATGTTTAGGTCACTGTATCTCTCTGACTTCTAACAGGCTCATGTAGACTCTAGCCTACAGGACTCTACAACACTATCCAATACTTTCCAATAATAATCACTGTAACAGATATCTGGCTTTGCATGAGTTCTGCCGGCAGATCTACTAATATTTTGATGTTACTAAACAGGGCAATAACCCTTTAGTTGCCATAGGAAGACAGTTGCTGCTTTTTTTGCACGTACCACTTGCATGTATAATTTTTTTTCAGTCTCAAAGCACATAATACTGGTTGGAAAGTACTATAACGAACCACCTCCACCAATTTTCCAATGCTGATACTACATACTAACTAAGGATTATGCATGGTAATGAATGATAGTGAAAAGTCTGACTTACTTTTAAAGGTAGCATAGGTAACATTATTGCTATATATATATATATATATATAATTTTCTTGTATTGCATTGAATTCTATTGTAATTCAGTCATCCGAGGATCATTAATTATATAATGTGGGATGCAGCCCATGAGATCATAAAGTATGTCAACACAGTTTGCCACAGAACTAAGCCAAGACTTTACTAACAGCATTTCATACCGTGCGATAAAAGACCACCAAGTGTCATCCCACAGGCCTGTATGGACCCCACCACCTTCAACAACTCAGCCCATTATCCATTCCTGCACATCTGCCATTTAAGCCCAGGTCCCTGTGTGATTTCTTCAGGAGTTATCAAATCAAACGGTGGAGCAATCGCACTAATGTGCTGAAACCTATATGCTGAAGTGCATGCATATGGTGCATGCAAATGCGTGAGCATATGGCGGCTTTCAGCTCGGTCTACAGAGAGCAAAAAAGGGTTGGGCGGTTGTGTGAGAGAGAGAGAGAGAGAGAGAGAGAGATAGAGATAGAGAGAGGTCCATTTGGCAGCAAAGCAACTGATCAATCGCACATACATACGCACACACAGCTGGTGTTGACTTCTTGAGACGGTAAGTCTTTTCGCCCGCTCACTTTCATCTACTCTCCCCTCAAGTGCCAAGCTACTGGTCAAAAACATCCCTCACAGCACAGGTGTTCAAAAGGACACGTCTCTCCTCCCCCCACTCCCTCTCTACCCATCTGCCCAGCTCCTTCCTCTTTCCTTCTCTTTGTTTTTTGCCTCCTGGTCACTCTGCAATCGTTACCTGAGGCTGAGAGCTGTGGGTAAAGTGTGAAACAGCCTTTAGATGCAAGCAAAAAGCGTGAACACACCAGATGAGCTACTGAAAGTCTGAAAGGTATGAAATATGGCTTGAATATCATATTACAATACTTAGCATTTGAGTCCGACTCGCTACTCATCTCGACACTACAGAGACTTGACTTAGACTTGCACCCCTGAGACTATAGACCTGACCATAGAGACTCAAGATCCTGACCTACAGAGACTTGTGATTTGCTTCTTACTGGAGACTCGCCTTGGATTTGCAGTCCAAGAGTTTGAAGACTCAATTCGGACTCAGTCTCCAGAGACTAGAGACTCAACTCGGACTCACAGTCCAGAGACTCAACTTGGATTTACCACCCAGACCTCGACACCTGACTTTTACTTGCACAAGAGACTTTAGGGTACAACCTCCACAGACTTTAGACTTGACTGGAACTCGCACCATAGACTTAGAACTCAACTCGGACTGAAGACTTGGCATAAGTTTTGGCACTTGATACATGACTCTGACTTGCACATCAGAGATCTGAGTCAAACTCTCACTCAAGAGACTCAGGCTGGAGACCTAATTCAAAATTGCATGCCAGAGACTGAAAAGTCAACTCAGAATGACAGGTCAGAGACTGAAGACTTGACTCGGACTCACATACCAGCGATTTGACTTAGATTTACATTACAGAAACTGTTATTGTACACCAGAGACTGGACACTCGATTCATACAACAGAGACAGGACAATCGACTCATACTTGCACACCAGAAAATAGAGACTTGGACTCCCACCAAAGAGACTGGAGACTCGACTCAGACCTTGAGACTTCGGAGTCTTCTTAAACTTTCATTACAGAGACTTGGATACTTGACACAAACTCGCAAACCCTCACCGAAGATACTCAAGATTTGACTCAGACTCTCACCCTGAGAGCAGAGATTCAACTCAGACTCATGACTCGACTTCTAGAGTTTCAACACAGACCTCCTGAGAACTGAGGCTCCACTCTGACTTGTACCCCAGAGACTCCAGACTCTATTCAGAGGCTTAACTCAGACTTGCATGTTGGAGACTGAATACTTAACTCTGACTCTTACGTCCGAGACAGGAGACTTGTACTCGCACCACAGAGGCAGGAGACTCAGTTTGGATTCGCACCACAGAGGCAGGAGACTTAGTTTGTATTCACATGACAGAGATAAGAGATTTGTCCTGGACTTACATCATAGAGACTGGACTTGACTAGGACTTGGACTTGCATCACAGCGCTTAGTGGGGACCGACGAGATGTTGCTCAGAGCGTGGAGTGGCTTTGCAGAAAGTTTGAGAATCTGTTCTGTCGTGCTCCAAAATTGCTCCCACCTGCGAGCCAGACAGTCCCCCCTCCCTCCACTGACTACCTCTGCGTGACATGAGTGATGCGGCAGCTCACACATTACGGCACTGATCGCAACAAAGTGCTACAGATATTGCACACAATCTGTCTTGTGTCATCCATTTTGCTGCGCGAATGATAGAACACGTGCATTAATAGCACGTTGCGCTTAGAAACACGTGTACTTGTTTACCTTCTGCAGTTTTTCTAGCTTGTGATTGAGTGATGCCTTCCAGCCTAAACCTTTCGGAATAAAGCCTGTGTAGCGCAGAGCGTTTAACTAGTTCTTCTATTTAATAACGGCCATAAATTATAGAATTCATGAAATGAGGTGTGTAGTGCCTTGTCAGAATGTTCAGGGCATAAAATAAACAGCAGAAGAACGGATCATATGGAGCGGATATCAAGTGGAGCTGTTTCTGTCGCGTGTGAGCGAGGAGCGAAAAACAGAAAACCTGGTGCCGAGCTGGGGAGAAGCAATTACAGAAACATCTTCAGCGGAAACGCTCCACTGTGCTCACATGACCTGGTGAGACTGGAACCCCGACTTGGACTTGACTTGGACATGTGTGCCTGAGACAGTGGACTTGACCACAGAGACTCTAGACCTTGACCTGCAGAGACTTGTCTCAGATTCACTTCTCACACACTCGACTCAAACTTGCCTACCAGAGACTGGAGACTTGCCTTAAATTTGCAGTGTAGAAATTTGGAGACTCGACTCCGATTCACTGTTCAGAGACTAGGGGATTGAATCTGACTCACAGTCCAGAGACTTAACTTGGACTCGCACCCCAGACCTTAACACCTGACTTCTACTTGCACAAGACATTTGAGAGTCCGACCTCCAGAGACTTCACTCGGACCCCCACTCCAAAGACTTCAGACTTGAACTCGCACGAGAGTCGCTGTCCAGATTAGTGCCTTGTCAGAATGTTTAGGGCATAAAATGAATGCCAACCATAGAGACTCTAGACTCTGACCTCCAGAGACTTGTCTCAGATTCACTTCTCACACACTTGACTCAAAAATGCCTACCAGAGACTACAGGATTGAATGGGACTCAGAGTCCAGAGACTTAACTTGGACTCGCACCCCATACCTCAACACCTGACTTCTACTTGCGCAAGAGACTCGAGAGTACGACCTCCAAAGACTTCACTCAGACCAGCACTTCAAAGACTTCAGACTTGACTAGAAATTTGGAGACACGACTTGGATTCACTGTTCAGAGACTAGAAGATTGACTCGGACTCATAGTCCAGAGACCAGAGACTAAACTTGGACTTGCACCCCAGACCTCAACACCTGACTTACACATCTTAAGTGAGAAGCAGAAACGTTTGCCGCTCCACTCGGCTCACATGATTTGGTGAGACAGGAGACCCAACAGGAGGCCCTCCCGCCAAAAAAGTAGCACTAAAACCTTAAGTCTACCAACGCTTCCATACTACACTTCTTTCTCTCTGCTTAGCTTGATCATGCTAGCGTTCTTTCCCTCCTTTTGTACCTTCTTTGGCCAGAACAGACAGTATCACTCATTCTAAGCATGACTAGACATTAAAAGCTACTTAAAATTGAATGACATGGAGAATATGTATGTAAAACACAAGCCATGATTTCCTGAACAACTTCTTCTATTTGTGTTTTAAACAAGAATAAATGTGTTTGAACAAATAAAATAATATTTAAATTGTGAGAAATCTTATAATAAAGCAGATTTGTTGTTACAGTATTAATACTGCTTAATACTACATTCACACACAACATTAGGGTTCAAGCCCTATGCAGGATTTATGCCCCATGCAGGTTCATGTCCAGTGTGTGGTTTATACCCAGTGCAGGGTTCATGCCCTTGCAAGGTTCATGCCCACTAGAGGGTTCATGCCCACTAGCGGGTTCATGCCCTGGTAGGGTTAAAGCCCCGCGTAGGGTAAAGCCCCGTGTAGGGTAAAGCCCCATGTAGGGTAAAGCCCCGTGTAGGGTGTTGTGAATTTTTTATGGCAGGCAACTCCAGGCCCGAGAACAAGACCCTGCAACGTTATTTTAAGAACTTCTATTGAAGAACCACTGACTACCCAAAAAAAACACTTGACCAGGTGTACAAGGGCCAGAAGGAGCAGGAAGGCGGGCCTATAAAACACAATGCAGCTGACGTTAGACCAGGGTAGACCAGGGTAGACCAGGGCTTGAGAGCCCTGGTATACCCTGGTCTAAATCGCGTGTCAGCTGCATTGTCTTAGTACTGCAGTCCTAATAATAAAAGCTTATCCTCTGAACTGGTCTCCCTCTGCATTCTGATAGCAAAAACGAAGTTACGACAAGGGTTAAAGCCCCGTGCAGGGTTAAAGGCCTGTGTAGGGTTAAAGCCCCGTGTAGGGTTCATGCCCACTGCAGGAAACACTACATTTCACACACCTAACTATGTCACTTTGGCGCTACATGTGAAAAGCAAATTGACGTGTTCTGTTAATTGAAGCCCTTAACAATGTGTTTGTTATGCAGACTCATATTGTGAAGACAATAGAAATATGAATTATCCTGCAGTCCTACTTTTGATAAGCTGTTAACGCGTGTCCAACAACAGAACAAGCACTGCTTGGACTTCTGCTTTCAAGCTTTCACACTTCAAACAACCACAAAGCAGAGCGGGCTAAAACTCTTGACTGCATGTTCAGGATGCGTCCCCGTATCTTCAGGCCAAAGGCTCTCTCAGCACAGACTGAACTCAAAACTTCAGTAACCTCTCAGAATCCTGGTTAAAAGCCAGCTGGAAGATTCCATTCCTGCACATAAACTCGGTTAACAGCAGGTGCTGCAGAACCACGCTGAGATCTTACACTGCCTTGAACCAGCACACAGCTGGTGTAGAGGTGCAGCAGAGGTGTAAGCCACAGCTTGTGTGTATAGATTTTAACATTTTCAGCAAAAAATGTTTGAATTTTGGCTGGAGAGCCTGAAGAAAACCTGGCTTTAACCTAACAAAACAACAAAATCACTCGACTTTGTAAAGTTTTTAAGGTATAAAACAGTTTCTTTTTGTTACTTCACTCGAATGTTGAGCTAGGTTTGAATCTGAATAACATATACATCATTTCATAAAGCTGCTGCCTAAAGAAAAACATGAATCTTCATTTTATTTTTATTTTTCTATTTAATTTCACACGACAGCTGTTCTTCACATTCTGTAAAAAATTTCATGATGAATGGACCAATAGTAATGCTTCAAAATAGCTTGGAAAAAAATCTGGTTCCATTGATTTACATTGAAAGTAAAGAACATTTTGAAGGTACATGTTTTTCTTTGGACAGTGATGATATATGTATTACTTGTGAGATGTTATTCTTACACATAGATAGTTCCTTATATATAATACATCATAATTTCTATAATACATATGCGGTCTACAGTACTGTCGGAGTCAGGTATCACCCTCAACATATAGGATTTTCAATCCATTGAAAACAGGTTAATCATTTTTCAGCGTCAGGAAAATATCAAAAAAAAAAAAAAGTCAGAAAGTAGTTGAATAAGGAGACTTAAGTACATAGAACTGTACATACCGTGACCTTCAAACACTGTTCCTCTTCAAATACCAATCCTGCGTTTATTAAAGAGGTACGATCAAACAAGCTGAGTTCAAAGCCCTAAACTGTTACATAACAGTCTTGACTATTTATCTTTAAATGACTCATGTTCATCTGTATTTGGCTTTGCCAGCTTTCTATCTGAACGCTACTGCAGCTTGTACACACGCCAGAACGCAAACACAGCACCATTTAAGGTGGAATGGAAAATTCACCAAAACAAGCTGCCAATTAAAAGCTTCAGGTTACACATCTTCAACGTCCTCAACACCTTCAACATCTTCAACATCTTCAACATCTTCAACATCTTCAACATCTTCAACATCCTCAACATCCGCCACATCCTCAAAACCTTCAACACCTTTAACATCTTCAACATCTTCAACATCTTCAACATCCTCAACACCTTCAACACCTTCAACATCTTCAACATCTTCAACATCTTCAACATCTTCAACATCCTCAACATCCTCAAAACCTTCAACACCTTCAGCACCTTCGACATCCTCGACATCCTCGACATCCTCGACATCCTCAACATCCTCAAAACCTTTAACGTCTTTAACGTCTTTAACGTCTTTAACGTCTTTAACGTCTTTAACGTCTTTAACGTCTTTAACGTCTTTAACGTCTTCAACGTCTTCAACGTCTTCAACGTCTTCAACGTCTTCAACGTCTTCAACGTCTTTAACGTCTTTAACGTCTTCAACACCTTCAACACCTTCAACACCTTCAACACCTTTAACATTTTTAACATCTTTAACATCTTTAACAACTTTAACATCTTCAACACCTTTAACACCTTTAACATCTTTAACATCTTTAACATCTTCAACATCTTGGACAACTTTGTTTCAAAGTACAGTTTCTCAAACTCTTGGACAGCATGGAGAAATTTCAGTTCAGCTTTAACACTGACGAGACTAAAGAGTTAAGCAGTTCAACCTTTATGTAAGTTCATTACTGTGTGCTGGTTGAAGCAGATCATATTAAACTAAGAGATCAACAGTGAGAACTTTAATTTACTTTGTGTTTGAGGTCCAGATGGAAAGTGAGTAGCTGGTATAGGTACTGTTAGATCCTAGCAGCTCCAAGTAACTAATGCCTGGTTCACACTACACAACCTTTTGAGTCGGCAGGTCTTTGTACCGTTCACACTACATGACTGGCTGTGCTGTATTAGCGTCTTTCAGTTGTCGTGGCTTTCACACTACATGACTGATCGATGACACTGGGTCACGAATTACACGATTTTCACTTTGGGGAATCGTCGACTCTTCTGGCTTCTGGTTCTCGTTTATTTCCAAAACGAACGTCAACAAACAAGCGATACAAGTTGTCACTGCACTGATTTGCAGGGAAAAATGAAAGAAGAGAAAGGAATGAATATGGATGAGAAGATAGATAAAGGCACGGGGCCAGCAGGGACTGTCTGTTCTGCAGAGAGAGTTGGAGGTAAATATTTTATCAATGAAAACGTATGTGTCGCCCACAGACGCAGAGAGATTACGTGAACAGTGACGCGGTTCTCTCTCTACGTGATCCCATTGGCTGTAGCTAGACGGTGCTGTTGACTCATAGTTGTCGACTGGCCTAGATATTAAACATGCTAGATGTTTGCCAGGCATATGCTATTAGATGGCGAGCACTCTGCGGCGACTCTGTGAGCGTTTTTCAGCAGTTCACACTACACGACTGAGCGAGCGCTGAGGGTCGCTGGTTTGCCTCCGAGCAGAGGTTTTTGTCAGCGACCTATAAAAAAAAAAAAAAAACAGTCGCCGACTGAAAAACCAGGTTTAAACGTGTAGTATAAACTAGACATAACACAGCTAACTAAACAGCATGAGGACTGAGCTTATTTACTCAGACAGCCAGTTTGTTTTGTCTGTTTCAGTATGTTGCGTCTGTGTGATCATCCCTGTGTCTCACTGTAAACCAGCCAATCAGAGCAGATCTCTTTAGATTATTCAAGAGCTCAGCAAAAAAAAAAAGAAAGGAAAAACAGCTTCTAGGACCAAATCGCATGTAGAACTGGGCCTTGGCGACCAAAGTCACATACCTTCTATGTAGAACAAATGGACGAGGATATTAAATTAAAAATATGTGATACTGCAAGAGTTTTTGACATAAATTAACATGGAAACAACATATTAGATATATAAATAGAAAAACTGCAAAGTCAATTTCAATCCTGTTTAAGTCTAGATATATATTAAATTATAAGGCTTCACTTATACTTCCTTATATATCATATTGTGTGGAGGTGAGGGGTTCTACAGATAAAACAGCATTAAATGCTACAGTCCTTTTACAAAAAACAGCCACACGTATTATTAATAAAGTTGGTTATTATGAATATACTAATACACTGTTTATAAAATCCCATGTTATGAAATTTTATGATTTGGTTTATTATAAAATAATGCAAATAATGTACAAAATAAAAGTTGACTTACTCCCTGTCTGTGTACAGAGGTTTTTCTCAATGCACAAGTCTAAATACGACTGAGATGTTTGTAAATTTGTTGTCCAAAAAGCTAGAAAAGAGGTTAAAGGGAGATGTATATCTGTTGTTGGAGTGATGTTAACATGGATTTACGAATCATAAAAGTGTAGCTCACTTTCAATTTCCAAAAAAATGGTATGTAGGGTAATTTTTGAAGGTTATAAGTGTTGATTGCTTTTTTTTCTTTCTTTCTTTTTTTTATTCTGTAAGAATTTGTTATGGGTAGCTTAAATTGTTATGTAGGACAGGCATATTAATAAGCATTATGCTTGAGCCTGTGCCTTTTCAGTTACTATTTTGTTGACAATGATTGTCATATTGATAGTCTTTGTCTTATGTGATGATTATTTGACTGACTGAATGAAGAATCATCATCATCATCATCATCATCATCATCATCATCAAACATCAGAGAACAAATGAAAACACTGAATAAATGCATTTATGGTATCCGTGATGAAGAGTAGCCTCTGATTTTGGTACAGTCTGACCAAAAGCCCCGACAAGTTTGTGTGTGTCCTGGTAGAGTGGCTTGTGTTGATGTTGCTGGATGTGCAGTGTGAGTCACGGTGGCACTTACTTGATATAGTAGGGCACTTTATTCTGGGATACCGCTCTCTGCCAGGGCAACTGGACTGAAGCTGTGGAAACAGGCACATGCACATGATTAATTAGAACTTGTGTGTTGGCGATGATTTATTCAACTTCTGCAAATTGTTTCATTAGCACAGAGCTAATCGTGGGCCGTTAGTCTATTCATTACCACTTTCTATTAACTTTATTTCAATAGCGTTACACAAGCAGGGCTATCTGGGCTTCGATGGTATTAGCTTTTAATTCGCTGTGCATTAGTCATCGCTGGCCTGGTTTCTGTGGTTGACACCGATAGAAGCAGCACTTCAGAGAATCAAGGACTCGGCGCTTTAAAATTAGCCTGTTTAGAAGTCTATACATCCGCCCACTACTATATGCTCTGGAGTACAGAACCTGACATTTACCTGCTGACTGACTGTGTGGGCCGAGCCTGAAAGCACGCTGCTATTATTTAACAACTTGACGCAGCAGGACGCCACAGTTTCATGCGCGCAGCTCACACGTCGCTAATTGGTGGGTTACAAGCTTCCATTCTGAAGCTACAAATAGCCCCGCAACCTAAGTGCCAAGACTAAAGCTATACAGAGATACACTTCACTACATGTTCCTTAGAAGCTCCTCTACTGGCTCTTACTGATTGACAGTGGGCATGATGTATGCGCTGGACACCCATGTTTAATAGCAGAGTCAACATCCGAGTCACTTTAAAGCCTTAAGTCCAGTTCCAGCTCTGACAAGCCCGTCTCTAGACTGGAAATGATGGGGCCTCCAGTCTGAGCCAAAGGCATCCGAGCTTAATAGCGTCAGCCCTGGTACAGCTGAAGAGGTTTCGATGACAGGTGGCTTCTGTCAGGCTTGGCCAACAGCATCACAGCAATCACTCAGTATGCATTGGCATTAGAAGCCGCAGCTTTTCTGAGGCAGGCAGCTCCGGTGGGCTGCATTCTGACTGGCAAAGTGATTCCACATGGGATGATATTTACTTGCAAGGTCAATGGCAACTTTTCCTTTGAATTAAATGGACTGTTTTCAAAAAATGCTTGAAAAATTCACAAGTTCAGGTGACGTCATGCAGAGTGGTTTGATGTGCAATTTAAATTTTACAAGATTTTCTTTATAGTGTTTAAAGTAATAAGGCCAATGTATTTACTAAACAAAGAACAAAGTAAAGTCTGTGTATTGCTGGTATCATTAGAACAGATGTAAATAATCATACATACAATACAAAGTATCATGAATATCTTATTGTGAGAGAAGTAGATCAGATCTTGAGCTCCAGTTTGAAGAACATAGTGTAGTTCCAGATTTCTCCTGGACGCCCCAGACATTGTATGAATGTGTTCAGTTCCTTCAGCAGCAATCTTGATTTAGCTTAATGAAGTACTGAGCAGTCAAAGCAGGTATTAGATGAGAACTGTAAATAATACTGGGTTGTTTATAGAAGGAGAAGATTGGAAAGGGTCAAATAAACACACTGACGTATGGAATAGCACTGCTTATTGTATTAATACTAAACAAATAGTGCTTTGGTAAACAAATAAAAGCTTCCCATCTGGAACAAATAACTTTGTAAATATAATAATGTCTCCAAGTGACTAAAACTTGTAAAGTACTGTATTTCCAAAAGTTTACAAAGAGGTCAAAAACTGGATTTACCTTTAATGCAAGTTAATATAAAGAGTTTTAATTCAAAGGAATTTTGGAGCATTTCTATTGGTCCATTCATTGTAAAATTCTCACACAATAGAAAGGACAGTTGCTGAACTCAAACCATGCAGAAAAATAAAAATTACTATTTTTTAAAAAATCGAGATATTTTTATGAAAAATGATTTTAGGCCAAATTTAGGCCAAGTAAAACTTATCAGGCAATGTATTATTAATATACAAATTATAATATAGATAATAAAGTTTTCTGATATAGTTTTAAACATTAAACTCTTCAGATATCTCGTTCCAATCACCACTAGTGACTCACATGACTAAAATCACTGTGCTTGACTTTTGTTTTTTAATCAATAAAGCTTAATAAAGCTAAATTAATTATACTACTTTGGTGCACTGCAGGTTTGTCTTGGCCAGAAACCTGATCAGCATACCCAACTCACTTTGGGTAAACCTCATCCTGGTAAGCATCACTGGGAACATTTACTTCAGCTAAAGCTTTTAGTCTTCAGGCAGCTTGTGTTTGAATTCTACCAGGAGAACCTCCAAGGTGGTGAGCCGAGAGCTCTAAAGCTGGAAAGCTGTACAGCGGCGAGCTGGGCCTCTTCTCACATCTTTTGTAAAGTGTTACAAAACTGGAATGCGCTGAGCTGTGCTGAGTGTGGGCTTGTCCCAGGGGGCAGGGTTCACTGGCCAGAAAGCAATTCACTTGCGATTCAATAAATGGACAACTCTTGTCGTGTGGCGGGTCAGTCTTTGAGATGTCTGGCAAGTTGGTGTAATCTATTGTGCAAGTTTGTGCCCAGGAGTATTTTGCTGCCCACAAATATATATGCTCCTAATGCTGCCAGAACCTGGTCACGAATACATCCCTTAATGCTTGCGAATGACTTTTTTTTGAAAGTCACATTTCATTATAAAACTTAAACTCGCGTCGAGAGCCGAGGCTGAGACTAGATAATTAGATAGAGAACCATTACTAAGGTAGCACAGCCAGCTGTAGTAGCCTTGCTGGTAGTTGGTGGGGTCAAATAAAAGCAATGTGCCACAACAAAGAAGCTTTATTTTGGCACGGCAAGTTTGGAAAAATGAATAAAAATTCGATTCAGGCTTATAAAAACACGGCTTATTAAATATGAAGGAGGCCTCGACCCTCTCTGACGCGCCTGGCTGGCATACTGAAGCCAAAACTTCTGAAGACTAAGAAGAGAGGTGCGTATAAAGAGTGTATGCTTGTGTCCTGAAGGTCTTCCAGTACGTCCCAGTGCCTTCGAGAACATGGCAGAGCTTCTTAAGCAATGCAAACACTAAAGCAGATGAGTGTGAGTGACGGTGAGTTAACCAACACCTGCTGAGAGTGATTACACAGCAGTATCAAAGCCGCGAGCGTGTATGAAGTTCAGAGCTCCTCGGTGTCTCTCTTAATGAAAAAGAATTGCAAAGTGTGTGTTCAGCTTCACGATTCCCATGAGTTTCCATATAAAAGTGTGAACGTGTGTGTGTGTGTGTGTGTGTGCGCACTCTGGCGAGCGAGAGAGTGAAAGGGAGAGTGGAGTGGAGAGGACGGAATAATTAACCTGTAGTTATTCATTACCAAAGCCTCTCTAAGTGAGTGCGTGTGGGGGGCAACACATTTTAACCGTCTGTATTTGAAGCTTTATGACGTGGAGCTGCTTTACAGCTCGACAGTGGAGCTTGAAAGGCTTGGAAATTCTATAGCCAATACTTTATTAATAATAATTATTATAGTGGATACACTTCTTGCACTATATAAGTGTAGCACGTCTATGGAATCTGCAGAAAAAAGTCATGCAGGGATGTTTACACATCACTGGAATGCAAGATAAAACACTTTCTAATGACGCAAATCATCGCTGTCCAAAGAAAGCCACGTATGTTAGTTGTTCATGATGATTGGACCAATAAAACTTCTCTGAATTAAATACTTTTCCATTACCTTACATCGGAAGCGAAGGGTGTTTTTGTCCTCTGCTGTAAAGTTAAAACAATGAACTGAAGTTGGAAAGCAATGAACTTAAAAAAAAAAAAAATTTATAATATACAGTATATGGCTGTAGGTGGATACCTGACCATCACACATGTATGAGCTTGTGTGGACATCCCATTTAACCACAAGCTTTGCCCTTTATGGCTGTAACAGCCTCCAGTTTCCTAGGAAGGCTCTTTGGAATCTGTGAATTTGTGCCTGATGTTGGACAAGACTAATTTTTTTTTTATTTAGTCAAATGTTTGGCTGGTAGTGTATCTAAAACAAATTTGGCTGGTAGTGATCTAAAACGTTTAACTGGTAGTGTACTAAAACAAATTTGGCTGGTAGTGTATCTAAAACGTTTGACTGGTAGTGTACTAAAACAAATTTGGCTGGTAGTGTATCTAAAACGTTTGACTGGTAGTGATCTAAAACGTTTGGCTGGTAGTGTAATAAAACGTTTGGCTGGTAGTGTATCTAAAATGTTTGACTGGTAGTGTATCTAAAACGTTTGACTGGTAGTGTATCTAAAACGTTTGACTGGTAGTGTACTAAAACGTTTGACTGGTAGTGTACTAAAACGTTTGGCTGGTAGTGTATCTAAAACGTTTGGCTGGTAGTTTATCTAAAACGTTTGACTGGTAGTGTATCTAAAACGTTTGACTGGTAGTGATCTAAAACGTTTGGCTTGTAGTGTAATAAAACGTTTGACTGGTAGTGTATCTAAAACGTTTGACTGGTAGTGTATCTAAAACGTTTGACTGGTAATGATCTAAAACGTTTGGCTTGTAGTGTAATAAAACGTTTGACTGGTAGTGTATCTAAAACGTTAGTCTGGTAGTGTACTAAAACGTTTGACTGGTAGTGTATCAAAATGTTTGACTGGTAGTGTATCTAAAACGTTTGTCTGGTAGTGTATCTAAAACGTTTGACTGGTAGTGTATCTAAAACGTTTGGCTGGTAGTGTATCTAAAACGTTTGGCTGGTAGTGTATCTAAAACGTTTGACTGGTAGTGTATCTAAAACGTTTGACTGGTAGTGTATCTAAAACGTTTGACTGGTAGTGTTACTAAAACGTTTGACTGGTAGTGTATCTAAAACGTTTGGCTGGTAGTGTACTAAAACGTTTGGCTGGTAGTGTACTAAAACGTTTGGCTGGTAGTGTATCTAAAACGTTTGACTGGTAGTGTATCTAAAACGTTTGACTGGTAGTGTTTACTAAAACGTTTGACTGGTAGTGTTACTAAAACGTTTGACTGGTAGTGTATCTAAAACGTTTGGCTGGTAGTGTACTAAAACGTTTGGCTGGTAGTGTACTAAAACGTTTGACTGGTAGTGTACTAAAACGTTTGACTGGTAGTGTATCTAAAACGTTTGACTGGTAGTGTATCTAAAACGTTTGGCTGGTAGTGTACTAAAACGTTTGACTGGTAGTGTACTAAAACGTTTGACTGGTAGTGTATCTAAAACGTTTGACTGGTAGTGTACTAAAACGTTTGACTGGTAGTGTATCTAAAACGTTTGACTGGTAGTGTACTAAAACGTTTGACTGGTAGTGTATCTAAAACGTTTGACTGGTAGTGTACTAAAACGTTTGGCTGGTAGTGTACTAAAACGTTTGGCTGGTAGTGTACTAAAACGTTTGGCTGGTAGTGTACTAAAACGTTTGACTGGTAGTGTACTAAAACGTTTGACTGGTAGTGATCTAAAACGTTTGACTGGTAGTGTATCTAAAACGTTTGACTGGTAGTGTATCTAAAACGTTTGACTGGTAGTGTATCTAAAACGTTTGACTGGTAGTGTATCTAAAACGTTTGGCTGGTAGTGTATCTAAAACGTTTGGCTGGTAGTGTATCTAAAACATTTGGCTGGTAGTGTATCTAAAACATTTGGCTGGTAGTGTATCTAAAACGTTTGTCTGGTAGTGTATCTAAAACGTTTGACTGGTAGTGTATCTAAAACGTTTGGCTGGTAGTGTATCTAAAACATTTGGCTGGTAGTGTATCTAAAACATTTGGCTGGTAGTGTATCTAAAACGTTTGTCTGGTAGTGTATCTAAAACGTTTGACTGGTAGTGTATCTAAAACGTTTGGCTGGTAGTGTATCTAAAACGTTTGTCTGGTAGTGTATCTAAAACATTTGGCTGGTAGTGTATCTAAAACGTTTGACTGGTAGTGTACTAAAACGTTTGACTGGTAGTGTATCTAAAACGTTTGACTGGTAGTGTATCTAAAACGTTTGTCTGGTAGTGTATCTAAAAGTTTGGCTGGTAGTGTATCTAAAACGTTTGGCTGGTAGTGTATCTAAAACATTTGGCTGGTAGTGTATCTAAAACGTTTGTCTGGTAGTGTATCTAAAACGTTTGACTGGTAGTGTATCTAAAACGTTTGGTTGGTAGTGATCTAAAACGTTTGGCTGGTAGTGTATCTAAAACGTTTGACTGGTAGTGTATCTAAAACGTTTGGTTGGTAGTGTATCTAAAACGTTTGTCTGGTAGTGTATCTAAAACGTTTGGTTGGTAGTGATCTAAAACGTTTGGCTGGTAGTGTATCTAAAACGTTTGTCTGGTAGTGTATCTAAAACGTTTGGTTGGTAGTGTATCTAAAACGTTTGTCTGGTAGTGTATCTAAAACGTTTGACTGGTAGTGTACTAAAACGTTTGACTGGTAGTGTACTAAAACGTTTGACTGGTGGTGTATCTAAAACGTTAGACTGGTAGTATATCTAAAACGTTTGGCTGGTAGTGTATCTAAAACGTTTGGCTGGTAGTGTATCTAAAACGTTTGTCTGGTAGTGTATCTAAAACGTTTGTCTGGTAGTGTATCTAAAACGTTTGGTTGGTAGTGATCTAAAACGTTTGACTGGTAGTGTATCTAAAACGTTTGACTGGTAGTGTATCTAAAACGTTTGACTGGTAGTGTATCTAAAACGTTTGTCTGGTAGTGTATCTAAAACGTTTGGCTGGTAGTGTATCTAAAACGTTTGTCTGGTAGTGTATCTAAAACATTTGACTGGTAGTGTATCTAAAACGTTGGACTGGTAGTGTACTAAAACGTTTGACTGGTAGTGATCTAAAACGTTTGGCTGGTAGTGTATCTAAAACGTTTGACTGGTAGTGTATCTAAAACGTTTGACTGGTAGTGATCTAAAACGTTTGACTGGTAGTGATCTAAAACGTTTGACTGGTAGTGTATCTAAAACGTTTGACTGGTAGTGTTACTAAAACGTTTGACTGGTAGTGTATCTAAAACGTTTGGCTGGTAGTGTACTAAAACGTTTGGCTGGTAGTGTATCTAAAACGTTTGACTGGTAGTGTATCTAAAACGTTTGACTGGTAGTGTTACTAAAACGTTTGACTGGTAGTGTTACTAAAACGTTTGACTGGTAGTGTATCTAAAACGTTTGGCTGGTAGTGTACTAAAACGTTTGGCTGGTAGTGTACTAAAACGTTTGACTGGTAGTGTACTAAAACGTTTGACTGGTAGTGTATCTAAAACGTTTGACTGGTAGTGTATCTAAAACGTTTGGCTGGTAGTGTACTAAAACGTTTGACTGGTAGTGTACTAAAACGTTTGACTGGTAGTGTATCTAAAACGTTTGAACTGTAGTGTACTAAAACGTTTGACTGGTAGTGTATCTAAAACGTTTGACTGGTAGTGTACTAAAACGTTTGACTGGTAGTGTATCTAAAACGTTTGACTGGTAGTGTACTAAAACGTTTGGCTGGTAGTGTACTAAAACGTTTGGCTGGTAGTGTACTAAAACGTTTGGCTGGTAGTGTACTAAAACGTTTGACTGGTAGTGTACTAAAACGTTTGACTGGTAGTGATCTAAAACGTTTGACTGGTAGTGTATCTAAAACGTTTGACTGGTAGTGTATCTAAAACGTTTGACTGGTAGTGTATCTAAAACGTTTGACTGGTAGTGTATCTAAAACGTTTGGCTGGTAGTGTATCTAAAACGTTTGGCTGGTAGTGTATCTAAAACATTTGGCTGGTAGTGTATCTAAAACATTTGGCTGGTAGTGTATCTAAAACGTTTGTCTGGTAGTGTATCTAAAACGTTTGACTGGTAGTGTATCTAAAACGTTTGGCTGGTAGTGTATCTAAAACATTTGGCTGGTAGTGTATCTAAAACATTTGGCTGGTAGTGTATCTAAAACGTTTGTCTGGTAGTGTATCTAAAACGTTTGACTGGTAGTGTATCTAAAACATTTGGCTGGTAGTGTATCTAAAACGTTTGTCTGGTAGTGTATCTAAAACATTTGGCTGGTAGTGTATCTAAAACGTTTGACTGGTAGTGTACTAAAACGTTTGACTGGTAGTGTATCTAAAACGTTTGTCTGGTAGTGTATCTAAAACGTTTGTCTGGTAGTGTATCTAAAAGTTTGGCTGGTAGTGTATCTAAAACGTTTGGCTGGTAGTGTATCTAAAACATTTGGCTGGTAGTGTATCTAAAACGTTTGTCTGGTAGTGTATCTAAAACGTTTGACTGGTAGTGTATCTAAAACGTTTGGTTGGTAGTGATCTAAAACGTTTGGCTGGTAGTGTATCTAAAACGTTTGACTGGTAGTGTATCTAAAACGTTTGGTTGGTAGTGTATCTAAAACGTTTGTCTGGTAGTGTATCTAAAACGTTTGGTTGGTAGTGATCTAAAACGTTTGGCTGGTAGTGTATCTAAAACGTTTGTCTGGTAGTGTATCTAAAACGTTTGGTTGGTAGTGTATCTAAAACGTTTGTCTGGTAGTGTATCTAAAACGTTTGACTGGTAGTGTACTAAAACGTTTGACTGGTAGTGTACTAAAACGTTTGACTGGTGGTGTATCTAAAACGTTAGACTGGTAGTATATCTAAAACGTTTGGCTGGTAGTGTATCTAAAACGTTTGTCTGGTAGTGTATCTAAAACGTTTGTCTGGTAGTGTATCTAAAACGTTTGGTTGGTAGTGATCTAAAACGTTTGACTGGTAGTGTATCTAAAACGTTTGACTGGTAGTGTATCTAAAACGTTTGACTGGTAGTGTATCTAAAACGTTTGTCTGGTAGTGTATCTAAAACGTTTGGCTGGTAGTGTATCTAAAACGTTTGTCTGGTAGTGTATCTAAAACGTTTGACTGGTAGTGTATCTAAAACGTTTGACTGGTAGTGTACTAAAACGTTTGACTGGTAGTGTATCTAAAACGTTTGACTGGTAGTGTATCTAAAACGTTTGACTGGTAGTGTATGTAAAACGTTTGACTGGTAGTGTATCTAAAACGTTTGACTGGTAGTGTATCTAAAACGTTTGACTGGTAGTGTATGTAAAACGTTTGACTGGTAGTGTATGTAAAACGTTTGACTGGTAGTGTATCTAAAACGTTTGACTGGTAGTGTATCTAAAAGGTTTGACTGGTAGTGTATCTAAAACGTTTGACTGGTAGTGTATCTAAAACGTTTGACTGGTAGTGTATCTAAAACGTTTGACTGGTAGTGATCTAAAACGTTTGACTGGTAGTGTATCTAAAACGTTTGACTGGTAGTGATCTAAAACGTTTGACTGGTAGTGTATCTAAAACGTTTGACTGGTAGTGATGGTATATACAGTATATGATTCCACATTGCCGCTATATATTGTATACAGTTAGTGTCACTCATATTAAAAGTTTCTGCTATTATAACCAGGAGGATTTATCAGTACTGCTTTCATATAGTTAACAGACTCTCATTGGGCGCCTGTGGCTCAGCATGGTACGGTCATCTGAGGTTTCTTTCTTTTGCTGAGAGATTCTGAGAATCTCTATCACTACAGTATGGTGTTCGTTTCCTACGAGTCTTATTGTAAGTGAGTTAAAGTCACCGCGAGAGACCTCGCTGCAATACAAAACGATGCTTTTAATACCAACCGCAGTAAATGCAAGTCACCTTGCACTGACAATGCATTAAGAGCAGTAAGTAACTTCACAAAGCGCAAGTGCGCAGCTTAGCAGACCAAGGACAATCATATCTACATGTATTTCACAGTCAGTGCTGTGGATGAAACTAAAGCTCTCCAGGAAACGTAAGAAATCAATTCTCTGTTCATTCACAGCAACCGAGCAAAGCATCTGCATAATAGGGCACAGCCTCAGCCACAGGGTTTTTTTGTTACCATTGATTGGAACTGCTTTTAACAGCCTTTAATCTATTAGCTTTAAAATGTCGCACCAGATACTGTCCACTCGTTTTCAGCCATGTTACTCAGCCTAGTCTTGGTATGAGCCGGCAGTGCTAATGTGATCTGCTACAAGTTGGATGATCTTGTGTTGCCATCGTGATGGATGTTTGTTGGGACTGGACCAGTGAGGATGGGGCGCTGACTCATTACAGACAATAACCAGATTTCACAAACATGAGGAGCACAAAGAGAGAGAGAGAGAGAGAGAGAGAGAGAGAGAGAGAAACGTACTGGAGAGGAAGTGTTGCGAAGATGGTCCAAAATCTCTGTGTGCTTCCTGTAAGAGCTTCAGTCTCTCCTCTATAGCAGCCTAGAGTGAGAGAGGGAGGGAGAGAGAGAGAGGGAGAGAATATGAGAGAGATATAGAGATTGTTGTCATTCAATATCAAAATCAATTAACTGATTGATTGTGAAAGTATATATATTCTTTGTGCTTGTGTGTGTGTGTGTGTGTGTGTGTGTGAGAGAGAGAGAGAGAGAGAGAGAGAGAGAGAGAGAGAGAGAGAGAGAGAAATTTAAAAGCAAAAAGATTGAGAGACAGAGAGAGGGGTGAAAGGAAGAGAGATAGAGAGAGAAAGAGAATGTATGAAACAGACAGAGAAAAGGTGTGATAAAGAGGGAGGGAATGTATAAGAGCGAGAGGGAGGGGGAAGAGAGAGATAATGCATTAAAAAAGAGAGGGGGAGAGAAGGAGAGAGAAGGAGAGAATGTATAAAAAGAGGGTGAGTGAGAGAGAGAACGTATGCAAAAGAGAGAGAAAAGAGGGAGGGAGGGAGAGAATGTATGAAAAAGAGAGGGGGGAGAGAAGGAGAGATAGACAATGTATGAAAAAAGAGAGAAAAGGTGTAGTAAAGAGGGAGGAAACATAAGAACAAAAGGGGAGGAAGAGAGAAGAGTATGTATAAAAAAGAAAGGGGGAGAGAGAAAGAGAGGAGAGAATGTATAAAAAGAAAGGGGGAGAGAAAGAGAGAAGGAGAGAATGGGTAAAAAGAGAGGGGGAGAGAGAAAGAGAAGGAGAAAATGTATAAAAAGAGAGGCGAGAGAGAAGGAGAGAATGTATAAAAAGAGGGGGAGAGAGAAAGATGAGAGAATGGGTAAAAAGAGAGGGGAGAGAGAAAGAGAAGGAGAAAATGTATACAAGGAGAGGGGAAGCGAGAGGGAGAGAATGTATAAGAAGAGACTGGGAGAGAGAAAGAGAGAAGGAGAGAATGTATAAAAAGAGAGGGGGGAGAGGGAAAGAGAGAAGGAGAGAATGTATAAAAAGAGGGGGGAGAGGGAAAGAGAGAAGGAGAGAATGTATAAAAAAGAGGGTGAGAGAAAAAGAGAGAATGTATAAAAAGTGTGGGGGAGAGAGAAGGAGAGAATGTATAAAAAGAGAGGGGGAGAAAGAAAGAGAGGAGGAGAGAATGTATAAAAGAGAGGGGGAGAGAGAAAGAGAGGGGGACAGAATGTATAAAAAGAGAGAGAAAAGGTATGACAGGAGGGAGGAAATGTACGAGGGAGGGAGAGAATTTATGGAAAAGAGTGGGGGAGAGAGAAAGAGATAGAAAAGGTATGAGAAAGAGAGAGACAAGGTGTGATAAAGAGGGAGGTAATGTATGAGATCAAGAGGGGGAGGAAGAAAGAAAGAGGGATAGAGTGTATGAATAAGAGAGAGAGAGAAAGAGAGAGAGAGAGAGAGAGAGAGAGAGAGAGAGAGAGAGAGAGAGATTTGCAGTAGAGCCCTGTGAGATACTGACTCCAGACACAAACACACTCTGGGTCTCAGTACTTCACTACAGTTTACTGATGAGTCAGTGAACATCATCTAATCCCACCACCAGAAAGTCTTCCAAACACAGCAGAGGAGTCAGAAGAGGGAGGTGCTGCCTTAAAGAGCCCGTCAACAAGTCTGCTCAGAACATGTGAGTCACTGGTGTGAAGCGGCTGGGGACGGTTTAGAGGCGCACATCCTAAAATTCTGTCGGACGGCTGTCAAAGAAAAAAGATCTTTACTTAAACCCTACTCGAGCAGGATTAGGATGACCTGGGGAGTTTATAAAAGTCTGCTCAGTAAATAATCTTAAGCAAAGGAGCTCCTATAGTTCTTTAGAGTTCCTCAGAGTTCCTCAGAGTTCCTCAGCAATAACAATCCTGCTTGACTCAACATCTCAGTAACTTAGTCCTCAAGTTCATGACAATAAGCCCACTGCATTTTTGGTGATGGCCAAATTACAAGGAGAAGGAAAATGAAACATCTCTAAAGTTCTCGTTTGGCAGCACTTGGAAAGTTAAACAAACCCACTTTACAAGCGTCAAGCAGTGTGTTGGTATTGCTTTGAAGGGTGGTTCCTGTGGCATAAAGCTGATGTATTTGAAGGAATCTGGAAAAATGACAGAGATCCTTCATCTAGTATGTACCAGACAGTCAAATAAAGCATCTCCAGACCTCCTCTGGTAACACTAATCCCACTCGACAGAGCTGTAGAGATACGTAGAGCCTCTTATATACACAGTGAAGTGTTCGGCTGCCTCAGTGACAGCTCCAGTACTGTCAGGTGAAGATTACACCTGAGATCTTATCCCACTCTTCCAGCGGAGTGGAACACAATATTAACATTCCCAGATTCCAAGCGTGTCTGTATGTGCCTGGATCAGAAGACATGATGGATCACTGGAGCAGTCCAGAACTGACCAGCAGAATCACCAGATCTCAATCAGGAGCCAGTTCTCATACAAGCAGGTGAAATTCTAATATAGACACACAGGGGCTCCAGGTCTTGAGCACTCTCCTGGTCCTGAGCACTCCTCTGAGAAGAACACAATACTGACATTCCCACATTCCAGGAGGACCACTGTAGGGGGTCTATATGTGCCTGGTTCAGAAGACATGATGGATCACTGGAGCAGTCCAGGACAGACCAGCAGTATCACCAGATCTCAATCAGGAGCCAGTTCTCATACAAGCAGGTGAAACTCTGATATAGACACACAGGAGCTCCAGCTCCTGAGCACTTCTCTGATCCTGAGCACTCTTCTGGTCTTGAGCACTCTTCTGATCTTGAGCACAATATTGACATTCCCACATTCCAGGAGGAACACTGTATGGTGTCTATATGTGCCTGGTTCAGTCGACATGATGGAACACCGGAAAAGTCCAGGACTGTTATCAGACACCAATCAGAAGCCAGTTCTGTTCTCGATCTGGAACAGCAGGTGAAACTTCGATATAGACCCACAGGAGCTCCAGCTGAAACACGCACCCGGCGAGCGGAAGAGTGGGCTGGAGTCATACTGTCATCGAGCCAAGGGGACACGTAGCCAAGTATTAGAGAAGAAAGGATGAATGCAGCTCGTTTCTGGAGCTTGTTTTCGAGAATGAGAACTTCTGGCAGCGTGAAGCAGAGCTGAGCCGCGAAGCTAGCCTAACAGCTAACACAAGTAGTGTTTATTTTTAACAGCATCACCTGCTTTTTGTCTGTCTGCGCTAATAAGCCTCCACAAACGGAGCGCTAGCTTTTCAGCAAAAGCCCTGCCGAGAGCGCGTCTCCGTCTAACGCGGTTCATTTGCTCAGAAAGGCTCTGATGCTAAACAGCTGTCAGAGATTTGCTTTTAATTCCAAACATTTAAAAAATCTAAATAAACCCAAAACGATCTGCTGTCTCGTTTATAGTCACTAATGAGAAGAACTAGAGACACCTGTCCTGCCAGCATGCTACAAATCCAGAGGAGAAAAGAAGAGAATAGGAAAAATGGAGAGAAGCAGGGAGAGGAGTAGAGAACAGAAAAGAAGAGATGAGAAGAAATGAAAAGAAATGATGAGAGGAGAGAAGTGAAGATGAGAAGGAGAAAAGAGGAGAAAAGGTAATAGAAAGAAGAGAAAAACAGAAGAGCAGAGGGAACAAGAAGAGATGAAGAAATGAGAGGAAGAAAGGGAGAGGAAAGGAGAAAAGGAAGAAAGAAAAAAGGAGACGGGAAGCAAAAAGAGAAGAGGAGAAGAGAAAACAGGAGAAGTAAAGACAGTAGGGAACAGAGAGGAAAGAGAGGAGGAGAAGAAATGCAGGGAAAAGGGGAGAAGAGGAAAAAAGGAGGAGAAGAGAAAGAAAAGAAGAAAATAACAGGAGAGAAATGGAAAGAGGAGTAAAGAAGAAGAGAAAGTAGAGTGGGGGTAACAGAAGAGAAGCGAAAACAGGAGGAGGAAGGAGAACAGAAAACAGGAGAAGAGAATAATGAAGAAGAGAAGAGAAAACCCAAGAATAGAATAACAAAAAAGAAAAGAGGAGAAAAGAATAACAGATAAAAGAAAAGAGGAGAAGAAGAGAAAAGAGGAGAAGAGAATAATGGATAAAAGAGGAGAAGAAGATAAAAGAGGAGAGGAGAAAAAAGGAGAGGAGTAAAGGAACTAAAGGATTTGTTTACAGTCACTGAAGCCTGCGCTGCCAGTCTGCTACAAACCCAGACGTCCAGTTTACTGATAGAGATTTACTGAACTGATCCTTTATAACACAGTTATTAACAGTTCCTGATTATTACTACACTGTAATAAACACTCAGACTCTACACTGATCAGCACATACAGTCATAATCACACTAAGCACACCAACCACCCTGTTTAATCCTACACCCACACTGTTCTGACCTCTACTAACATCACTCCATCACTCTCTCTCTCTCTCTCTCTCTCTCTCAGAGCTGACGATGAGCCAGACTCTGCCCTTCAGACACTCACACAGGTGATAATGAAGGACTGGAGGAAAAATGGAGAGAGAGAGAGAGAGAGAGAGAGAGAGAGAGAGAGAGAGAGAGAGAAGGAGAGAGAGGGAGCGTGTCTGATTAATGGCAAATGAAAGTGATGTATGAACAAAGGACTGAACGAAGGACACAAAACTGATGACAAAACAAGAAACAAAGAAAAAATGACACGGCGAGAGGAAAGTCATTAAGCGCTGTGAAAGAGAGGACTGGGTGAGGAAAAGAGGAGAAGAGCAGAGGAGAGAGGAAAGGAGAGGTAAAGAAAAGAAGGGAAGATGAGAATAGAACAGAAGGGAAAAAACGAAAGGAGATGTGAAGAAACGAGAAGTTAGGAAAAGGGTAGACAACAGAAGGGAAGAGAAAAGAGAGGACAGAAGAAAAAAGTAATGATAATAAAAGAAAGAAGAAAAGAGGAGAATAAAAGAAAGAAGAAGAGAAAAGAAAAAAGCGAGGCAAGGACTAGAGTGAAGAATGGGGAGATAAAATAAAGAGAAGAAAAAACAACGGGAGTGGTTAAAAGAAGTAAGGAAAAGAATAGAGAACAGAAGAAAAGAGGAGAAGATGCAAAGAAATGAAAGAAGAAGAAAGGGAAAGAGAAGACTGAAGAAGAGAAAAAAGGAAAGGAGAAGAAAAGAGAAGAGAGGAGAAGAATGGAGAAGAAAACAAAGGAAAGGAGAAGGAGATGAGAAACAAAAAGTGAAGAAAAGAAAACAGGAGAAGAATGGTGAAGTGAAAAAAGGAGGAGAAGAAGAGGAAAAGAATTGAGAAAAGAAAAAGGGAAAGGAGGAGAGAAGAAGAAACTAGAAGAGGAGAGGAGAAGAATGGAGGAGGGAAAAAAGGAGAGGAGAAGAAAGGAGAAGAGAAGAGGAGGTGAATGGAAAAAAGAAAAAAGGAGAGGAGAAAAAAGAGGAGAGGAGAAGAAAGGAGAGGAGAAAAAAGAGCAGGAGAGGAGAAGAATGGAGAAGAGAAAATAGAGAGGAGAAGAAAGGAGAAGAGGAGAGGAATGGAGAAAAGAAAAAAGGAGAGGAGAAAAAAGAGGAGAGGAGAAGAGAAAAAGAGGAGGAGAGGAGAAGAATGGAGAAGAGAAAAAGGAAAGGGGAAGAAAGGAGAAGATGAGAAACAAAAGGTGAAGAAAAGAAAACAGGAAAAGAATGGAGAAGAGGAAAAAAAGAGAGGAGAAGATGGGAAGAGAAGAGTGGAGAAGAAAGAAGAGTGAGAGGATTGTGTGCACTAGTGTACCTGCAGTAGGTTCCAGCGTGTGTTCAGACTGTCCAGCTGTCTGCTGGTCGTGGAGGACAGCTGGACGTCCAGAGGAGCCAGTTCACTCGCCAGTGAGTTCACCACAGTGATCTCCTGCTTTAGAGGAGCCACTTCATCCCGGAACGCCTACAAACACACACACACACACACACACACACACACACACACACACACACACACACACACACAAGCTTAGAATCCCATCTTACATCCTCAGGATTTCAGATCAAGAAGCAGATGAAACAAACGGATCTCCAGAATTTCTCCTTAAACTCCTTTAAATCATATTTGTGCTAGGAAGCAGACGAGGAGATCTTTTACTATGATTAAAATCTGATGAAAGATCTTATAGGAACAGACTTTCTAGACTTCTGGGGGTTAAATAAGAAGCTCAGCTGCTCCTAGATGTACACGTCTCAGTCAGCAGGACCTCCTTCATCCACTGATTACATCCAGCAAGCACTCAACTTACTACTGCACCTACTGCAGCACTACTTTAGTCCAGGGGTGTTTAATTAGAGGTCAGTAAGGTCCAGTTAGAGGAGATCTCCTCAGGCCAAGATCTGGACCATCATCATTTCTAACTAGTGTTCTGATTCAGTGGTGTATCCTGTTTACTGAAGTAGTCTAGTACCAGCATCTTATACCATCAGCTACTGAAACACCAACACATCACACATACCGTTCAGTATATTTCAGTATATTTACTGTTTAAATACTGAACTGAAACAAGAACTACATTAAAAAAAGCATGCTTTTGAATAAAAGTGGATCTTAAAGTGTTTATTTATAGAGAAAGTAAATAAAAGGTGGATCTTCTTGTTAACTCAGCTTCACAGATGAACATGTTGGTTGTACAGAGCGGTGTTCTCCAAAACTAGACGAGCAGGTCCATTCCAGAACCGTTCCTGTTAAACACTCAGTTCTCTCTGTTCACTTTTCTGTTTTTAGAGCTCGTTACTCTTTCTGACTCGCTTTAGTCTCCGGCTGCTGCTCCTCGCTTCGTACCTCACCTGTGTGCGCACACCCCAATGTGCACAGATCTGATTGGCTGAGGAGCCTTCGATGATCTTACAGCGCATGCGATTGGTCTCTGAGTTCACTGTTAAGCCCGTATACCGTAAAGACAAGAAAAGCTCCGCCTCTTAAAATAAACACAGTCTAAATTAAATTATTCTCAATAGTTTATCAGTTTGGGTCCACATTGGACAACGTCTGGGTCCAAATCCGGACCACGGTCCGCCTATTAGTGATCCCGGCTTAGGCTTTTACATTACACTGCATTGTAATGTAAAACACTGTTAGAATCCCAAAACATACTCTCCAGTTAATACACTGAAACTTAAGCTGCACTGAATTCAATGATTTCGTATAAAGTCACTGATATCAACACAAGTCATTAAGTGCTATAAAAGAGAGGACTGGGTGAGGAAAAGAGGAGAAGAGAAGAGGAGAGAGGAAAGGAGAGGTAAAGAAAAGAAGGGAAGATGAGAATAGAACAGAGGGGAACAAAAACAAAAGGAGATGTGAAGAAACTAGGAGAAGGTAGGAAAAGGGTAGACAACAGAAGGGAAGAGAAAAGTAAGGATAGAAGAAAAAAGTAAAGAGAATAAAAGAAAGAAGGAAAGAGGAGGATAGAAGAAAGAAGAAGAAAAGAGAAAAGAAAAAAAGTGAAGCAAGGAGTAGAGAACGGGAAGATAAAATAAAGAGAAGAGAAAACAACGGGAGAGGTTAAAAGAGTAAGGAAAAGAATAGAGAATAGAAGAAAAAAGAGGAGAAGAGAAGAAACAAAATGCAAAGAAATGAAAGAAGAAGAAAGAAAAAGAGAAGACTAAAGAAGGGAAAAAAGGAAAGGAGAAGAACGTAGAAGAGAGGAGAAGAATGGAGAAGAAAACAAAGGAAAGTATCATCATCACTGTCCTAGAGTGTCTTCAAAATAGTAACTTTACAGAACCCTTACTTTTCTTTCAATGCAAGTCAATGGAACCAGAATGGCCAGATTTGGACTAAGCGTTTCTATTGGTGGTCCATTCATCATCAAATTATCAAATAATGTAAACGGCAGCTGTCCTGATTTAATAATGCAGAAAAATTCAACTTAAAAATTAAGCTCCGCCCACTGACACTGAAGTTATAAGGAGTGTTTCAGCTTGGGCTGCTTTAGGAAATAGGCATAGTAGCCAATCAGAACAGAGCTAGATAGACAGAAGTAGAAAAATGGTCATGGAGAGTCCCGAATCCAATCCCTGGATCTCAATGTGATGGGATGTTGAAGTCTGTGCACACAACAAAGCAACGACCACCCAGAGACCCTGACCAGCTATCTAAAACAAACCTCTCAGAGCTTCAACCTTCCTAATGATTCAGAGAGGTGGATCCATTCCGGCTCTGGAGCATCAAACTCTGACTGATCAGCCAGACGTCGTTAGTTACTCTTAATAGGCCGACCCAGAATGCACAGCTGTCACCGTGGCCATTAGGATTAACAAGTACTCGACTTAAAGGATCAGGACAGGATTCAATTGAAAACTCTCAGCGTCTGACGGTGGAGACTCACTGGAGAGGCTGTGGTTAGTAATGAAGTTTTTACTGGTTTTACTCTCTTTGACGTATGATGTTCGGTTCTTTGCAGTCTAATGTGCTTTCGTCTTCATGTCTGTGCCGGAAGGACGCGCACGAGTGAGTTTTTCACTGTCGAGGGCCACATAAAGCGAACCCAACTGACCTTAAGAGCTGACCAATGCTGCAAGATGTCTATCTCCTCAGCAATTTCCCACAAAATATTAACTCTCACCACAAGATAGCATCAAGCCTCTGATACTTGCCAACTGTATTATGTCCCAGAAGGAGGAGAGAAATCTCATTCACCTCAGGACAGCTGACAGCAGACGGACAGACCAATCCATTACTTAATACCAGCTACTAGTCTTAGGTAGGGATGTACTGGAGTACTCGCTATTGGAAAACTTGGGGAACCTTTAAGCTGCATAATGGAAAGTCAGAGAGCAAATATACAGGCTGGGAATTCAGTGAAACGAAGCTTACTATGTGAGGACGTGCTGGTTTGAACGTGACTGAGATGCAGCTGTTAATACACTATAACTGTGACTAGGCTGGATATTAAGAGTTAGCTAGAACCACAGGCAAACTGCTTTCCCTGCATTTGTGAAGGTCATCTTCATTCACTCTCCACACCAGATACCCTTCTGGGTCATGCAGGGAGTTATTGGGTGGGGGTGAGGGGGGTGTTGGGGTGCCCATCTTAGTGCTTACTGGCTAGATAGGCATAAAACACCGTGAACAGGCCACCAGTCCTGTGGGGAATCGAACCAAGGCCCTTCTGGCTGTGAGGTGACAGCACTATCTATTGTACCACCATGCAGTCATTCAGACAAATTCAATATCACAACCTCCAGCGACTCATCACCATCTAACACTGCACCAGTTAACTCTAGTGTTAGCTCCACCATCTAAGCACTTTCAGATGTTGGTGTTGATCAGATATTGTCTGAAAAGGGTATGGATCTGATATTGTCTGAAAGAGGTTTTATTCAAATACTCCTATATCGTCAACAATCACACCCACCCTAAGAGAGTCAGATCTTATTTATTTAGAGACTTCACCACCTAACCACCTTCACATGTGGGGATTAATCAGATATTGTCTGAAAAGGGTATTGATCAGATATTGTCTGAAAGAGGTTATATTCAAATACTTTTATATCGTCAACATTCACACCCACCCTGAAGGAGTCAGATCTTATTTCTTTAGTAGCACCACCATCTAACCACTTTCACATGTGGGGATTGATCAGATATTGTCTGAAAAGGGTATTGATCAGATATTGTCTGAAAGAGGTTTTATTCAAATACTCCTATATCGTCAACATTCACACCCACCCTGAAGGAGTCAGATCTTATTTCTTTAGTAGCACCACCATCTAACCACTTTCAGATGTTGGTGTTGATCAGATATTGTTTGAAAAGGGTATTGATCAGATATTGTCTAAAAGAAGTTTTATTCAAATACTCCTATATCGTCAACATTCACACACACCCTGAATGAGTCAGATCTCATTTATTTAGTGACTCCACCATCTAACCACCTTCACATGTGGGCATTGATCAGATATTGTCTGAAAAGGGTATTGATCAGATATTGTCTGAAAGAGGTTTTATTCAAATACTCCTATATCGTCAACATTCACACCCACCCTGAAGGAGTAAGATCTTATTTATTTAGTGACTCCACCATCTAACCACCTTCACATGTGGGGATTGATCAGATATTGTCTGAAAAGGGTACTGATCAGATATTGTCTGAAAAGGGTATTGATCAGATACTGTCTGAAAGAGGTTTTATTCAAATACTTCTATATCGTCAACATTCACATGGACAGCAGTGACATCTGATACGTGGCCATGCAACCACAATGAGAGGTGCTGAATCAGAATTCATTACTTTCACAGGCAACAAGTCGGCACCAGATACCTGGACCACAAAACGAGTATGTTCTGATGGAAGACATGGATCACCTGCAACACTGTCCAGGCAGCAATCAGGTTTGTGCAATGAATGTAGCCTTAAGCGTGTCTGGCACACAGTAGAGCCTGAAAAGCGGTAACGATGACTCACGGTGGTTTTGTCGATGTGGTCCTGCAGCGAGTCGATAAGGAGGTCTCCTACGGGCTGCCAGCGGGCTTTGATCTCCTCAGGGTGGGTCAGGTGAAGGTCCAGCTGGTCCATGGCGCTCTGCAGGTCTTGCAGTTTCTCCAGAGATCGCTCGACCTGCTCGTGCCATCCGCCCACGTGCCCCAGCAGCCTCTCCCAGCGTTCCCGAACCTCGGCTGCTTGCTTACGGATCGCCCTCGCCACTCGCTGGGCCTTCTCCTCTGGAGAGAGCTCTGAGAGAACCGGATAGAGAGAGAAAGGGTTTAGGCTGGAGACTAGAGTGTTCCTTAAAACTCCTGGTGCAAATATTCCTACCTTTAGGTGCTACAGGAGGCAGCATGATACACATACATACATACATATACATATTTTATATTATCTTTATGATATTTGCAGTTGTTCAGTATTCCAGTAGTACTGAAAACACTCTAGCTGAACATCCTAAAATTTCTTGCTTGACCTCTGAGACTACTGACCAGCCTCAACCTTCTACAACAGGACTACAACAGTGTGGTCAGTGATGGAAACACTTCTGAGGCATTTTTCTGCATGAAATCTGTGGATCTGAATCTTTTTAACCTGAAAGATACAAAGAGTCTTGCTGTCTGTGGTTCAGGTCATACACAGAGCTAGAGAGTTGGAAGCTGTACCAGAGGAACTCTTATTGGTTCAGGATAAAGCACCAGATTAAAAACCATGTGAACATCAGCGATACACCGCAGGCCACACTCAGTAACAACACAAGCCCTTTAACAGGTTGTTCCCTTGTTGTTCCATTTCCATGAGGCCGACAGGAACATGATCACTATTACTAACTCTGGCTTCAGTTACACTACACACACTGCACTTTCATACTGGATCAGACAGCAAAACTACACACTGTAGATTCATACTGGATTAATATCATCACACCATTAGCACTGTACGACTGAAAAAGTGTAAACACTGTAGATTCATACTGGATTAATATCATTACACAATTAGCAATGTCAGACTGCAAAACTATACATTGTAGATTCATACTGGATTAATATCATCACACCATTAGCACTGTACGACTGAAAAAGTGTAAACACTGTAGATTCATACTGGATTAATATCATTACACAATTAGCAATGTCAGACTGCAAAACTATACATTGTAGATTCATACTGGATTAATATCATCACACCATTAGCACTGTACGACTGAAAAAGTGTAAGCACTGTAGATTCATACTGGATTAATATCATTACACAATTAGCAATGTCAGACTGCAAAACTATACATTGTAGATTCATACTGGATTAATATCATCACACCATTAGCACTGTACGACTGAAAAAGTGTAAACACTGTAGATTCATACTGGATTAATATAATTACACAATTAGCAATGTCAGACTGCAAAACTATACATTGTAGATTCATACTGGATTAATATCATCACACCATTAGCACTGTACGACTGAAAAAGTGTAAACACTGTAGATTCATACTGGATTAATATAATTACACAATTAGCACTGTCAGAGTGCAAAACTATACACACTGCAGATTCATACTGGATTAATATCATCACACCATTAGCACTGTATGACTGAAAAAGTGTAAACACTATAGATTCATACTGGATTAATATCATTACACAATTAGCAATGTCAGACTGCAAAACTATACATTGTAGATTCATACTGGATTAATATCATCACACCATTAGCACTGTACGACTGAAAAAGTGTAAACACTGTAGATTCATACTGGATTAATATAATTACACAATTAGCAATGTCAGACTGCAAAACTATACATTGTAGATTCATACTGGATTAATATCATCACACCATTAGCACTGTACGACTGAAAAAGTGTAAACACTGTAGATTCATACTGGATTAATATAATTACACAATTAGCACTGTCAGAGTGCAAAACTATACACACTGCAGATTCATACTGGATTAATATCATCACACCATTAGCACTGTATGACTGAAAAAGTGTAAACACTATAGATTCATACTGGATTAATATCATTACACAATTAGCAATGTCAGACTGCAAAACTATACATTGTAGATTCATACTGGATTAATATCATTAGACAACTAGCACTGTCAGACTGCAAAACTATACACATTGCAGATTCATACTGGATTAATATCATTACACAACTAGCACTGTCAGAGTGCAAAAATATACACATTGTAGATTCATACTGGATTAATATCATTACACAACTAGCACTGTCAGAGTGCAAAAATATACACATTGTAGATTCATACTGGATTAATATCATTAGACAACTAGCACTGTCAGACTGCAAAACTATACACACTGCAGATTCATACTGGATTGAAAGCACTCTACAATTCTTACTATCACACTGTAAAAACTATGCATACTATAGATTCATACTGGATTAAAAGCATTACACAATTACTACTTTCATACTGTAAAAAAACACACATGCTGCAAATTCATACTGCATTACAATCACTTCAGAGTCATTATGGTCAGACTGTAAAGCTACACAAACACACACACACACACACACACACACACACACACACACACACACACACACACACACACACACACACACACAGCAGATTTATACTGGATTATAATCACCCCACTACGTATCTTCATAGAGGATCAAAACTAATGTCATCAGTAAACATTTAAATCACAGCACTTACAAGGTCAAACTAATCCAGTCTACACAATTCATACTGGAACTGATCCAACAAGCCTTGTAGCTCTTGCACTAAATCAGGCAAAATCATTTTAGAGCCATTAAAGATCTCTTATTAAGTTCATATTGACACTGATAATTAAATAATTAATCAAACAGTTCTCACTGGTTTGAAATGACTTGGACCTTCAGTTATTTCAACAAAATCATCGTTCTTAATAATTTCACTTTGATTATTGGGTTAACTTTAAGCCCTGCACACACAGCATTCCTAGAATTTTTCATCATGAATATTTTTATTATTATTATTTTATAGATTGATCTAATTCTTTGAAGCCGCTCTGAAAAAGACTGTCTGGTAGTCGCATCAGATCAAAATAGTGGGATTAGGGTACAGTTGGAACTGATTCCTCATTCAGATACTGATTTCATGTCAGTGCTATAAACCCTTTCCTGGAGATGTGGGCCACAAACATAAACAAACAAGAGTCCTGGCAGGTTTTATCACTGAAGATAACTGGAGAGTAAATAAAAGCTCAAAAAGCTCAGAAAGCTAAAATACGACCACAACAAAGAAAACAAATCGCACACTAAGAAGCACACCGAGCACCAGAAGCAGCCCATCAGTCAGAGCACCTGAGGGTCATGGTCAGCGGGACAATGTCACGGTTGTAGCAACCCCGATTAAATCCCAGTTAATAGCTACTACCATTGTAGCCCTGAGCGAAGCACTTAACCTCCACCTGGTCCAGAGGCAGCGTCCCCGCAGATGGCTACTGCTGCTCATTTAGGCCAAACACGGTGGTTAGATGGCTTCCAACCTTCAATCACCTCTCGACAAAAGCAGCTCTATTAACAGGACACCTGAGCTGTTGGTGTGGAACATTAGCCCAACCTTCAAAGAGGTGCTAACCTTCAAAGTAAGGCAAAGGTGGAAATCCAAAGTAGTCTCCAGCCTCCAGGCTAGCGTTAAGCATAATGCTAGATGAAGTCAGAAGATTGGTCGGGTCAAACCAAGTGAACCACTTTGAAGTTCTAAATGGAAACTATGAGGAGTGTTTTTTACAGCTGCCCTTCATGCTGCAGACTGGGGGTTCGATACCCCACCCAGACAACAACCCTACACTCCAACTACTACCTTCACCTACCTGTGTACAGGTAAACTGTAACACTACCTTCACCTACCTGTGTACAGGTCAACTGTAACACTACCTTCACCTACCTGTGTACAGATAAACTGTAACACTACCTTCACCTACCTGTGTACAGATACACTGTAACATTACCTTCACCTACCTGTGTACAGGTCAACTGTAACATTACCTTCACCTACCTGTGTACAGATAAACTGTAACACTACCTTCACCTACCTGTGTACAGGTAAACTGTAACACTACCTTCACCTACCTGTATATAGGTAAACTGTAACACTACCTTCACCTACCTGTGTACAGGTAAACTGTAACACTACCTTCACCCACCTGTGTACAGGTAAACTGTAACACTACCTTCACCTACCTGTGTACAGGTAAACTGTACCACTACCTTCACCTACCTGTGTACAGGTAAACTGTAACACTACTTTCACCTACCTGTGTACAGGTAAACTGTACCACTACCTTCACCTACCTGTGTACAGGTAAACTGTAACACTACCTTCACCTACCTGTGTACAGGTAAACTGTAACACTACCTTCACCTACCTGTGTACAGGTCAACTGTAACACTACCTTCACCTACCTGTGTACAGGTCAACTGTAACACTACCTTCACCTACCTGTGTACAGGTAAACTGTACCACTACCTTCACCTACCTGTGTACAGGTAAACTGTAACACTACTTTCACCTACCTGTGTACAGGTAAACTGTACCACTACCTTCACCTACCTGTGTACAGGTAAACTGTAACACTACCTTCACCTAGCTGTGTACAGGTCAACTGTAACACTACCTTCACCTACCTGTGTACAGGTCAACTGTAACACTACCTTCACCTACCTGTGTACAGGTAAACTGTAACACTACCTTCACCTACCTGTGTACAGGTAAACTGTAACACTACCTTCACCTACCTGTGTACAGGTCAACTGTAACACTACCTTCACCCACCTGTGTACAGGTAAACTGTAACACTACCTTCACCTACCTGTGTACAGGTAAACTGTACCACTACCTTCACCTACCTGTGTACAGGTAAACTGTAACACTACTTTCACCTACCTGTGTACAGGTAAACTGTACCACTACCTTCACCTACCTGTGTACAGGTAAACTGTAACACTACCTTCACCTACCTGTGTACAGGTAAACTGTAACACTACTTTCACCTACCTGTGTACAGGTAAACTGTACCACTACCTTCACCTACCTGTGTACAGGTCAACTGTAACACTACCTTCACCTACCTGTGTACAGGTCAACTGTAACACTACCTTCACCTACCTGTGTACAGGTAAACTCCCCAACACAGAATACCACATCAGATACATACACAACTTACTGAAAACATCATTAACAACATAGCATGCTGCACACACACCTCCTGTGAACCTCCAAGAGTGGCACCTCACGAGTTTTAAAGGCCAGCGCAAGCCTGTCACTACACAGCCCCAGCCTCAAAGGTCAGCCAGTCCCTGGCGACCTACCAACACGATCCAAGTCCCCGGGTGTGCGTACAGTCCCAGCCAACACTAATGTGGGGCACTCGCTCCTCTGTGGCGAGTCCTCTTGTGGGGCAGCATCCTTTTGCGCTGCAGCTGCCACCACACATGGCAAAACTCTCTACAGTGCGATGCCTCTGACAGCAGCAACAGCAAAACTGGCCATATATATATATGACAGGATAGTGGACAGGTCACTACGTGATGCTGGTGGAGGAAAACGTTTCCTGACTCGCTCCTCCAAAACACCCCAAAGTGGCTCAATAATATTTAGATCTGGTGACTGTGCAGGCCATGGGAGATGTTCACCTTCACTTTCATGTTCATCAAACCAGTCTTTCTCCAGTCTTGCTGTGTGTACTGGTGCATTGTCATCCTGATACACGGCACCGGCTTCAGGATACAATGTTTGAACTATTAGATGCACATGGTCCTCCAGAATGGTTTGGAAGTCCTTGGCAGTGATGCGCCCATCTAGCACAAGTATTGGGCCAAGAGAATGCCATGATATGGCAGCCCAAACCATCACTGATCCACCCCCATGCTTCACTCTGGGCATGCAACAGTCTGGGTGGTACGCATCTTTGGGGCTTCTCCACACCGTAACTCTCCTGGATGTGGGGAAAACAGTAAAGGTGGATCATCAGAGAACAATACATGGTTCACATTGTCCACAGCCCAAGATCTGCGCTCCTTGCACCATTGAAACCGACGTTTGGTATTGGCACGAGTGACCAAAGGTTTGGCTATAGCAGCCCAGCCGTGTATACTGACCCTGTGGAGCTCCTGACGGACAGTTCTGGCGAAACAGGAAGCTGAGGTGCACATTTAACTCTGCCGTGATTTGAGCAGCCGTGGTTTTCTGTTTTTTGGATACAATCCGGGTTAGAACCCAACATCCCCTTCAGACAGCTTCCTCTTGCGTCCACAGTTAATCCTGTTGGATGTGTTTGGTCCTTCGTGGTGGTCTGCTGACATTACCCTGGATACCGTGGCTTCGCTCCATTGGCTCCCAGTGGCTTTTAGAATACAGTTCAAAATCCTGCTTTTAGTGTATAAGTCTCTTAACGGGTTAGCTCCAAGTTATCTAACGAGACTGCTTGTGGCTTATGTTCCAGCACGGTTCCTAAGATCTGTGGATCATCTGTGGATCATCTTCAGCTGGTTGAGCAGAGGGGGGACCGAGCATTTGTAGTAGCCGGCCCGAAACTCTGGAACGAGTTACCACTGTAGATTCTATTAGCACCTACTCTGTCAAGTTTTAAATCTTGGCTTAAAGCTCATTATTATTTCATGGCTTGTATGTAGTCCTAGTGTGATCTATGTCCTAGTATTGTGAATTTTAAGTTTCTTAATTTGTGCAGCACTGTGGTCAACTCACGTTGTGTTTAATGTGCTCTATAAATAAATTCACTGACAAATTGACTCACAACAAGAGACAGCCTCCAAATTAATGCTTAAGTGTACAAGTTCTATAAGTAATTCCAGCAACTGCAACACCAACGCTTATTGATGGCAAGTCGTTTTAGACTGTCACCCACAACATTTTGCACCACATTATGCAGGTTACTTTACTGCTTTCCCTCTTTTCCTTCCTTCTCTGTCTTCTAGAATAAAAGCCATGTCTCAGTTTTCTGTGCCAACCTGCCTTCAGCTTTTGGCTGTGCCCTAAAACTTGCCTGCAGACAAAACGTCAACCCACAGCGTGATACAACGCGCTGAAAGCTTAGTGGTGACGTCCCACATAAAAAAAACCCCACACGCAGTATGGAATATCCCACACGTACATGAATATACAGTCACAGTCAGCTGTAGTGTGACCGGGGCTCGTTCAGACAGCCTGAACGAGCTGATTATGGAGAGGTTAGAACGCTTTGATTAGAGGGAGGAGAAGAGAAAGTGTCCTCAGATCATCAGCTACGTCTGAGTGGGATCAGACACGACTGCAGAGCACACAGTTCGCCTGGTTACTCAGACAGTAGGGCGGAGACACGGGAGATGAAAGAAATGATTGGACAGCCCGAGGGGATGACTTCCTGGTGAACTTCCACAGCACTGGTGAGAAGCTTCCATTGAGTCAGAGTTACGTGAACCCCAGCTGACCTGGCTCCACAGAACTGAAGTGGATTGATGTAAATTGAATTAAACTGAATGGAACGGATTCACACAGGAGCTGCCAGTGCATTAGGTTACTGAGCTGACTGGCCATTTTATTAGAAACGCCCACCTTATAGGTGCACTTTGTAGTGGTCATGGTCTTCAACGCAGTCTAATCTGAGTATTTATTGAAATGTACTGCACTTACGCTGCACTTAACTATATCCTCTTTCTAGGAATAAGCACTGGGTATTACACTTATACTGTATTTAACCCTGTATTGTTCTCTTTCTAGGAATGAGCACTGGGTATTACAGTTATACTGTATTTAACCCTGTATTGTTCTCTTTCTAGGAATAAGCACTGGGTATTACACTTATACTGTATTTAACCCTGTATTGTTCTCTTTCTAGGAATGAGCACTGGGTATTACACTTATACTGTATTTAACCCTGTATTGTTCTCTTTCTAGGAATAAGCACTGGGTATTACACTTATACTGTATTTAACCCTGTATTGTTCTCTTTCTAGGAATAAGCACTGGGTATTACACTTATACTGTATTTAACCCTGTGTAGTTCTTTTTCTAGGAGTAAGCACTGGGTATTACACTTATACTGTATTTAACCCTGTGTTGTTTTCTTTCTAGGAATGAGCACTGTGTATTACACTTATACTGTATTTAACCCTGTATTGTCCTCTTTCTAGTAATAAGCACTGGATATTACACACATACCGTATTTAACCCTGTATTGTTCTCTTTCTAGGAATGAGCAATGGGTATTACACTTATACTGTATTAAACCCTGCATTGTTCTCTTTCTAGGAGTAAGCACTGGATATTACACTTATACTGTATTTAACCCTGTATTGTTCTCTTTCTAGGAATAAGCACTGGATATTACACATATACTGTATTTAACCCTGTATTGTTCTCTTTCTAGTAATAAGCACTGGATATTACACATATACTGTATTTATCCCTGGTTTCTTTTAACCTACAGCCTTCAAACTGCCTGTACTCAGAGCAGATCCCCAACCCCTAATCCAGACACACCCACCCGCACTCTTCTATTTGTCATTTATGCGCCACCATCCTGCGTTTCTTCCAGGAAATGCACTTTTCTAGTTCACTAATATTATAACTATTATAATAATAGTACAAATAAGAAAAAACTTGGCTAGGTGTGTCCAAACATTTGACTGGATGTGTAAACATAAACATTGACTGACAGGAACCTTTGGGAAAACATAGTGTAGTTAAAATCCAAAACTAATGATTGAGTGCAGGTACTTTGCTACTGTTGACCCCTGCGTCTCGAGGACTGTCTCCAATCAGCATATCATTATTTTTCCATTCTTGTTTATTGTTTTTCAGCAAAGAGGTCAAGCAATGTGAACAAAAAATAAATAAACAGAGGTTCTGTTTTTCCATTTCATCACGTATTTGGCACGTCTCTGGAGGGGCAAAGTAACATGGCACATGCACTGAATGTTATATTTTGTCATTACAATTAGTGCTTTTCAATTCCATAACATTCTACCAGCCTATAACAACCAACAGCTGATTTCCACCAGTCTTAAATAAAAATAATAAAAAATGTCTCCAAACTGGCAGCTTTACAGGACAGGACAAAAAAGTCCTGTCAATATGGAAGTCAATAGAAGAGCATTACGTTCAAAGCAGTTTTGGAGCATTTCTATTGGCTCAATCATTGTGAAATTCAAATTCAGTTCAAACGATGAAGATTTCTTTAGTCAGCGACAATATGTTGGGATTTGGAAGCCGAGATGCTGGTCATCCAGCACCAGTCCAGCTAGCTTCTGCTTAAAATGTCAAATGTACAGTACCAGTCAAAAGTTTGGAAACACCCAACGGAACATATATGTTCATAGTTATAAAGACGTTTGGATCTTAATGCATTAAAGCAGGTTTAAACAGTGAAGTTGGTGCCCATTTTAATTTTTCATCATCGTTTCAACACGAAAGCTGATTTACGTTTACAGGGTATGAAAAATTCATGATGCATGGACCAATAGAAATGCTTCAAAATTACTTGGAAAAAATTCTGGTACCTTTGACTTACATTACATTAACATAACATTCTTCCATTGACTTACATACACTGATATAACATTCTACCAGCTTATAACAACAAACTGAGCTGATCTCCAGCACTAGACCAGCATATCGTCACTGTCTTAAATAAAAATAATAAAAAATGTCTCCAAACTGGCAGCTTTACAGAAGAGGACAAAAACTCTCTTCACATTCAATGGAAGTCAATGGAGAAGCTTAACGATCAAAGCAGTTTTGGAGCATTTCTATTGGTTCAATCAAAATTTGGACACAACATACAGGACAAGTGTACAGGTCAAATGATGTAGAATAATAAAAATAGCAAAAAAAAAAAAAAAAGTTTTTTCCTTGGGCAGCGACCATATGTGAGGCTTTGGATGCTGGTCATCCAGCCCCAGTCCAGCTAAAACCAGCCTAATCTCTCTTAGACCAGCATGAAGCTGCGTGACACTGACAATGACATGACAAGTAAGGCTGCTGGAGCCCCTACACACTGTGTACTTCATCACTGGACCATCCTCGTTACCTACTGCACAAAAAACAACACGCCACCAATTAGCCTGCGCCGCATCTGGAGCACGCAAGCTGCGACCTCATCAAGCTACCGAGTAAACCTGCCTCACTGTTCTTCATCATCAGCAGCTCCTTTCTTCTGGCCTGCACAGATGCAGCTTAGCCTCGTGCTCAGCGCATTCCAAAGCTGGCACAGTCGGCTATTAGTCCTCCACTGCTCCAAAACTGCTTTCCTCCTCATTTTAAAGGCAAAAACACACCACAGTGGACACACACATGATCACATCCACACGCTGAAGATGACTAAGCAGTTTGTATGACATCGTGGACCAGGACTGTGACCGCTACTCCATTGAACTCCTTCATTAGTAGGCGTGATATTTTTTTTTGTAATGATCTCAAAGGAAGAAGCTCAGCGTGATTTCATGGTGGGAGTATTTGTAAAAGTCTTTTTTAAAGGCTTCCTAGTTGATTTCTTCCCAGTAATGTATTCTGAAGCCTCTGAAAGGCTGTAGTACTTAATTAGCTATCAATATAATTCATATTCAATCAAATCAATCAACCAACCTTTATTTCCACTCAGAAATAGGTTGAGGGTGACCCTCATTTTCAAAGCAGCCGAGCATTTACAACTTAATGGGATTGAAAGAATTTAAAATGGAATTTAAATCAGGTTCAACTAAAATGAACAGAGATCTACAATAAAATCATACAAGATGAAAAAAAAATATATCGCCATCAAACAGATTTGATTAGATTCAACATTTCAAGCCAATATTCTATATTTCTGTGATAAATGTTAAGTATGCCGTTCTTCATTCACATAACTTCTAGGTTCTTTAGGTTCTTTATTTTTTTATATAAGATTGAGAAGATTACACACTGCTGAGATCACGCTACACAAATTCAGCCCGAATTCTGATAGGACTGGGCATAGATGGCAAATGTCCTGCGTCGGGCCTAAACGTAGACACTGGCAACAAGAAACTGGCTGAATAGTGTGACGTAACTAAAGAACAGTGTTGGCGTGGCATATCTGAATTTATGGTATTTTTCCACCTTGACGTATCTTATAATGCTCCTTGGTGTTGACCAATAGAATATAAATATAAAGTAGAATTATAATTGTATATACTACAATACCATATTGTAATATATATACATACACACACACACACACACACACACTCACACACACACACACACACACACACACATATATATATATATATATATATATATATATATATATATATATTAACTGGTCTGATTTTAACTGCACCTTGCACTCACTGTACTGCTGTTTACATACAATACTGTTTACATTCGCTTTTAACATTATTGTTTACATTTGTTACTTGCAACTTGGACTTTATGGCTGTTGCTCTTCATACTTGCACATAAAAAAACTTTTATTTACTTCAAATATTATTATACTTTGTATATATTTTTATTATTTCTTTTTTTTGGTATCTTATCTATTGGTGAATGGAGGAACAGCAAAGTAAGAATTATGATTGGTCAGCATCAATTGTGTGGTGTTGCCTGTCTTCCAAGCAGATTACTCTTAATCGGACACAACGAAAGAATAAAACATTGTGTAGTCTAATCCAGGCAAGTCCAATAAAACTAAGTGGCAAAAACAGTGGTTTTACAAGGAAACTGAGAGTTTCCAAAACCAAATTCTAAAAATGAATACATGCTACAAAGAAAAAAATGGAAAATCTAACAATACCAGGAAGACCTGGTGGACCACCAAACCGTCCCCACCACATAAACAGTACTCGCAGTACTTTTAAACAGTGCTTTCCTCTTTCAATAGCTTTCATCTCTGAGAGAGGAGAAACATCAAGCTCCACTCTTTCTTCACATCTCAAAAAACTGGTATTTCAGATATCGACACGGCTCCGTGCTTCCACAGCATCATTAACACTGTTAGCAAATAAAAGCACTACTGTTGAAGCGATACCGTTCGCCACTGGGCTACATTATCACCTCCAGCCAAAAACAAGGGCCTTGTTTGTAATCCTGAAGTCGTTCCTTATCAACATGAGGAATCAACGTGAGGTTTATTCTCCCTCTCTCTCTCTCTCTCTCTCTCTCTCTCTCTCTCTGTCTCACACAGGCCCTCGCCATGTTATCCGGCGTTTGATCCGTGACGAAAGGGAGCGCCGCTTACATGTCCCTGAGTGTGTGTCCGGAGCTTTGTACAGATTACACACTGGGCTCGGCAAGCAAAAGACAGCGAGTCTCCCAGACCCATCACAGGCTCAACTAAAGTTACATCAAACGCTCTGCCCACAGGGACCAGCACTGGAAAAGTGTGTGTGTGTGTGTGTGTGTGTGTGTGTGTGTGTGTGTATAACGTTGCGATTTGTGTGTCCCCTCAGAGACGCAGATCAAAGGATGAAAAAACCAGCACACACCTACCAGGGCCGCTCAGGCCCAGCTCAATTATTTATGTCCGAAATCTTGCAACAGAATTCGCTTCTGCACGCCAGCCGCTTAGCTTTTTTTAGACTTCTCAAACAGTTTGTCACTTTCCAGCCAGCCAGCCAGCCAGCCAGTCAGTCCTCGCTGAAGTGGCACTGCTAATAAAGATCAGCACATAAATCCAAGGCTAATGCTAAAGTGAATACGCCTCACGGACTTCCGAAAAAAAAGCAGCAGCCCATCAAGGTCAATAAGCTTCAGTTCCCGCGCTCCAGTCACCCAGACTGGCCTTGAATAGTTTATGCACAAAGAGTTTTTTTTTTCATTTGCTAAAATTTTTTCATTCGCTCAGAACCGCACGCGCTAGACGAGGAGATTTTTAAGGACATCATCATCTCCTTAACCCAGAATAGTGGATTGGCTAAGACGTGTGATCTCCAAAGTTTTCTTTGAGTAGGCTTGCTCGTTGGGTTTCCAACTCGGCTAGCATCGGCTGTTTCCTAGGCCCGGTTGAGATCTAAACATAACTTGCATGATTTTTATTATTATTATTATTATTATTACTGTTTTAAAAGAAACTCACACATACACACGATACCGAGCAACATCTTTGCATGATATCTTACTTCTTACTTCACTTCACAGACACTTGTTGTGAGCTCCTGCTGGTGTAGATTCATTCTCTTTATTCATATTTCCAAATGTTCACACTTATATTTATCTACTAGACCAGATTTAGCACAATATTTTTATCATTCACCCTCTATATGAAACACTCCTGTGTCTTTAAGCCCCGCCTACCAACGATCCCAGTGTGCTCAGATTGGTCAACCGCCAGAGCAGCATCTGGTTACAAGTTCTGCACCCACCTCGCTGTGGCTGTTCTTACGATGGTGTTGGTTCTGTTTGAGTCAGAGTCTGATCTTGAAAGTCCGGCATAGCAAGCTGGTAGATCCACCTTAGCTAGACCCGAGGAGAACGTTTCAGAGTGGGTGGTTTCTCCTGTTTCAGCTCTTTGCTCATTGTGTGAGGATGAGGCATGCAATTAGGATCGCGTTACAAGATGACATCATCTTGTAGCAGAGAAAAAGGCTGGAATTCCAGTGGGGCCTTCGGGCAGCTGAGAAAAGTGGTTTCTTTCTGTGGAAGAAAGATTCTCCCTCTGGCGTATACTTTAAGCTTAATGACTTTACAGACTGTTTATATACACAAACACAAAAAAGAGGGAAAAAAAACAAAAGGCCTAACAGCTCCCCTTCATATTGTGATGGATGCTGGGGTGGGGGCGAACGCTCCTGTGGGTAGAGAGACTGGGTGGTTAGGTACTTGCCCTGTCCTCCCGAGGTAACACACAGGAGACAGCAGGTCGGTGCAATGGAGACCATTTATTGGGCTAGGAAGCTTCCACACTTCACATCATCACAATCCAGGATAACATCAGTAGGCAGAACGTACAGGCTACAACCTAGAGCCAATCACTATACATGCACACCTGTCGGCATCTCTACTCTCTCTAGAGTCTGAGCATTACACTGTAGTACGCATGCCCTTAGTCTAAGTCACTTAAAGTGACCGTCACAATATGATGCACACCAAAGTGACACGTGAGCTCCCCCTTGTGGAGAAAACTTAAACTGCCAATTGTGCATGAGTGAGAGGTTGAGAAAGAAATGCCTTACAGGTGCAGAGGTGTTTTAGAATTCAGCTCAAGAAACCAAAAGGAAGTATTATATTTTTATTCATATTAATTATGTTGAATGGTTAGAATCTACAGGCGGTATGTCTTACCATATATACCATATCTACTGCAGACTAACACCTTATTAATGCCCCCCCTAAAGCTTCCCCCTTTCTTAACCCATCATGTGTAAAGATGTTACTGTGTTTCAGAAACAAGTCAAATGATTGTTCTGCATCCAGCAAAAGAAACAACTAAGGAGAAAGTGAGATGACTGGATCTGGATTCAGAACTGTCCAGCACATTATTATAAGGTTTCAAGGTTTGGTGAGTCTAGACTGACCATATTTCAATAGAAAAAGATGCACTAACCATGCATAGTTCCCACTATACAAGCCTCTGGAGGCAATGTTGTGATCTGGGGTTGCTTTAGTCGGTCAGGTAGAAGCTCAGAAACATTACGCTTGGTGAGATGACCACCCAAATGTATTGAATGACCAGGTTAGACCATCAATGGATGATTTCTTCACTGATGGCATGGCCAGATCCCACATGACAATGCCAAGATTCTCATAGTCTGAGCCCAGGGACTATGAGAATTACACATGAACTGACCAGCAGAGTCTTGACCTCTGGTGAAAACTTCACAAAATGCAAATCTGGATGGAAGTACATGTTGTGTGGTCGCACTGCAACCTAAACTAAAGCAAACATTAAGTGTGTGACTACAGTGAGCGGTGAGCTCTCACCTGTTTTGGGCTGCAGGTTCTTGCGTGGTTCTTCAGGGCCTTCGATCGGCTGATCAGCCAGAAACATGCGCGCCTGGTCCAGCGTGCTGACCACTACGTGCTCCCTCTCCTTGAGCTCCGCCCTCAGGGCCTGCAAAGGCAGACGTGATTGGTTAATAGGTGAGTATGAGTGATGGGATGACGGGTCAAAACCCCAGAGAGCCCGTATGACTTTGTGTGACACTCAATCATCAGCACAGACATCAATAGCGTCCGGTGGCACAAGTGTCCTAAACATGTGCAAGTGAGAAAGGGTGTGCAAAAAAATAAAATAAAATAAAAAATAATAAAAAATTATCATGTACATGAAGCGTGATATGAATTTAAGTGAGTATTCCATTATTGCATAGCCTTGAGAAAAGTGGGAGTACGCAAAAAAAAGATAAAGAGGAGAGAGAGAGAGAGAAAACAGGCCTAAACCAGTCAATCACATAGAGAGAGAGAGCGAGAGAGAGAAGAGAGAGAATGAGCAAGTGTCCAGCCGATATAAAGGGTCAAACGATGCCGTTTCAAAAGAGAAATTAGATGGAAAGAATACAGACGTGAAAAAAAAATTAGTGACTCATACGCAACTCACTCCCGCCTCAAGGCAACGAGGAAACTGCATCACACACACACACACACACACACACACGCAAGGCCAAATGCTTCTGAGTCGAGAAGGTGGGCAAAAAAAAATCCCCAGAATCCCCTCTAATAATAAAGCAGGTAAAAGGAGGAAAAGAGTGAGGTCAGAGTGACCTTAAAGGAAAAGTGGACTTCACTGTAGAGAAAGTGATGAGCCCACACTTCGGCTCTAATTGCCTGCGTAGTAAAGACCCCATCCGGATATCATAGCTGATTAGATCTTGAAAGTAGAAGGAGGGCCGGCGAGATTAGACCTCTAAAGGTGTAGCACACTGTAAATGAACTCTGGCATTAATAAACACTGTCATATACTGGAACTGCTCATCAGAGTGGGAAGGGCAAGAGAGGGAGTCGAGGACAGTGTAGGGAGCTGTTCTATGAATGAAAGTGTACCCAGCTGTAGCACAGGTGGGCCTGGGTCTACATCAAAGCCTTTTATTTGCTTGTCCATGATGTTGGAATTAACCAACGTCAAACAGGTAACTTCAATAATGCGTCCAAATACTTATTGGGGGTGCAGTTATTGACTTATTGAGATCATTACTGTTCAGTTTTATTTACTTCCAGAACTATTTGATTATTCATTCAATCACTTTCTAAACTCCTTCGCCTTCCGGGTTCCAGCACCCATCAGGTGGAAGGCAGGAAACACTCTGGACAAGCCACCCGTCCATCGCAACGCACACACACACACATACATACATACATACATACATACACATACACATACACACATACATATATATATATATATATATATATATATATATATATATATATATATATATATATATATATATATATATATATATATATATATACACACACACACACACACACATACATACAAACACACACACAAACATATACACATACACAAACAAACACACATACAAGCACACATTCTCACACAAACATATACACACACACATACAAACACACACACATTATATATATATATATATATATATATATATATATATATATATATATATATATATATATATATATATATATATATATATATATACATACATATACATATATACACACACACACATACATACAAACACACACACAGATACAAACACATACACACACATACATACAAACACACACACACACGCACACACACACACACACACACACACACACACACACACACACACACACACACACACACACACACACACACACACACACACATACAAACACACAGCTAGGAACTATTCAACATCTCCATTTCACCTGACTGTATGTGTTTGGACTGTGGGAGGAAGCCCACCTAAACATGCAATCTAAACATGCAAACTACACAGTAAGGATCCTGCTCACTCAGCCTGGGAACCGAACCCACTGGGCCGCCCACAATAACACAACAAATCTTCACAGTCCAATGAAAAACAAATATCTCCAACATTGGAGAAAAACATTTCTTACTTACAATGGAAGTCAATGGAATCAGAATTTTTTTCCAAGCTATTTTGGAGCGTTTCTATTGGTCCATTAGTCATGAAATTCCACATTGTAAATGATCATCGGCGTGTTCAAATGACGTAAAAAACTTCATCAACAAAAATGAAGATGGTTTTTATTGGACAGCGACGAAATAGCTATTGTGTTCCATTTATGATGTAGGAGTATGTAGTGCAGTGTAATTGTGCTGTACTATTGCAAGGTGTCCCCCAAAACCTGTGCTGACAGGTGTATGTGTGAGGGAATCTGTGCCTCTCTAGTTTTAGAAAGTAGCCCAGCCTGTACAAACCCACTTCCAGCAGAGGTGGGACAGCATGTGCACAGCTAATAAAAACAGGAAGCAGTGATCGCAAAATCTACTTTGACCTGTATATACATTATATACTATATATTATACATATATATTATACTTTCTGTATAAGAGCATGGCTGTGTAATCAGAGTAAGGGTACTAGACTGGCCTGCCGGCAGTCCAGACCTGTCTCCAACTAAAAATGTATGCCAAATACACTAAAAAGACAAAAGTACTGGGACACACCTTTTAGTCTTCACATTCAGGTGTTTCATTCACTTCCGTTGCCACAGGTGTATAACATCCCACAACTAGTGAAGCAGTCTGTCTTGAATGGGTTGTTTTAAAGAGCTTGAGGGATTCCAGCGTGGTACTGACCTAAGATGCTACCATTGCAACAAGTCAGTGTGGAAAATTTCTTCCCTCCTACATAATTCACCATTAACTGTGTGAGCATTGTTGAAAAGTGGAAGCGTTTAGGAACCACAGCACAGAGCAGGGTCAGTAAGTGCTGAGACACTTAGCATTGTAGACTATAGTGCATTATGCTGGTCAATAACTACAGAGATCCAAAACAAAAACTGTGAGAGCAGCTGCACGCAAGCTTTACGTCACCAAGCACGATGCCGAGCAACGGATGGAGGAGCGTAAAACGCTGCCACTGGACTCTGGAGCAGTGGACAAGTAATCTGTGGGCCAATTACGCTTCTCTATCTGGCAGTCTGTTTGACGAGTCTGGGACAAGCGAATGCCAGGAGAACAAACTATATAAAGTTTGGTGGAGGAGGGATGATGCAATGGGGGTGTTTTAGCACATCAAGACGTTTTGGACAACTGCAACTGTGCTGGAAAAGTTTGGGAAAGAACCTGTCCTGCTTAACTAACTGTATATATACATATACACACACATGGCCGTCCAAATTGAAATATATATATATATATATATACACACACACACACTTAAAATGTCCAATGAAAAACATGCATCGCAATATTTGTCGATTTTGACTTTCTACATCATTTAAGCAGGCCTATGGTTGTTTACGTTGTGTGAAAATTACATGATGAATGGACCAATAGAAGTGCTCCAAAATAGCTTGGAAAAAATTCTGGTTCCATTGACTTCCACTGAAAGTAAAGTAAGTTTTTGGTCTCTCCTGTAAAGATGCAATTTTAGGGATACTTGTTTTTCATTCGACAGCTACGATATATATATATATATATATATATATACACACACACACACACACACACACACACCTCAAGCTGAATCCTAACACACTGTGTTCTCATACTGTTTCAAATACACCGTCATGTTGTTTTTGATTTATTTCATATCTTATTTTTTCGTGAACTGGGCTCATATTTTATTCCCAAATCTCAGCTGTTTGCTGCTTTTCACTCCACAGTGATTTCAGCTGGAGAGAGGGTCCCTGGGAGCCACTCTTAAAAACTGTTTACTTCCTCAGAGGCGGCTAAGCACAGTCTTTTAGCCCCACTGTTCCACTTCCCTGTACTTACAACGGCCCATTTCGAAAAACAAACTGTATCACGCGCTCACTCTTCTCCCTCGCCGTCTTCCTGAGCGGAGAAACACTACACACCACACGCCTGAGTGCAGAGGATAGGTCACACCACGGCAGACGCCAGAACGAAAACGAGGAGAAACATCATAGAAAACTATCCGCACTACAGCTAACTGACAAAAGAACTTCAGCGTTTGTCCTTGTGAACAACACGCAGGGAAAAAAACGTCAAGGCCGTTAGAGCTACCTTCCTGTTCTATCTTTCACTATTCATGAAGAAGAAAAAACATCTTTAGAAAAGAGAAAGAAAACTACACGTTTTCTTAGAGTTGAACTCGGGGAACGCGGAACGAGCCGAGCCACGTGGAACTGAAAAGGGATGAAAGCAGAGAAACTGCACACAGCATTGTTTGGAGGCTGTTATCTCTATATTGCTCTCAGTTATACAGCTTTGCCAGAAAGCCGGGCTGTAATTTGCTCCTTAAATGAGCAGATGTTTCCGCTCAGTGCTACAGAAGCATTTTCCACCAGCTCCTGATGCTGGTGATAAGCAGCAATGCTAACTTTTAAGAGAAGCCTTCAGGCTGAAAGAAACACTGCAGAACCTTGATCTCTACCTGCTGCATCTCTACTGTACCGATAGCACAAACAAAAACTTTCCACTCACTAAAGCAGCAAACTTCTGGACTCACTACTCGACTATAATGGAAGTCTATGGGGAGCGGCTGAACTCCGTGAACCATGAAGTCCAAAGGGGGATCAATTATGTTTGGATTTTCAAAGTTCGTATCTTCATCGGGGGTCTACTGGAACAGATCTACATGCCTGAATTTTCTCCAAACACATTCATTTTCACCTCCTGCCTGCGTTTTTAAGCCCCGCCTCCCCCGTCCGATAAGCTCTGATTGGTCAGCTAGCCCACAGTGGCGTCAGTTCGGCTGCATCAGTTTCCGATGAACGTCTAATAAGAATAAGTTGGTAGATTGTCAAGCTAGACTGTCGGAAGAAGGCCTGCCAAGCTTGCTGGTAGGCGGGCAATAAGGACTGTGTTACGAGATGATGTCACAAAAGCAATGAATTCAAAACTCGGCCTGTTATTTCTGCATTAGTGGACTGTGTTTACACATAAGACATCAAACTATTACTGTCCTCTCAGCGACCCACGATACCGGCCCTTTAAGAAACACTGGCTTAATGACTGTGTAGAAAAATGAGTGTGTGTGTGTGTGTGTGAGCTTCTATTGCAGTCAATAGGTCTGCAGTGTGTTGAAGCGAGGGTCCAGGACCTCCGGAAGGTGTAAGCGAAAAGGAACACAGCTCTCTGTGCTGAAAAGGTCAGCTGATGGAGTGACAGAAATAGGAGAGGTGGAGGGATGGAGTGATGGAGGTTATTTTCACCTCTGAAATGATGGAGCGGGGACGAGGCGTGCCCAGTCTGAGCTTTGCGAGAGCTGAAATGCTCTCTCTCTCTCTCTCTCTCACTCTCTCACTCTCTCACTCTCTCAGACACGGTCCTGAGAGGATTAACACTGAACTCAGTAAAACACTACTGTCACTTTACTGAGAGAGAGAGAGAGAGAGAGAGAAAGAGAGGGAGGGAGAGAGAGAGAGAGAGAGAGAGAGGGAGGGAGAGAGAGAGAGAGAGAGAGAAATAGGAAACAGAGAGAGAAATAGGAAACAGAGAAAGAGAACAGGGAGAGAGGGAAAGAGTGGTAAAGAAAGGAAACAGAGAGAACAGAGTGACAAAAAGAGAAAAAACAGAGAGAACAAAGAGATAAAACAATGAGAGAGAGAAAGAAAACAAGGGAGAGAGATATAGATAGGAAAATAGAATAGAAAGAGAGAGAAAGACAAGAGAAAAGAGAGAGGGGGTGTGACAAAAGAAAACAAAAAGAGAAATAAGGGAGAGTGGGAGAGTGAGAGACAAAAAGACAACAACAGAGAGAGAGAGAGAAATAGAAAACAGAGAGAGAGAAAAGGGAGAGGGGGTGTGAAAAAAGAAAACAAAAAGAGAAATAAGGGAGAGTGGGAGAGACAAAAAGACAACTACAGAGAGAGAAAAAGAAATAGAAAACAGAGAGAGAGAAAAGGGAGAGAGGGAAAGAGAGGTAAAGAGAGGAAACAGAGAAAAAAGAGAAGGAGGAAGAAAAAAGGAGTACACAAAATGGGAGTTGTAGAGAAAACAGAGAGAACAGATTGACAGAAAGAGAAAGAGAAAACAGAGAAAGAACTGAAACAAAAACAGAGAGAGAACAGAGAAATAACAGAAAGAGAGAGAGAAAAAAACAAGGGAGAGAGATATAGATTGAAATATAAAATAGAAGAACAAGGAAAGAGGTGAAAGTGTTTGGGAGAGAGGGAGGGTGAGATGAAAGAAGGGAGAGAAAGACAAGAGAAGAGAGAGAGGGAGGTGTGACAAAAGAAAACAAAAAGAGAAATAAGGGAGAGCGAGAGAGACGAAGAGAGAGAGAGAGAGAGAGAGACGAAGAGAGAGAGAGAGAGAGACGAAGAGAGAGACAAAGAGAGAGAGAGAGAGAGAGAGAGAGAGAGAGAGAGAGAGAGAGAGACGAAGAGAGAGAGAGAGAGAGACGAAGAGAGAGAGAGAGAGAGAGAGAGAGAGAGAGAGAGAGAGAGAGAGAGAGAGAGAGACTGTTTGCCTTTAAATCTTTTTCTTTTCTTGTCCAGTATTTTTTTTTAATTTTGTCCATTTGTCTGTGGAGTCGTTTTCATTGTAGTTTAAAAATATATATATATTTTCTCTATTAAACTCTATTCAGCTGTAAACGCTCGGCTCCCCTGAAAAAGGTCACCTCTATGTATTTCCCAGTGAAAATGCATTTCTGATTGATTTATTGATTGATTGACTGATGTTTTGGGGGCAACAATCCACAACTAACCAGACACACTGAAAAGCGGTCAGTACTGACCAACAATGAAATACAAACAATCTGTTTGGACTTTAATAAAGTATTAATAAGTACAGAAATATTAAAAAGCTTGCTAGCTAGCTGTTCTGGATGAAGGCTGTTGTTCACTTGTTATTCAAATCTTCCAAAATGTCCAAAACTTCAAAAATGTCCAATTTTCTAAAAATTTCCTGTCTATCTGCTTCACTGGCCTGGAAGTGTTTATGAAAAAGTAACATTCTTATCTAAACTGTACAAACTGGTGATGGTGATTTTTTTCTTACTTCTGATTGGCCCACACATTTAAATTGCAAATTCAACCAATCAGTAGTATTAATTAATTTATATTCTAATTAGAATTAACATGCTCTTCAAAACACACCCCCCTCAATTTTCATGTATGATTAATCTTGATTAATCAAAAAAGTGCCTAGAAACTCAACCGGGAACTGTGATTGGTTGGAAGCCCCTCTGCATTCTCAGAGCCCACTGTGACATCAGCACTGCAAAAGCAGGACTGTGATAACGATAAACAAACCAACACGGCGCAGCCCGAACGGGGAACGCATGAATATTTGATTCCGGTAAATGCGTCTCGGCTTCTTCTTTTTTTTTTTTTAAGTCTCAAGCGGAAGTGCTCGGATGGTTAGCAGCCCTACAGTGCCAGTCCAGGGCCAGACGCTCCTTCCTCATGTCCTCCTCCTCCTCCTCTTCCTCGTCTACTGCGTTACATGCATTCCCCCAAGACTGGAGCCCGGCGAGCAGCTTTTAGCGAACCCTCAGCTTCAACAACACAGCGCTGTGAAAAAGCCGTTTAGCTGTCCCGAGCCATTAAACTGGACGCAGATCTCCAGATTTGTCTCAAAATCAATGCGCGGGTACCAAATCAGCCTGCTTTCAATACGGCCACGCTAATTAGAACTAATTAAGAAGGAAGGAACGCTACATAAAGCAGTGTAACAGATGCATTAAAACTTATGACCTCCCCTCCAACAAATACGCTAAACGACTCCGAGCCTGCCGCCGCCGCCGCCTCGCTGATCTTTTTATTGACCACATAATGAAGAGTTGGAATAAACGACTTATTCAAAGTCCTGGAAAGATAAACGATTACTCATACAGAGCCAAACTGGGGGTCATTTTTTTTCTCCCCCCACCCCGGGCTGTGGTGAAGTCAGTTTAATCAGTCTCATATTTTCCAGCCTGTCCTGAAGGATTCAGTCCCGGATGCTTCAAATCCATCAGTAAGACAGAGCCATTACCTTAGCCAGGCCTCGGCCGAGCGCCGCCAGCTAGTGGTAACAAATTCAAGCCAGTGTTCCGGAGCTAACAAGATCGGGGGTCCAAGACGCTCAACTCCTCAGGGGCTGATCCACGGCATCAAAAGTTTGGTGACATTCTCAAAGCTTCCATCTATCTATCTATTCTTCCGCTTTATCCCGCAAGTCGGGGTCACGTGGGGCTGGAGCCAATCCCAGCGTCATCTGGCGACGGTGGGGTACACTATGGACAGTTCGCCAGTCCATGGCATGGCCAATATTCACTCACGCACTCACACCTTTTTCTTTTGATATAGATGGATGATGTATATTCTTCTGTCGTAAACATTTGGAATATACATAGAATAGGTTCTTGTTTCTTTTGTATATATTCAATGTATATGTATGTTTTATGTTTGATGGAAGCCAGGAAGAATAGCTGCTATTTCTATAGGAGCTAATGGGGATCCAAATAAAATAAACAAATAAACAAATAAACCTACAGCCAGTTTAGAGTGATTGATCAACCAGGCTGGGCTTTAAGAGAAAGCAATAATTTATACTATACTGGGTCTTTACTATCTACTCCAGATAACTGTAAGCAACACAAGATCTGTAGTTGAAAACATTCCAAAATAAACTAAAAGCAGCAGTTATGACTGTATGTCAAATATGTTTATGTATCGTGTTGCAGAGATATCTAAGTTACCTAAGCCTGATCTGTCTTGAAGTACCATTGTTCACCTCTAGAAGTGACAGTGAGTTACAACAATGAGCACCAAGAATCAGCCCAAAATGAGAGGATGAAGAAGTAGCACTGCTGCCCCAATGTTGTATTATAACTTTTTGTAATGCCACGATGTTGTGACTCACTGTCACCTCTACAGGAACCATGATTATTGAGTCAAGTCAGCCCAACATAAGAGGGTGAAGAAGTAGCACTGCTGCCTTGATGGCGTATTATAACTTATTGCAATACCAGTTTGTAGTTTTAGAGGTGATAGTGAGTCACTGTAGCTTTTAATCCAGTCAGCCCAACATGACAGGGTGAAGAAGTAGCACTGATGCTTTGATGGCGTATTATAATTTTTTGTAATACGAACCTCTACCTCTAGAAGTGATACTGAATCACTGTAGCTTTTAATCGAGTCAGCCCAACATGAGAGGATGAAGAAGTAGCACTGCTGTCTTGATGGTGTATTATAACGTATTGCAATACCAGTTTGTATCTCTAGAGGTGATAGTGAGTAACTGTAGCTTTTAATCGAGTCAGCCCAACATAAGAGGATGAAGAAGTCGTGCTGCTGCCTTAATGGCATTTTATAACTTTTTTCAATACCAATCTGTACCTCTAGAGGTGATAGTGAGTAACTGTAGCTTATAATCCAGTCAGCCCAACATGAGAGGATGAAGAAGTAGCACTGCTGCCTTGATGGCGTATTATAACGTATTGCAATACCAGTTTGTATCTCTAGAGGTGATAGTGAGTAACTGTAGCTTTTAATCGAGTCAGCCCAACATAAGAGGATGAAGAAGTAGCACTGCTGCCTTAATGGCATATTATAACTTTTTTCAATACCAATCTGTACCTCTAGAGGTGATAGTGAGTAACTGTAGCTTTTAATCGAGTCAGCCCAACATAAGAGGATGAAGAAGTAGCACTGCTGCCTTAATGGCATATTATAACTTTTTTCAATACCAATCTGTACTTCTAGAGGTGAGTAACTGTAGCTTTTAGTTGAATCAGCCCAACATGAGAGAATGAAGAAGTCTGGTCAATCCTGTTTAAGGTGGTGCTCCTGGTTAGATCATTGGTAGACTGATAGCTAATAAAAGGAAGAGTAGATGCAACAATTACAAGAAACCACATTCGGCAGCAAACAGAAGAAGAAGTGATGGAGGAAGTGATGAAGTCTGAGGCAACGTTTCTTGTGTGCATTATCCGGTGATCATTAGTTTTCATCACACAAACAGCTAATTCAAAGTAGATCAAAGACTTTTTTTTTTTTTTTTTTTTTTAATTCAAGTAATCATGACTGCCCTAGTATGAGACTGGACTATGTGTTTTAACAAGGGTACCCTTTATATCAGCGCTTCCTCTCAGTTCCCCTTTCCCCTTTAAAACTCAACTCATCAGCTAATTACCAGATCTTTCATGAGCTGAACCAAGTGGGTCAAAGCTTGGGATAAAATAATAAATAAATAAATATATAAATAATAAAGGGCAAGGTTCTCCAAGGACCGGTGCTGAGGAAGCATTAGTCAGGCTATTAAAAGAGCTTTTGCACAAACAGCAGACGCCGTGCGTAAGACTCGAGCTCATCGGAGCTTCCGAACTGGCTAAACAAAGCATTTGTCTCGCGCGGCTGTAAGAAACAAACTAGCGCTGACATCACATTGCCACTACATTAAAGATTGATATGCAGCACGGAGCCCGTCAGCTGAACTACAGCATCATCCCGAGCAAACATCTTTTAGGATTCAGAGACAAAACCGAGGATGCAATTACCGTCGCTCCTGTCTGTTGTGTAAATTGATTACGACTGCGAGTTGCACACTCAGACCCCCACAAACAGCACTAATTAAATAACAGCTGATTGATGAGCTTAATTATGGCGGGAGGAAAGGAAGCATTTTATTGGATAATTGAATGCGTGATTAATAAAACTGATTACGGGGATAGAAGGGGGCGGGCACGCGCTCGCAATCAATAACGAGGGTCTTTTTTTCTTTTTTTTTCGAGAACTGCGGCGGAGGGATACACAAACTCAGCCACTCGACAGCAGTTACACCACTTGGGGTGAGTAGCTGTTGCTATTAGATATCCTAAAAACATATTAGAGGACATAGAACTCATAGTGGACGTCCTGTTTTACATTCACTGTCCACTGTATCAGCTCCACTGACCATACAGGAGCTCCACCTACAGACTGTAGTTCATCTGATTCTCTGTATACTTTATTACTCTGTTATTTAATGATCAGGACCCCCACAGGACCACCACAGAGCAGGTACTACTGGGGAGGTGGCTCATTCTTAACACTAAAGTGACACTGACATGGTGGTGGTGTGTTAGTGTGTGTTGTGCTGGTGTGAGTGCATCAGACACAGCAGTGTAAACATCTCAGAGTCACTGTTGGACTGAGAATCGTCCACCAACCAAAACTATCCAGACAGCAGTGTCCTGTGGGCAGCGTCCTGTGTCCACTGATGAAGGACTATAGGACACCAACTGTGCAGCAGCAGATGAGCTACTGTCTCTGACTTTACATCTACAAGGTGGACCAGCAAGTAGTAGGAGTGTCTAATAGAGTGGACAGTGAGTGGACACAGTGTTTAAACACTCCAGCAGCCCTGCTGTGTCTGATCCACCTGAGAATGATCCACCTCTCTAATAGTAGCTGCTCTGTGGTGGTCCTGTGGGGGTCCTGATCATTAAAGAACAGAGTAATAAAGTATACAGAGAATCAGATGAGCTACAGTCTGTAAGTGGAGCTCCTGTATGGTCAGTGGAGCTGATACAGTGGACAGTGTGTGTAGATATAAGGAGGTGTAAAGCAGGTGTGATCAGCTCAGACGGCTGTAATCAGGTGACAATATAATAATTATGAAAAGTCTATTATGAGTCTCTCCGGCTAAACACTCCTCTACTTTATCTTTCTTTCACGTAGAGAAGCAAATTGACCCTTCCAAGATATCTCTCTCTCTCTCTCTCTCTCTCTCTCTCTCTCTCTCTCTCTCTCTCCCTCCCTCCCTCCCTCCCCAGAGACACTCTGAGACACAGACACAGTCACTCTGCTACTTTGTACATGGTTATTAAACTCTCCTCTAGATTTCATCCATATTCTTATCTCTCTCTCTCTCTCTCTCTCGCATGGGGGGCTAATCAAGTGTGACGTGTTCAAAAGGTATGAAACCCTGCAAACCCCACCCCCACCCAGCCCGCACCCAAAATACACACACGAGAGGAAGAGAGAGAGAGAGAGGAGAGAGAGAGAATCCTTTTTCCTTTCAACTCCACAGGGTCATTATTCAATCTGTCTGAGAGAGAGCGAGAGAGAGCGAAAGAGAAAAAGAGAGAGAGCAGGAGATAGAAACAAAGAAGTGTGAGCAAGAGAGAGAGAAAGCAGGAGCAAGCAAGTTAGAAATAATAGAAGAGAGTAAGAGAGGAAAAAAAGTAAAATAGGAGAGAGAGACGGTGAGAGCAAGAACGAACCAGAGAAAGAAACATAGGACAACAAAATAAGCAAGAGTGATTGATAGAGTGAGAGAGAAGAGAGAGAGAGAGAGAGAGAGAGAGAGAGAGAGAGAAGTGTGAGCAAGATGAAGTGAGAGAAGTGGACAGGAGAGGCGAAGAGAGACACTGAGTAGGAGAAAGCAGGAAGAAAAAAAGACAGAATGAAAAGGAAGGAGGGAGAAGACAAAGAAAAGAAAAGAAAGGAGAGGGAGAGAGAAGGCAGAAAGAAAAGAAAGGAGAGACAAGGCAGAAAGAAAAGAAAGGAGAGAGAGAACAGAAAGATAAGAAAGCAGAGAGACAAGACAGAAAGAAAATAAAGGAGAGAGGGAGAAGACAAAGAAAAGAAAGGAGAGAGGGGACAGAAAGAAAAGAAAGGAGAGAGGGGACAGAAAGAAAAGAAAGGAGAGAGAGAAGACAGAGAAAAGAAAGGACAGAGAGAGGACAGAAAGAAAAGAAAGGACAGAGAGAGGACAGAAAGAAAAGAAAGGAGAGAGAGAGGACAGAAAGAAAAGAAAGGAGAGAGAGAAGACAGAGAAAAGAAAGGAGAGAGAGAAGACAGAGAAAAGAAAGGAGAGAGAGAAGACTGAGAAAAGAAAGGAGAGAGGGGACAGAAAGAAAAGAAAGGAGAGAGAGGACAGAAAGAAAAGAAAGGAGAGAGAGAGGACAGAGAAAAGAAAGGAGAGAGGGGACAGAAAGAAAAGAAAGGAGAGAGGGGACAGAAAGAAAAGAAAGGAGAGAGAGAGGACAGAAAGAAAAGAAAGGAGAGAGGGGACAGAAAGAAAAGAAAGGAGAGAGGGGACAGAAAGATAAGAAAGCAGAGAGACAAGACAGAAAGAAAATAAAGGAGAGAGGGAGAAGACAAAGAAAAGAAAGGAGAGCGGGGACAGAAAGAAAAGAAAGGAGAGAGGGGACAGAAAGAAAAGAAAGGAGAGAGAGAAGACAGAGAAAAGAAAGGAGAGAGAGAAGACAGAGAAAAGAAAGGAGAGAGGGGACAGAAAGAAAAGAAAGGAGACAGAGAAGACAGAGAAAAGAAAGAAGAGAGAGAGGACAGAAAGAAAAGAAAGGACAGAGAGAGGACAGAAAGAAAAGAAAGGAGAGAGAGAGGACAGAAAGAAAAGAAAGGAGAAAGAGAAGACAGAGAAAAGAAAGGAGAGAGGGGACAGAAAGAAAAGAAAGGAGAGAGAGAGGACAGAAAGAAAAGAAAGGAGAAAGAGAAGACAGAGAAAAGAAAGGAGAGAGGGGACAGAAAGAAAAGAAAGGAGAGAGAGAAGACTGAGAAAAGAAAGGAGAGAGGGGACAGAAAGAAAAGAAAGGAGAGAGAGAGGACAGAAAGAAAAGAAAGGAGAGAGAGAGGACAGAGAAAAGAAAGGAGAGAGGGGACAGAAAGAAAAGAAAGGAGAGAGGGGACAGAAAGAAAAGAAAGGAGAGAGAGAGGACAGAAAGAAAAGAAAGGAGAGAGGGGACAGAAAGAAAAGAAAGGAGAGAGAGGACAGAAAGAAAAGAAAGGAGAGAGAGAAGACAGAAAGAAAAGAAAGGAGAGAGAGAGGACAGAGAAAAGAAAGGAGAGAGGGGACAGAAAGAAAAGAAAGGAGAGAGGGGACAGAAAGAAAAGAAAGGAGAGAGGGGA
>CM038718.1:8598621-8618621 GCA_021613375.1 Megaleporinus macrocephalus
AGGTGATCAGTTTGTATTGGCTGTATTTTCAGGATGTGCTGTATGATGTATAAAGAACTGCTAAGAGTTTGTTGGTGAATCAGTGATGTATAATGATAATGACTGTTCTGATTAAGTAATACTCTAATGCTGGGTAACACTAACACCTTGATGAGTCACATCATCCACAGAAACACTAATGTGGAACTTGGATGGATCAGAACGCTCACAGCGGAGGAGAGAGAAGAACAAAAGCATGCATTTGCATACGGCTGCCTACTGCAATACCAGCATTGTGAGAACAATTAATAAATAGTAATACTGCGCTGCCCTTTTCTTCAATCCACGTCCCCAAAGTCACGATCCTCGACATCCTCTAAAACCGACTGTCACATTAAGAAGAAGAAGCAGAGCAGCGCCGAGTGGGCTGAGCCATAAAACACGATCCAACAGAACCCCAGCAGGACGGCACAGACGAGGAAAGATGAACAGAACGGACGCCTAAAGGAAAAACACGAGCGCTCGCCACACAGCAGACAGCAGCCCGGGGAGCGAGGGAGGAGAAGGATGCGATTTTGGCGGGGAGAACAAACACTGAGTTCCTTAAAGGGCCCCTTTGGTGTTATTTGTTTTCTCCTGAAGTCCACTAGGAACATATTTTTGGGGTTTTTTTTTGCACCCAACCAGCCATAATTCATTTTTACACGCCCATTATCTATCCTCACTTTATCTCTTACAACAAACACAGGGCTGGTTTTGTTACTGCGCCTTTAGGACAGAGATACGTAAACGACCTCTGCTCTCATTGGCTGCCCAGTTTTAAGAAGTAGTCTGGGCGTCAATCCTCAGAATCATCGTAAAACATAAACTTTAGCCACTCCAGATGCACGAATTAAGCATTAAACACAATAAAAAAACAAGTAAATCCAGTAAACTCTGCTAAAGACAGTCAGTCCATGGCTGTGACATCACAACCATGACGGATTTCCAGCGGCCTGCTCTGGCTGCTCGCTTTCCATGCCGCGCGTTTGTGTGAGCGTGCATGCGGACTGACCGAGCAGTGGTTGTGTTGCTGCAGTAAGGTGGGGACGTCTCCTCCTATAGGCATCTGTTTGGTGAGCTCATCGTCCTTCAGGCAGATCCACCTCCACAGCTCCTCCAGAACAGATAACAGTCTGCTCCAGCGCTCCGCACTGGCCTCCAGATGAGCCCTGCACACACACACAAACATGTCTTTAATTTAGGGTCGAGACATTGGGTATGTTCCATTAATTAATAATAATAATAATAATAACAATAATAATAATAATAACAACAATAAAATCAGTATTAATCATATGGATTACATGCATTCAAGTATTAAATCTATGTGGATCTGTGTACTTGACTGTGTGTTTGTGTGCAGGTGTGTGTTGTCTTGCTATATTTGTATATTTACGTGTGTATGTGTGTGTGTGTGTGTGTATGGAGTTGTGTTATTGTGATAGTTAGTGTGAGAGTTAGTGTACACAATCAGTTGTATGTGTTTGTATGTCTGTGTGGGTCTGTATTTGTATGTGTGTGCTATAATGAGTGTGTGTTCCTGTCTTGCTATATTTGTATATTTAAGTGTGTGTGTGTGTATATATATGGAGTTGTGTTATTGTGAAAGTTAGTGTAAGTGTTGTAGTGTTTGTATAAATGTGTACACAATCAGTTGTATGTGTTTGTATGTCTGTGTGGGTCTGTATTTGTATGTGTGTGCTATAATGAGTGTCTGCGTTCCTGTTTTGCTATATTTGTGTGTGTGTGTGTGTGTGTGTGTATGGCTTTGTGTTAGTGTGAGAGTTAGTGTGAGTGTTGTAGTGTGTGTATCAATGTGTACACAATAAGTTGTGTGTGTTTGTAGGTCTATGTGGGTCTGCATTTGTATGTGTGTGCTATAATGAGTGTGTGTGTTCCTGTTTTGCTATATTTGTGTGTGTGTGGAGTTGTGTTAGTGTGAGAGTTAGTGTAAGTGTTGTATTGTGTGTATAAATGTGTAATCAGTTGTGTGTGTTTGTATGTGTGTGCTATAAGGTGTGTGTGTGTGTGTTTTTGTTGTTTATTTATGTGTCTGTGCGTGTGTGTTTGTAGGATGTGTGTCTACGTGTGTATGTAGCTTTGTTAGTGTTGTAGTGTGTGTATAAATGTGTAATCAGTTGTGTGTGCACACGCTTGTATGTATATGTGTGAGGTTTTATCAGTTGTATCTGTATTTGTATTTGTGTGTGCTATGATAAGAGAGTGTGTGTGTGTGTGGACCAGGTTTATGTCACATTGTGGGCTCATATACACACGTTGTGGTCCCCACAATGTAAATCATTACATTGTGAGGTCAGGGCAAGGTCAATGCCAGGGTTAGGGTCAAGTCTGAGGTTAGGGTGAGTCTAGTAGTAGTTCTGGTTAAGGTTTGGGTAAGTCTCCAGGAAATGAATGGAAGTCTATGTAATGGACCTACCTGTGTGTGTGTGTGTGTGTGTGTGTGTGTGTGTGTGTGTGTGTGTGTGTGTGTGTGTGTGTGTGTGTGTGTGTGTGTGTGTGTGTTTTGGTGTTAATGGAGCTGAACAATAGTCCAGTGTCAGCAGCTCAGTAATTATACATGTCCACTAATTAATCCCTAATGGGAGTTAAATAATAAAACAGCCTTATCCACTATACACACACACACACACACACACACACACACTACTCTCTCCCATTCTCTCTCTCTCTCTCACTTTAATCCATCTGATTCCTTTTCGCTTCATACGTCTCATTTCCTCCACTATCCCTCTTTCCAGCCTCCCCTCTCTGCATCTCTATCCACCACTGCTCTCTTTCCTTCTCAGTGCCTCAATCCCTGTCACTCAAAGCCTCTCTTCGCTTCATCCTTCCCTTGCTTGTCTGTGCTCCACCCATACTTTCCCATCTCCCTCTTTTTTTAAGTCCTGCCTCTCTCTGTTTCTCTCGCTTCATCTCTCTTTCACTGTCTCTTCTCATTTCTCTCTGCGTCTCTAGCAAAGAACAATATGTTTTTCTCCTGGTTCAGTCATGCAAGTACAGCTGGAGCACACACTGATGACCAACAAGCAGAAAGGAGCGGTGCTGTTAAATTACTCGTCGGCGTTGAAAGGCGTTAGGGTCGGGGTCACTTTCGGGTCATTGTCCTGCCAAAAGACAACCTGCCACCGAGGTTCTAGCCAGCTTTTATCCAGAAGTTCTCTGTAATGGGCACCAATCACCTTCCCATGGACCCTTACCAGACTTCCAGTCCCCACTGCCACCACCAGGTTTCACCAGGCTTAGAATAGTTCCACTCAAGTCTGATCAAACCATAAAACTCTTAGTTCTTTTCAGTAAAGGCTTCGTTCTTTTTACTCTTTCATAGAAGCAGTCACTCTAATAAGTGCCCTTCTTCTTCGGTGACCAGGTTTAATAGGCTGGTCTGACCTGGGCAGTAAGCCTACGGGTTCATATTTGTTCTCATTTCTTAATGATGGATTGACTCCACTGGATTGAGCCCCACAGTATATTTCAGATAGTCTACTTTTCTTCTTCTTAATCAGGTCTGAAATATCGGTTCAAACCCAAACAGAGAGCGAGAACCTTCTGACCCGAGCCTGACCACAAACAGCAGCACGTCTTGAGTCGGACAGCTAATTCGAGCCAGAGCAGAGTTCTGCCTGGACACAACTGGACCCACACGCTTTGAGTCTAAACCTGACAGAGGAGATCATCAGAGGAGAGCTTCATCAGTGTAGGCTTAATTAAGGTGGAGAAAAGCAGGAGGAGGCTCTGGACTCCTTTCGTTTTAGTTGTGCAAAACTGGATTCATCTGGAATTCAATGACAACAATGACATTCCTGGCATTCATGAATCCAACATCCATCTTTGCCCTGTTCTTCCACAGGTGTTATTGGGCTGGTGGGTCATTCTCAGCACTGCAGTGAGTGTTGAGTGGATCAGACACAGCAGTGCTGCTAGAGCAGGGGTCACTAATAGGCGGACCGTTGGACGTTGTCCAACGTGGACCCAAACCGATAAAGTCTATAGAATTATTTAATTTAGACTGTGTTTATTTTAAGAGGTGGAGCTTTTCTTGTCTTTACGGTATATGGGCTTTACGGTGCAGTGAACTCAGAGACCAATCACATACTTTTTCTATAAAAAAACACTTTAAAATGCACTTTTTTCAAAAGCATTCTGTTTTTTTAATGTAGCTCTTGTTAGTAAAATACATTTATTTGAAGTTTTATAAATAATTAATTCAGTTCATCATTTAAACAGTAAATAAACTGAAATATACTGAACGGTATGTGTGATGTGTTGGTGTTTCAGTAGCTGATGGTAGAAGATGCTGTTTCTAGACTAATTCAGTAAACATGATACACCACTGAATCATAACACAGTTAGAAATGATGGTGGTCCGGACCTTGGCCTGAGCAGATCTCCTCTAACTGGACCTTACTGGACTCTAATTAAATACCCCTGTGCTAGAGTGTTTTAGCCCCTCAATGTCACTGCTCGACTGTAAATAGTCCACCAAACAGAACGATCCAGCCAACAGTGTCCTGTGGGCAGCGCCACATGATCACTGATGAAGGACTAGAGGACAACCACGCCAACCGTGCAGCAACAGGTGAGTTATTGTCTCTGACTGGAGTGGACAGTAAGTGGACACAGTGTCCAATGTCACTGCAGTGCTAAGAATGACCCATCACCCAAATAATACCTGCTGTGTGGTCCTGTGGGGGTCCTGACTATGGAAAACTCGGTAAAGGGGGCTAATAAAGTATACAGAGAAACTGATGGACTACAGTCTGTAAGGGTAGAACTATGAAGTTCTCCTATATGGGATGTTCTGCTGATCTGTGTGTTTTGCCACTGATCAGCTCTCAGAGCCAACCAAGTCCTAGTTCACGTTCGATTGATTCCTCCATCTCTAACTAGACCCCCGACTCCTGAACGCCTAGCTAGATAGTTAACAATTCAAAAGGCGGCAAGCTGATGCCTGCTTCTAATTCCTGGTCAGATGTTGGCTGAGGTCTCGTGGCTCATGCCGCTGATCTCCGGATGCTGGCCAGTTTGACGTGTGAGTGTGAGCATGTGACGGCGGGGCTGCTGACCGTATGTTGGCGGATTTGGCCTTGAGCTCGTTCCAGCGCTGGTTCATGTCGTCCAGTCTCTGCTGAAGGAAGACGGCCTCCTCCGAACTGCCCAGAGCTTTCACCATCCTCACTTTATTCCCCTCCACACTCTTGAACACGTCATTGTGGGCATCAATCTCCGCCTGGATATCCTAGAAACACAGAGAGAAAGAGGGAGCAGCTCGGTTAGATCGGACGCCGCAGCTAGGAACGCTGGAATGCCTCGCAACTGACGTTATGATGGATTACGTACACGCCTTGTTTGCATGTGCGCACCACGGATGGGCAGCAACGACTGGGTGCTTGGTTGTGTACATACATATCACACCCATATGAAAACACAACCAGTAAAGAAACTTCAAAACATTCCAAAATTCATCAGCCCACAAATGCACTGCCACTGGGTCCAGACATCAGCTGGACGACAAGTTTAATTACAGACCACTCGCTGTTTGATCAAAATGAAACAGCGAACAGATCCACAGGGAGAGACAACAGGACGCTGTCTGACCGGTAAACCTGTCTCTACCTCGCATGTGGGCAGAAGCACTTCAACTGAGCTGGAAAATGGAATTTCAAGGCTGTTTATGTGGTCAACGTGTGGGTGTTCACTTTAAAAAACATTAATGACTAAAGAAGTAGTGACTGTATGTACGCTGTTGCCTTCGTTTGACCATTTCCAAACCCGAGAGAGGTCTTCTGTAGTTACCATCCAGTATCTGGTTCGGCTACTCAGTACTTCTTTAGGTTAAATAAAGTGTGCTGGACACTGAAGGCCAGGAACCCAAGCTGATTGTTTATGGAGGCAGTTGTGGGCTGGAGGTTAGGGACCTAGAAGGTCATTGGCTTGTTCCCCAGGACCAACAGGGCACGACTGAAGTGCCCTTGAGCAAGTCATCTAACCCCTAACTGCCCTCCAGGTCCTGCCCACCACTCCAGGCAAGTGTGCTCACTAGTGTGTTCAAAGTATACAAAGTATCATGAATATCTTATTGTGAGAGAAGTAGATCATATCTTGAGCTCTAGTTTGAAGAACAAAGTGTAGTTCCAGATTTCTCCTGGACGCCCCAGACATTGTATGAATGTGTTCAGTTCCTTCAGCAGCAATCTAGATTTAGCTTAATGAAGTACTGAGCAGTCAAAGCAGGTATTAGATGAGAACTGATAATAATACTGGGTTGTTTATAGAAGGAGAAGCTTGGAAAGGGTTAAATAAACACACTGACGTATGTAAAAGCACTATTTACTGTATTAATACTATATACATAATATATATATATATAATATTATTTAAGCGGCACGGGTGGTGTAGTGTTAGTATGGTGGTGTAGTGGTTAGTACCGTGGTGTAGTGGTTAGTAAGGTGGTGTAGTGGTTAGTACCGTGGTGTAGTGGTTAGTAAGGTGGTGTAGTGTTAGTATGGTGGTGTAGTGTTAGTATGGTGGTGTAGTGGTTAGTACCGTGGTGTAGTGGTTAGTAAGATGGTGTAGTGGTTAGTACCGTGGTGTAGTGGTTAGTACGGTGGTGTAGTGGTTAGTACGGTGGTGTAGAGGTTAGTACGGTGGTGTAGTGGTCAGTATGGTGGTGTAGTGGTTAGTACGGTGGTGTAGTGGTTAGTACGGTGGTGTAGTGGTCAGTACGGTGGTGTAGTGGTTAGTACGGTGGTGGAGTGGTTAGTACGGTGGTGTAGAGGTTAGTACGGTGGTGTAGAGGTTAGTACGGTGGTGTAGTGGTCAGTATGGTGGTGTAGTGGTTAGTATGGTGGTGTAGTGGTTAGTATGGTGGTGTAGTGGTTAGTACGGTGGTGTAGTGGTTAGTAAGGTGGTGTAGTGGTTAGTATGGTGGTGTGGTGGTTAGTATGGTGGTGTAGTGGTTAGTATGGTGGTGTGGTGGTTAGTATGGTGGTGTGGTGGTTAGTATGGTGGTGTAGAGGTTAGTATGGTGGTGTGGTGGTTAGTACGGTGGTGTAGTGGTTAGTACGGTGGTGTAGTGGTTAGTATGGTGGTGTAGTGGTTAGTATGGTGGTGTAGTGGTTAGTATGGTGGTGTAGTGGTTAGTATGGTGGTGTAGAGGTTAGTATGGTGGTGTGGTGGTTAGTATGGTGGTGTAGAGGTTAGTAAGGTGGTGTAGTGGTTAGTATGGTGGTGTGGTGGTTAGTATGGTGGTGTGGTGGTTAGTATGGTGGTGTGGTGGTTAGTATGGTGGTGTGGTGGTTAGTATGGTGGTGTAGTGGTTAGTATGGTGGTGTGGTGGTTAGTATGGTGGTGTAGTGGTTAGTAAGGTGGTGTAGTGGTTAGTATGGTGGTGTAGGGGTTAGTAAGGTGGTGTAGTGGTCAGTATGGTGGTGTAATGGTTAGTATGGTGGTGTAGTGGTTAGTATGGTGGTGTAGTGGTTAGTAAGGTGGTGTAGTGGTCAGTATGGTGGTGTAGTGGTTAGTATGGTGGTGTGGTGGTTAGTATGGTGGTGTAGTGGTTAGTATGGTGGTGTGGTGGTTAGTATGGTGGTGTGGTGGTTAGTATGGTGGTGTGGTGGTTAGTATGGTGGTGTAGTGGTTAGTATGGTGGTGTGGTGGTTAGTATGGTGGTGTAGTGGTTAGTAAGGTGGTGTAGTGGTTAGTATGGTGGTGTAGTGGTTAGTAAGGTGGTGTAGTGGTCAGTAAGGTGGTGTAGTGGTCAGTATGGTGGTGTAATGGTTAGTATGGTGGTGTAGTGGTTAGTATGGTGGTGTAGTGGTTAGTAAGGTGGTGTAGTGGTCAGTATGGTGGTGTAGTGGTTAGTATGGTGGTGTAGTGGTTAGTATGGTGGTGTAGTGGTTAGTAAGGTGGTGTAGTGGTCAGTATGGTGGTGTAGTGGTCAGTATGGTGGTGTGGTGGTTAGTATGGTGGTGTAGTGGTCTGTATGGTGGTGTAGTGGTTAGTATGGTGGTGTAGTGGTTAGTACGGTGGTGTAGTGGTTAGTATGGTGGTGTAGTGGTTAGTATGGTGGTGTAGTGGTTAGTAAGGTGGTGTAGTGGTTAGTATGGTGGTGTAGTGGTTAGTAAGGTGGTGTAGTGGTTAGTAAGGTGGTGTAGTGGTCAGTACGGTGGTGTAATGGTTAGTATGGTGGGGTAGTGGTTAGTATGGTGGTGTAGTGGTTAGTATGGTGGTGTAGTGTTAGTATGGTGGTGTAGTGGTTAGTATGGTGGTGTAGTGGTTAGTACTGTGGTGTAGTGGTTAGTATGGTGGTGTAGTGGTTAGTATGGTGGTGTAGTGGTTAGTATGGTGGTGTAGTAGTTAGTATGGTGGTGTAGTGGTCAGTATGGTGGTGTAGTGGTCAGTACGGTGGTGTAGTGGTTAGTATGGTGGTGTGGTGGTTAGTATGGTGGTGTAGTAGTTAGTATGGTGGTGTAGTGGTCAGTATGGTGGTGTAGTGGTCTGTATGGTGGTGTAGTGGTTAGTATGGTGGTGTAGTGGTTAGTACGGTGGTGTAGTGGTTAGTATGGTGGTGTAGTGGTTAGTATGGTGGTGTAGTGGTTAGTATGGTGGTGTGGTGGTGTAGTGGTTAGTATGGTGGTGTAGTGGTTAGTATGGTGGTGTGGTGGTTAGTATGGTGGTGTAGTGGTTAGTACGGTGGTGTAGTGGTTAGTATGGTGGTGTAGTGGTCTGTAAGGTGGTGTAGTGGTTAGTATGGTGGTGTAGTGGTTAGTACGGTGGTGTAGTGGTTAGTATGGTGGTGTAGTGGTTAGTATGGTGGTGTAGTGGTTAGTATGGTGGTGTGGTGGTCTGTAAGGTGGTGTAGTGGTTAGTATGGTGGTGTAGTGGTTAGTACGGTGGTGTAGTGGTTAGTATGGTGGTGTAGTGGTTAGTATGGTGGTGTAGTGGTTAGTATGGTGGTGTAGTGGTCTGTAAGGTGGTGTAGTGGTTAGTATGGTGGTGTAGTGGTTAGTACGGTGGTGTAGTGGTTAGTATGGTGGTGTAGTGGTTAGTATGGTGGTGTAGTGGTTAGTATGGTGGTGTGGTGGTGTAGTGGTTAGTATGGTGGTGTAGTGGTTAGTATGGTGGTGTGGTGGTTAGTATGGTGGTGTAGTGGTTAGTATGGTGGTGTAGTGGTTAGTACGGTGGTGTAGTGGTTAGTAAGGTGGTGTAGTGGTTAGTATGGTGGTGTAGAGGTTAGTATGGTGGTGTAGTGGTTAGTACGGTGGTGTAGTGGTTAGTAAGGTGGTGTAGTGGTTAGTATGGTGGTGTAGAGGTTAGTATGGTGGTGTAGTGGTTAGTATGGTGGTGTAGTGGTTAGTATGGTGGTGTGGTGGTTAGTATGGTGGTGTAGTGCCAATTGAGCGGTAAGACTGTGACTTTGCTGTTTCCCTACAATGAACCCTGAAACCACTCTGAAAGTTCAGTGTCCCTCCCAACTGGCGAATTATGCAAACATTTTGTAAAATATGGTGGATTAGCCCTTTAATGACTAAGGCTCATAAGCTTTTATTAGTTACATCAGCTTTGAAGAAATTAAAGAGTTAACCCTTCAGACTAACTCATCTTTTTGCTGAACTAGTCTTTTCAATGTTTACAGTGGGCCTTTACCAGTGCGCCCCTCTCTCTCTCTCTCTCTCTCTCTCTCTCTCTCTCTCTCTCTCTCTCTCTCTCTCTCTCTCTCTCTCTCTCTCTCTCTCTCTCTCTCTCTCTCTCTCTCTCTCTCTCTCTCTCTCTCTCTCTCTCTCTCTCTCTCTAAAGGTTGGCTGATCAGAGTGCTGGAGGCAGTAATGGAATCTGTCCCAATGAGAGCGGGTAATCAATGAGAGGAGATTGCCTGGGCTGGACCACACATACAGAAGCTGGGCATGGGCTCATCGGATGGAGGAACTGCAGGCACCAGAATAAACCCCCGCCACCCTCGGCAGGAAAGGGGGGCTTCCTGCGTGCTGGTGCTAAACGGACTGCATTATAACGGGCTCGCTGGTCGGGCTGTGTGTATTCTCACAGCTCTACAGGGAAACACACAGGAAACTCAGCTTCTGCTGTTGTTTGTCAAAAGCCCATAAAGACAGATTCGTCTGCGAACACTCCAGCACGAAACCCACAGCAGCGGAACAGCACACGCACACGCACACTTACGTACACACGAGCGAGCGACCCAGACGCTTTCACACATCAGCTCCAGGCTGCCCGGCCTATTAAATCAGCCAATAAAAGCGTTTGACTTTAATAAGTTAAATAATTGCTTCTGGTACGTAATAAGTCCCCAGTGAGGCTGTTCAAGTTCCAATTTGACCAGTCTAACCTACAAAACACACACACACACACACACACACTGACAGACACACACACACACACACAGACACACTGACAGACACACACACACACACATACACACTGACAGACACACACACACACACACACACACAGACACACTGACAGACACACAAACACACACACACAGACACACTGACAGACACACACACACAGACACACACACACACACACACACAGACACACTGACAGACACACAAACACACACACACAGACACACTGACAGACACACACACACACACACACACAGACACCAGACACACTGACAGACACACACACAGACAGACACACACACACACACACACTGACAGACAGACACAGAGACAGACAGACACACACACACACACATACACACTGACAGACAGACACACACACACACACACACACACACAGACAGACAGACAGACACACACACACAGGCACACACACACAGACAGACAGACACGCACACAGACACACATACACACACACACACACACTGACAGACAGACAGACACACACACAGAGACAGACAGACACGCACACAGACACACACTGACAGACAGACAGACACACACACATACAGACAGACAGACAGACACAGACACACACACAAACACACACACAAACACGCAGACACATACAGACAGACAGACAGACAGACACACACACACACAGACACACACACAAACACAAACACACACACAAACACACACAGACACACACACAGACACATAAACACACACACAGACACATAAACACACACACACACACACAAACAGACAGACAGACACACACACACACACACACACACACACAGACACAAACAGACAGACAGACACACAGAGACACACACACAGACATACATACATACACACACACACACACACACACACACACACACACAGTAAGACAGAAAAGAGAGAGAAAGACACTGAAGGTGCCATTTCAACATGACCTTTTGCTGTTTGTTTACTGAAGACTTCCGATCGACTCCGACCACTCAAACATAGAGAGACTCGGACGAGCATGAAACACACTCAGACGTCTCCAGTCTGAACAAAGACAGCAGGAGAAACAGACACAGGTAGGTGTGTGTGTGTGTGTGTGTGTGTGTGTTTGCTAGGTCTATACCACATTGTGGGGACCAAAACCACTAACTGGTCCCCACAGCGAAAGTCATTAACTTTTAAGGTAGACACATGTTTTAACGATAGAAACGAAGAAAGCTTAGGCTTAGGTTAGGATTAGGTTAGGAATGGTTTAGGTTTAGGCTAGAACCTGTTCTGGTTAAGGATTGGGTAAGTCCTCACAAAATGAATGGAAGTCCAGATAAAGTCGCCACAATTCACAAAAACAAGTGTGTGTGAGACGTGAAATTATATGGAGAAATACAACAAATTACATGGTTCAATTCCAAGTTTTTGGAAAATGATTTGATTCTGAATGTTTAGGAAGTAACTTGATTCTGATTCCTTAGCAAATGATTAGATTCAAATCAAATTTATAGGAAATCATTCTATTATAATTCATATATAATATAATATCATGACAGGACTGAACTATTTCTGTTGTAATGAATTATAATAGAATTATTTCCTAAAAGGAATTTGAATCAAATAATTTCCTAATGAATCAGAATCAAGCTCCAATTACAATTCCAACTACTGAATTTGATTCAGATTCTTTATAGGAAATCCTTCTATTATAATTCATTATGACAGGACTCAACTTCTCTCTTAGGAAATTGATCCAATTACAATTACAATTACTAGATTTGATTCAGATTCTTTCAGAAATCATTTGATATAAGTATAAATCGTTTTTATAATTAGTGATTTGATTACCATTCTTTATGGAAAGGATTCGATTTATCTTTCTTCAGGAAATTATTTAATTACAGTTCTTCAGGAAATTATGTGATTAGATTCAGATTCCTTGGGGGGAAAAAATCAATTACAACTATGTGGGAAGAATCTCTTTTAGATCAATTAGATTATGACTCTTTAGAAAACCATTCAATTCTGATCCTTTTATGAAAATATTACATTGTGATTCTTTATAAAGGTATTTCATTATTATTTTTATGCAATTCTTAAAATTAATTGTGATTCATTTATACAGTTTTTTTTCAAATAAACAAAAACATGCCATTTGACTGACCTTTGTTGAATATAATTAAACTACAGTTCAGTTTTAATAATCAATGCATTATAAAATCTACTATTTCACCATGATTCACTGATTCAATTCAGTTATTATGTATAGAACACGCCATATAACTCAAAGACGACCTATTTATATTATCCACATCTATTTTCTTTAGGATTAATGAAGCCTGTGAATTTAATTTAGGCCTGAAATATTAAAATTATTCATATTTATTCCAAGATATTAAAACCAATGTAATTGAACTGCGACCTTTATTGCATTTTAATTCTCTCTTCAGTGTGTGTGTGTACTTGTAGTTGTATATCTGTAAGGACCACATGTCTTCACGAATATCATACAATATGAAACTTCCGGTAAAGTAAGGACACTCTGGTGGTCCTAACTTAAGCACATACTGTTTTGTCAACAATTCATATGTTTTGGGAAATCTAATACAGCAGACCAACAGCCTTTTGGATATTAGGGTTAAGTTTAGGTTTAGATGTAGTATTCTTTAGCTACAGTAAAACCAAGGCGTCTATGGACAACCTCACAAATATAGTAAAACAAACAAGTGTGTGTGTGTGCACGTGGGTGGCAACTTCACTTAGGACGTCAGAGACAAAGCCCAATACCTCCTCAAATCTCTTTAGCAGCTCCTGCAGATTGAAGTTCAGGCCGACCATCATGTCTCTCTTATCTCTCTCTCTCCTTCTCTCTATATATATCAAAGCGAGGGATGGGGGAGAAGGAGAGAGAAGAATGGAGGTAGTCTCCACGACCCTCTAAGAGTTCCTACAGTGAAGCATTATCCAGTTAACTTGTGGGGAAAACACAGTTCCATCCTGTTTTGACCCGTCTGCCTGCTGTAGCGCAGCTGAGCCGCAGCAGTAGCACCATGCTCCAGTGTTTAACGGTCAGTGCTGTGCGATCCTGTGGCCTTTAGGACCCCGAGGTAGAGCGGACAGCGCACGCCTTCGCTCCAAACCTCAGTGTTTCTCTCAGCGTCTCTGAAAAGTTCAAGCTGCCCTGTTCGTGCCTGGTCTGCTCAGCTCTCAATTATACCCACATGCTCTCTCGCTCGCTCGCTCGCTCACAGAAAGTGGCCTGTTCCTGGCCTGGTCTCCTGTGACCCTGCAGGAGGCAGTTTGTGCTCAATTACCCCAGTGAAAGGCTCTCTGTGCGGGCACACAGATGGGCTGGCGTCGGGGGTGGACCTGAGCTTCACTCAATCACACTGTACACACATATATACACTACACGCAGGGGAAAGGTGCTGGAGCAGGAGGCGAGCGCAGATCAGCTCCCTGACAGCTGTCAGTAAGGAAGAAGTGATCCAAAGTCAGAGGTGGGAGCGAACAGAGTCTCTGAGCTCATAATGATTCAATAATCCGATTCTTTAGTAAACGATTCAATTGCAGTTCCACAGGATTCAGTTTGGATAGAAATAAGCTCAAGCTGATTGGATTCTTTAGGTAATGAATAAACAGTTATTATGAAAACGATTCAGTTTGGATAGAAATTAGTTCAAGCTGATTGGATTCTTTAGGTAATGAATGAACAATTCTTATGAAAACGATTCAGTTTGGATAGAAATTAGTTCAAGCTGATTGGATTCTTTAGGTAATGAATAAACAGTTATTATGGAAACGATTCAGTTTGGATAAAAATAAGCTCAAGCTGATTGGATTCTTTAGGTAATGAATGAACAATTCTTATGGAAACGATTCAGTTTGGATAGAAATAAGCTCAAGCTGATTGGATTCTTTAGGTAATGAATGAACAATTCTTATGGAAACGATTCAGTTTGGATAGAAATTAGTTCAAGCTGATTGGATTCTTTAGGTAATGAATGAACAATTCTTATGGAAACGATTCAGTTTGGTTGGAATTCTTCAGAAGATTTGTTAGTTCCATTACAACCATTCACAAAATTATTTGGTCCGGATTAAGAAGTTTGTTAATTCTGATATGATTATTTGGGAAACAATTCAATTCCATTACAATCCTCTAGGAAATGATTTGTTTCAGCTATGATATGTTGGGAAATTCCATTACAATTCTTTATAAAATGTTTCAATCAAGCATTAAACTAATTTATTAAAATATTCTTTCCAAAACTGTTTAAATCGATTGAGTTTCTTTCCAAAACTGTTCAAATCGATTGCGTTTCTTTCCAAAACTGTTCAAATCGATTGAGTTTCTTTCCAAAACTGTTCAAATCGATTGAGTTTCTTTCCAAAGCTGTTCAAATCGATTGAGTTTCTTTCCAAAGCTGTTCAAATCGATTGAGTTTCTTTCCAAAACTGTTCAAATCGATTGAGTTTCTTTCCAAAGCTGTTAAAATCGATTGAGTTTCTTTCCAAAACTGTTCAAATCGATTGAGTTTCTTTCCAAAGCTGTTAAAATCGATTGAGTTTCTTTCCAAAACTGTTCAAATCGATTGAGATTCTTTCCAAAACTGTTCAAATCGATTGAGTTTCTTTCCAAAACTGTTCAAATTGATTGTTCCTTAACAAAACTTTTTAAATCGCTTGAGTTTCTTTACAAAACTGTTCAAATCGATTGAGTTTCTTTCCAAAACTGTTCAAATTGATTGTTCCTTAACAAAACTTTTTAAATCGCTTGAGTTTCTTTACAAAACTGTTCAAATCGATTGAGTTTCTTTCCAAAACTGCTCGAATGATTCAGTTAGATTATGACTCTTCAGAAAAATATTCAAGTCAATTATAGTTGAATTTAATTGCAAAACTTTAGGAAACGAATCGATTCACTTCAATTTAAAATGACTCCTCAGGCTTCTGTTGGATGGCAGTTCTTTAAGGATCACTCAGATTAGACGACATCTAATAATTATCCAGGAAAGAATTCAGAGAATATCAAGGAATTCCACTATTTAATCCTGATTTGATCTGATCTCATTATTTTGGTACGGAAATCAAACCAAATCCGATTCCAACGCTCCCGAACAGATATATCTGAACCAATTTCGCACTCAATTTCACACTCCTAGTAGCTCAAATTCTAAAAAACAATCCAGCTTTAGGATCCACAAGACTCCAGACTGAACTCCAGCGCAGTCCCGTCCCAGAACCGTCCCCTTTAATCCCACGGCTCCGGGTTCTAGCCGACAGCATCAGAGTGAGTCCCCTCTTTCATACGTCTCAGACGTCCAGCAGAAGCGAGGGAGGCTGGGAGCGCAGGAAGAATCTGTCCTGTGTAGACCACCTACAGCTGAACTCCTGGAACAGGACGCTTTCCACTTCAGCAAAGAGGTCCTGCCGTTCATTCTTCCCTCTTTCTTTCAGGAAGAAAGTTTGCTTTCTTTCAGTTTCAACCTCGCCATACTTTTCCTCTTCCTCGGAAAGCCTTCGCTCCTTCTTTCCCCTCCGGCCACTGGATCCTAACTAAAGCCCCCCTCTCTCGCTCACTCTCTCCCTCTCTCTCTGTACCAGCTGTTTATTGTTTTAATCAGTGTTCCCCTCTTCCCCTCCTCTGTCACTCCACTCCTCCTCTTCCCTCGCTCCTGCCCCGCGTCCCGTTCTCCTCTCCAAACTAACCTCACACACCCACTTCCTGAAGGGCCACCACCACACACACACACACACACACACACACACACACACACACACACACACACACAGGAGAGAGGAGTGCAGGATGAAATGAGAGTTTTATGAGCCGTTCTCAATGCCGCGTACTGTTCTCCTTAGTTAGCACACTGTTCTAGAGAGAGATAGACGCTGTAGATCGGATAAATAATAGGATTAGATTACAAGATTTTTTATAAAACTATTCAATTAGATTACAATTCTTTTAAAAACAGTTCAATTAGATGGTGATTCTTTACGGAAATGATTCAATACAACTGATTTGATTCTAATGTAAAAACTTGGATTTGATTATGATTCTTTAGAAAACGATTCAGTTAGTAGATCACTTTTAATGAAATGATTAAACTCAGTCACAATTCTGTGGTAAATAATAGGATTAGATTACAAGATTTTTTATAAAACTATTCAATTAGATGACAATTCTTTTAAAAACAGTTCAATTAGATGGTGATTCTTTACGGAAATGATTCAATACAACTGATTTGATTCTAATGTAAAAACTTGGATTTGATTACATTACAAGATCTTTTAAGAAACTATTCAAATAGATTACAATTCCTTAAGAAAGAATTCAATTAGAAGCTGATTCTATAGGAATCAATTCAACTCAGTTAGAACATTTTGATTTGATTATCATTCTTTAGGAAACTATTTGATTCAATTACAATTCTATTCAATTAGATAATGCTTCACAAAACAACCAACTTCTTCAGTAAAAGATTTAACTGTTCTTTAGTTTAGGATTCGATCACAATTTAAAAAATTTTATTAGCTTGTTATTCTATAGTAAACAATTCAGTTAGATGACAATTCTGCAGGAAATGATTTCAATACAACTCTTTGATTACAATTCTTAACCAAAACACTTTGATTTGATCACAATTCCTTTTTTGCGATTCTTTACTTTAAAATAAGAGTTGACGAGCGTTCTCAATGTACTGTTCTCCTCAGTTAGCGCACTGTTCTAGAGAGAGATAGACGCTGTAGATTGGATGGGTTTCTCACTCGCTTGACCATCTCTCTCCAAACGCTCCAGATCACAAACACGAGAACAGGAGTCTAAATCCTGAATTACAGCTAATAGAAGTGCTAAAGGGTTTACATTCACAACACAGTCACTGATAAAAGCCACTCCTCTTCACTCTGCGGTTGGTGCCTCGGTGTGTACAGCTGTTTCCCAACATCAAAGATTCAATTAATATGATTCAGATTCCAAACCGGTCCTAGAAACAAGCATAAACTGCTCTGACCTCTAAACGATTCACTCACAGCTGTTCAGGAAACAATTCAATCTGATTATGACTCGTTAGGCAGCAACTCTTTAGGAAACAAAGTACAACGAGATTCAATTAGGTTTCCATTTAGAACGCCATTAACTTGACTGCCATTCTCAAGGAATTTATAATTTAATTGCAGGTCCTCAAAAGAAGGATTCAACTCAATTACAACTCTTTAGGAAAGTTTTTTGATTTGATTACGATTCTTTAAGAAACAATACAAATAGATGGTGATTCTTTATGGAAATGATTCAATACACCTGATTTGATTCAGTTAGTAGATCATTTTTAATGAAATTATTTGACTCAGTCACAATTCTGTGGTAAATAATTTGATTCAATTACAAGATCTTTTAAGAACCTATTCAAATAGATTATAACTCTTAAGGAAAAAAATCAATTAGATGGTGATTCTTTATGGAAATGATTCAATACAACTGATTTGATTCTATTGTAAAAACTTGGATTTGATCATGATTCTTTAGAAAACGATTCAGTTAGTAGATCATTTTTAATGAAATGTGGGAAATAATCTGATTAGATTACAAGATTTTTTAAGAAACTATTAGATTAGATTACAATTCTTTAAGAAACAATTCAATTAGAAGCTGAATCTATAGGAATCAATTCAACTCTATTAGAACATTTTGATTTGATTATCATTCTTTAGGAAACTATTTGATTCAATTACAATGATTCACAAAACAACCAACTTCTTCAGCAAAAGATTCAACTCGGTCACAGTTCTTTAGTTAAGGATTTGATTCAATCACAATTTTAACAGTCTGATTAGATTGTGATTCTATAGTAAATAATTCAATTAGATGGCAATACTGTAGGAAATGATTTCAACTCTTAAAAAGAATCTGATTCATTTACAATTCCTAACCAAACACTTTCATTTGATCACAATTCTTTAGAAAATTTGATTCGGTTGTGATTCAATATGAATTCATTACAATTCTTCACGAAACCATCAAATTAAATGGTTCAACTCAACAACGATTCTTTAGGAATCAATTTGATTCGTTTGCGATTCTCTGGGAAACAATTTGATTCGATTAGATGATGAATCCCAATTACAGCTTTCTTTTAACCCTTACACTGCTCCTCCTCCCTTCTTCTCTCCTTTCCTTCTCCTCTTCTAGAGCTCCGAACCCACGACAGCCTGAACACAGCTCATGGCCAGATGTGCATGAGGCCAGTCAAACAAACGGCTCTGCGGCTCTGCTCGGCCCGTGCGTTAGTTATGCTCCCTTTGAAATGCCTGGCGCAGGTATGGGCTCATTCTTCGCTTGTCCACACGCATAACGTCAGCATGGCAGAGGCCATGTGGCCGGCTCCTCAGAGGAGACGGGCCCGAGCCGCGCGCCAGTGCTGAGGGGCGCCGCGTTAGACAGTTGCCAGAAAAGAAAACGCAGCTCATACAGCACTGAATATTCATGAGGGGAGCCTTTGAAGTGCCTTTACCTCATTAAAATATTTACATATTCAATTTCCACTGAAGCATTTGTATTTCAGGCATGGATGCTCGCATCGTTCACGTATATGTGTGTGTGTGTGCGCGCGTACAATCCCTTACGGTTTCGCCAAATTTAGCAACACAACATGAGTAAAACATGGGACGTGGGTTCACACGGCAATGCTTAACAACGAGTCTTGCTAGGATCACTGGAAACGATCTCCTCCGCACATCTATTGTTTATGATTCGATGTTTAAGGCTGAATACATGAAACACCCTGAAGATAAAATGAGATGATTTATTTATTGACTATATTATTTATTTATTGTTTTATTTTTGTGTGTATGTGTGTGTTTGTATGTTGATATACAGACCAGTACATGTATCAGGAGTACGTCTCACTCTGTGTATGTATGAAACCTGCTGCTTCACGTGCCGCTAGTATAACATGTAGGCTGTAAAGCCTGTGATCACAGTAGCACCTCTAATACTACTAACCCACCTAAACATAATACAAGAAAAAGAAGTGATAGCCAGAGTGCAAAACAAAAGTGAAAAGAGAGAGAGAGAGAGAGAGGGAGATAAAGAAAGCGTGAGGAACCAGAGAGGACAGAGAGGAAATATTAAAGGATAGAGCGCAGCAGAAAGAATAAAGAGAAGCGACAGAACAGGACAGAGAGAGTAAAGAGGATGGACTGAGATAAGACTGAAGATAAGGAAGCGTACAGGAACGTACAGTGTGTGTGTGAGTGAGAGAGAGAGAGAGATACAGAGAGAGGTATCATTCTGCTCTCATATTAACTGCTGCTCTCTCTCTCTCTCTCTCTCTCTCTCTCTCTCTCTCTCTCTCTCTCCCTCTCTGCTGCAGCGGAATATAACAAAACCACTGGAAATGATAAGATCAGCACAGTTATGAATATTTACATACAGACTGAGAGCATGCAGCACTGTGCACGTTCTCTCTCTCTCTCTCTCTCTCTCTCTCTCCCCTCTTTCTCTGTTCCTCTCTTTTTTCTCTGGGTATCTCTTTATCTGCCTCTCTCTAGCCTGTCTCGCTCTCTGTCTTTGTCTCTAGTTCTCTCTCTCTCTCTGTCTCTCATTCT
>CM038718.1:8623621-8626121 GCA_021613375.1 Megaleporinus macrocephalus
CTGCTTTCGCTGAGAAAATCCTCGCAGCACACACTTCCAGCAGCCTGCATCAATACACTCTCCGCAGGGGTTCAGGGGGTGTGGTAGCTTCAGCTCAATGACCAGAGGACACCGCATGATTTTATACATCACAGATATACGCTCTACAGGGACCCGGACGACAAGCAGGGCTCAATAACATCAGCAACATGTTCTATCGCTAAAGTGAAGCTCACAGTAAAACCTGCTACTGTACAGTCAGTATTGATGGAGTTTAGGAAGAAGGTTCAGATCCAGGATCAGCTACTATGTGTACCAGTACTGATGGAGTTTAGGAAGGGGGCTCCTATCCAGGATCAGCAGTGTATCAGTATTGATGGAGTTTAGGAAAGGGCTCTAATCCAGGATCAGCTACTATGTGTATCACTACTGATGGAGTTTAGAAAGAAGGTTCAGATCCAGGATCAGCTACTATGTGTACCAGTACTGATGAAGTTTAGGAAAGAGGTTCTGATCCAGGATCAGCTACTATGTGTTTCAGTACTAATGGAGTTTAGTAAGAAGGTTCAGATCCAGGATCAGCTACTATATGTATGAGTACTGATGGAGCTTAGAAAGAAGGTTTTGTTCCAGGATCAGCTACCATGTGTATGAGTACTGATGGAGTTTAGAAAGAAGGTTCTGATCCAGGATCAGCTACTATATGTATGAGTACTGATGGAGCTTAGAAAGAAGGTTCAGATCCAGGATCAGCTACTATGTGTATCAGTACTGATGGACTGTATGAAGGAGGTTCTGATCCAGAATCAGCTACTATGTGTATCAGTACTGATGGACTGTATGAAGGAGGTTCTGATCCAGAATCAGCTACCATGTGTATGAGTACTGATGGAGTTTAGAAAGAAGGTTCAGATCCAGTATCAGTAATGATGGATTGTATGAAGAAGGTTCTGATCCAGGATCAGCTACTATGTGTATGAGTACTGATGGAGTTTAGAAAGAATGTTCTGATCCAGGATCAGCTACTATGTGTACCAGTACTGATGGAGCTTAGAAAGAAGGTTCAGATCCAAGATCAGCTACTATGTGTATCACTACTGATGGAGTTTAGAAAGGAGGTTCTGATCCAGGATCAGCTACCAAGTGTATGAGTACTGATGGAGTTAAGAAAGAAGGTTCAGATCCAGGATCAGTACTGATGGATTGTATGAAGGAGGTTCTGATCCAGGATCAGCTACTATGTGTATGAGTACTGATGGAGTTTAGAAAGAAGGTTCTGATCCAGGATCAGCTACTGTGTATATGAGTACTGATGGAGTTTAGAAAGGAGGTTCTGATCCAGGATCAGCTACTATGTGTATCACTACTGATGGAGTTTAGAAAGGAGGTTCTGATCCAGGATCAGCTACCAAGTGTATGAGTACTGATGGAGTTAAGAAAGAAGGTTCAGATCCAGTATCAGTACTGATGGATTGTATGAAGGAGGTTTTGATCCAGGATCAGCTACTGTGTATATGAGTACTGATGGAGTTTAGAAAGGAGGTTCTGATCCAGGATCAGCTACTTTGTGTATCAGTACTGTGATCTAGAAGATGTAAAAGTACTGTGAGTGGTTTTGGCTGACATTACAGACAGAACTAACAGATTACAGTCTATCAGATCTGGTAAAAGCTCTCTGCCTGTGAGAGGAGGACAAGGCTGGGCTGTGAAAACACCACACAAGCTGCTGCTACTGAAACTGTGGATCTCCAGCTCCAGCGTTCCCACGAGAACTTCTTTACGGTAAGCCAAGCAAGTAAGAAAAGCATCTGGCCTTGAGGCCTTTACGAAGAGTGCTAAATAAACACACGCGCTCGGTTCTACCTCTAAAAGCACATCTAAGCCCTCGGTGGCTCCCTCGCTTTCTCACTCCTCCAGCCCCCCCCCCTTTTCTTCTGTCTTTCACCTCCACCTTCTCTTTACTGCCTACATGTCTGAGCGTGTAGCGGGTCGGCGACCTCCGAACCCCATCAGCACACTGCGCACTCCAGTCTGCACCACTGACATCACCTCGTGGGCTGATCTAATGGAGAATGTGGAGTGGAGGAGTGTAATCCTGCGAATGTGTGGTACTGATGGTGGGAAATAAGAAGAAAAAGAAGAAGAAAAAAGGAAGAAAAATGACAAAATATAGAAAAAGAAGAAAAAAAAGAAGAAAAACGAAGGAAAAATGTGCTCTGTGCCTCACAGAGGCACGCGACTGACGGTAACATGAGGATGCCATGCCCACGTTTCCATGGTGACAGCATCATCAGCCAAGACGGATGATATTTAGAAGAGACTGAGCAGTGTGTATTGTGTATTTAAGTCTTTATTTAGTGTAAAACTTCATATCCTTTCTATATTGTGTAACCTAGACCCAGCAAAACTAGCTGCGAGGGATAGAACTGGGAAATCGGACCCCCTTTCAAACAGTTCAGAGATCACAGCTTTGCTCAAATAGCATCTAGTGCGTAATCTAATTTGTGAACAGTTAAATATG
>CM038718.1:8631121-8638621 GCA_021613375.1 Megaleporinus macrocephalus
ACCACCATACTGACCACTACACCACCATACTAACCACTACACCACCATACTGACCACTACACCACCATACTAACCACTACACCACCATACTGACCACTACACCACCATACTAACCACTACACCACCATACTAACCACTACACCACCATACTGACCACTACACCACCGTACTGACCACTACACCACCGTACTGACCACTACACCACCATACTAACCACTACACCACCATACTAACCACTACACCACCATACTAACCACTACACCACCGTACTAACCACTACACCACCATACTAACCACTACACCACCGTACTAACCACTACACCACCATACTAACCACTACACCACCGTACTAACCACTACACCACCATACTAACCACTACACCACCGTACTAACCACTACACCACCGTACTAACCACTACACCACCGTACTAACCACTACACCACCATACTAACCACTACACCACCTTACTAACCACTACACCACCGTACTAACCACTACACCACCGTACTAACCACTACACCACCGTACTAACCACTACACCACCATACTAACCACTACACCACCATACTAACCACTACACCACCTTACTAACCACTACACCACCGTACTAACCACTACACCACCGTACTAACCACTACACCACCGTACTAACCACTACACCACCATACTAACCACTACACCACCATACTAACCACTACACCACCGTACTGACCACTACACCACCATATTAACTACTACACCACCGTACTAACCACTACACCACCATACTAACCACTACACCACCTTACTAACCACTACACCACCTTACTAACCACTATACACCGTACTAACCACTACATCACCATACTAACCACTACACCACCATACTAACCACTACACCACCATACTAACCACTACACCACCATACTAACCACTACACCACCTTACTAACCACTACACCACCTTACTAACCACTATACACCGTAGTAACCACTACACCATCGTACTAACCACTACACCACCGTACTAACCACTACACCACCATACTAACCACTACACCACCATACTAACCACTACACCACCTTACTAACCACTATACACCGTAGTAACCACTACACCATCGTACTAACCACTACACCACCGTACTAACCACTACACCACCTTACTAACCACTATACACCGTAGTAACTACTACACCACCGTACTAACCACTACACCACCTTACTAACCACTACACCACCTTACTAACCACTACACCACCGTACTAACCACTACACCAATCTGTGTCTGTCAATAATAATAACAATTCTGTCACATTTATTAGAGAATAATATGTCAGCTGCTGTGAGCCTCTACATAAGCTTCACAGAACTTTAACTTGTTGTAGATGGCAGGAGAGTAAGTGAGAATGTGTGTGTGTGTGTGTGTGTGTGTGTTTTATTCCAATTCACTCCAGGGTGGTTATTAGATTGGTCCGAGGAAATAAATGGCCATTTGAAGGCACTGCAGGAGAAAAGAGGACATGCCAATTGCCTGCAGACGCCCACCAACTACACACAATTCACAGCCACACACACGCCGCCTGAAATAAAACACACACACACACACACACGCCGATGATAAAACACACCTGCCTGTAGGTTAGTCACCATATTAAACAGGGTCTATAGGGATTCATCAGTAAACTGTTTCAGATGCCGCAGCCTCGAGTCGAGGCAATAAATCAGCCCAGGGGTTGTACAAGTCGGAGACCAGAGTCAGAGGCCAAACACCACCCTTCATAAGGCAGAATGAAAAACAACGTTGTTTTGATTATCAGGAAAAAACCCCCAAAATAAACAAACAACTTTAGTTTTTAATGTATATGTAATGCTGAAGATCAAACAGCCTTCAATTAAAATCATCTTCTTGTATCCACTGTATCAGCTCCACCGACCATACAGGAGCTCCACCTACAGACTGTAGTTCATCTGATTCTCGGTATACTTTATTACTCTGTTCTTTAATGATCAGGACCCCCACAGAGCAGATATCTGCACTGCAGTGTGTGTTGTGCTGGTGTAAGTGGATCAGACACAGCAGTGCTGCTGCTGCTGGAGTGTTTAAACACCTCCTCAGTGTCACTGCTGGACTGAGAATCGTCCACCAACCAAAACTATCCAGACAGTAGTGTCCTGTGGGCGGCGCCCTGTGTCCACTGATGAAGAACTAGAGAACACAAACTGTGCAGCAGCAGATGAGCTACTGTCTCTGACTTTACATCTACAAGGTGGAGCTGTAGGGGTCCTGTGGTGGTCCTGATTATTAAAGAACAGAGTAATAAAGTATACAGAGAATCAGATGAACTACAGTCTGTAAGTGTAGCTCCTGTATGGTCAGTGGAGCTGATATAATGGACACCGTGTGTAGATATAAGGTAATAATTTTAATGTTGTGGCTGATCAGTGTGTATTTAAGGACTATTTTGCCTAACAACACCCCTCATGTACCCCTCCACCAAGAACGGATTAAAGAAAAATTATGTTTTAGGATAAAAGCAGGTGCCAGTCACCGTATTTAAAAGCATGACTTTCAGCGAGGGAGCTTTTAGAGGCATCAGACGTCTGGTTCCATTCACCACCACTCTGAAGTCTCTTTAAAACAGAGCGTTTCACATCAGTCCCATCTGAATAACTTCACAGCTTCATGATGTGCAGCAATGTTGAAAACATCTTCGGAATTCTGCTTATAGTATCGTTTCACTGTGGGGGTGTGGGGGGTTTGGGGGTGGACGTCTACACAGTATTGTATACAAACTTTACCGGAGGCCTAAACCAGGCTCATTATCTCTCTCTCACACACACACACACACACACACTGAAACACTCACAGAGAAGAGAACGATAAAGGGCTGCGTGTGCAGTTTTCAAATGCATCAGATCGGCCCAACTTCCAATGATTCCTTCTCGTTTCTTTTTTTTTTTATCTTCCCCTCGTCAGCTCCTGTGAAACAGGATTAAACACTGTGGGGCAAAAACAAAAATCAAACTCTTAGAACACAGAGAGGCGCAGCTGCCACGGCAGAGGAGAGTGCGCGGCGAGGAGCGCGCGCTGAGGAGAGATGACGCTATTGATCTCCCGGTGGAGCTCTTTGCTCTTCCTTACGCAACACCTCAACCTCCGGAAAGCACCACCGGCTGGAGAGCGCGTCCCCGCGTCACCGCAGACAGCCGCAACAGAAGGAGACCCAGATTTACAGGGTACAGTGGAAAATAAGGCCCATGAGGTCGCGATCACACTCCACGCATGAAGAACGTCTTGCTTGTATACTGCATGGAAGACAGAACTTGTTTCTGTAACACTTCCTATGAATTATGTATTCATAATGCATTATAAATACATTATACAGCATATAGGTTGCATAATTACTTACAACTAGTTAGAATTACATGCATATCACTTTATAAAACTAGGTGACGCTATGAATTCACTCTGTTCATAATCTGTTCATAGGAACATTATAAGCATTAATGCTGTAATACATTAGCCATAACTTACGTTATACTGAATTTGGCAGAGCAACGTACTCACATCGTATGTCATGTTAATATCAGTTAAACAATCTCACTTCACTTCGAGTGCTATGAGGTTTAATGTACTGAAATAAAGCATGTGTCTCAAAAGCTAGTGAGCTCCTACATAGGCAGCATTTTATGTCATAGTATGCGCTCCTGACATGTAGACTGTCCCAGTTCTTACATACCTTAAACATGCTGTCTACTGGGAAACCTTATTTAGACCTGATTTTAAGGAAGCATTGAACGCTTCCTGAGCCGTTAAGACAATCCCATGATGTGACGCAGGCTAATCTACGAGCAGTGAAGTGGTTTTAAAATGTGAGTTATTTTGATTCTCTCTGGTGTTTTAATGTGTTTCTGGTCATATAATCACACAAAACAGTATTTTATTATTAACTCTGTAACGAGTCCTTCACCATTTACCAGTTTTATATTCGAGACATTAGCATTTATGCTAGCGGATTTTTAAGCCTCGGGCTATTGTTTTGGATGCCGGCTGGTAGCTTAGCAATGGGCGGGAACAAGCGGTGACGCAGTCTCTCTCTAACTAGAGCGTCTCAGTAATCTGTTTATGAGGAGAGATGAGGAGAGAACGCTGCTACTTACACAGCTCCCTACCTAGACAGCCTACTTAGACACTCACTAGGGTTTGAGACAGACCCAAAAAACATCCCACTTTACTTAAACTCAAGTTCACTTAAAACTCTATAACGTGCTATGATGCATTATAACATTAGTGTCTACAGTAGAGATAAAAGGATCGATCGGCCATGTATCGGTATCAGCCGATATTTCTCCAATTTAGATGGCGTTAAACAAATGAGCTTAATTTCTGTATTTCCAGCCAGCATTTCATTGAAACCCCCTCCGGCCAGCTCCCTGCAATTCATATCTGAACCACTAGGTGGAAATACACACCCTTTCATTTTCCACAGACTGACTAAAGCAGTGGCCTCACAAGAACCGTTTACGGTGTTCACCGCATGCGCTGATAGACAAGTCATCCACCCGGCAGTGTTTACCGTATGTGACGCAGACTCATCCAGAGTGTTTTTAAAATGTGTAAAATCAGCGTGTCTCGTTGGGGAACCATTAAAAAGATATTTAAGTCTACTGATCTGATATGACACTGCACACAGCTGAATACAGTGAGTATCAACAAACAGCAGAGCTAGCACGCACAGCTAGCACAAAACAAACAACCCAGAACACCATACAGACCAGATCTGACCGGTACAAACAGAACAGCAGCAACAATTCAAGATCTACATTTAATGATTACAGATTTAGTTTAGAATAACAGAGTCTGTGTTTAATGACTGCAGTTTTTACTGAATTTATTTAATTAGCTTTTTTAGTTTTAAATTAAGGGTCTAAATGTAATGATTACAGTATTGGGGATATTTGTTTGATTTCCTTTGTTTATTTACTGTTAATTTAGTTTAAAATATTATACTGTTTCAGATGAGCTCATTAAATATGGTAATAAACCAGTTTAGATCATGTTTCATGACTTGCTTGCGCTAATAACTACATGTAGCCCTGCTGTGGCATATAACCCCGGCCTCGATCGGTATCGACTGATCGGGCTCAAAAACGTCGAACGGTCCATCTCTAGTCTACAGTGTTCTAAAGGGCAGCTATTATATGAAATCACACAGTCGTCCTTTATAAAGTACTATGCAAGTCATTATAACGACTTAAGAGACATTATACAAGCTTCCGCCAGGTGTTATAAGGAGTTATATAAGATATATAAGGATTCATAAACGCATTTATAGTGCATTATGATTACAGGATTCATCACATATACTTGACAACCACTGACAACCTGCTTTATAAAAAAAAACACAATCTGAAGTACCCAGCACATACACAGTCAGAACACTAAGAGCACCTTAACAATGTGGCTGCCTCTCAGGCCCAGCCGGAGCAGTGTTCACTCAATGGTGATCCCTGACACGTGTTCATTATGGGGGTTAACTGGTCCACTGTGGTGCACTGACAGCTCCATACCTCTCACTAGAGTCGTCATTTTCCTGGTATCACCCCATGAAGTTAGCACTTTGTACTATTTCATTAGTAATAATATTAATGAATGATTGAAAAGACATTAAAATGATAAAATAACAAAATAACACTTATGGAATTATTCCTGAATGTTTATATATATATATATACAAAAGAAGGGCACAACAACATTCTTTACTTTTAATGGGAGTGAACGTCAAAGACTTTGCAAAAGAAAACCATTAATCAATTACTTATTTAGAATTTATATGAGATAACGAGGGATATTTCACATTGTTTACTGTATTGAAAAGACATATATGATTGATTGAAAATATATTATATGATATATTATATGAATATGATTGAAAAGACATTAAAATGATAAAATAACAAAATAACACTTATGGAATTATTCCTGAATGTTTATATATATATATATATATATATATATATATATATATATATATATATATATATATATATATATATATATATATATACACACAAAAGAAGGGCACAACAATATTCTTTACTTTTAATGGAAGTGAACGTCAAAGACTTTGCAAAAGAAAACCATTAATCAATTACTTCTTTCGAATTTATATGAGATAACGAGGGATATTTCACATTGTTTACTGTACGACTAACGGCTTGTTAAAACTTACCCCGCTGTGTGGGGGCTGTGCTTTAGTCTGGCTGGCTCGAGTTTATTTAATGATTCAAACTGGTGCTGCACGATGTCCACCCAGAGGCTGATTATGAATTTAATGTCGAGGTGAATTCTGTAACCTTTGGATAAAAAAAAAAAAAACTGCTTTAAAAAAAAACTGCTTTCATGATTCACTGCAACAATCTCCTGCAACCAGATGACGTGCAAGAGTATGTCCTACTTAAACTTCTTGAACCGCACTTCACTGTGACCAGGCTGAGCTCCCTTGTATTAATAGTCTTCCACGCCAGTCTGAGAACGGCACCAGTCAAAAAAAAGGAGCCACATTTACAATTTTAAAGAGATTTCGATCTGAAGGTGATGAAAGACGAGGATAAAGAGTGATGCTGGAGCATACATACAAAAATATATACATTTTATTATATTTAAATAAAAATACCACCAATAACAGCTTCAGTTACAACAACATCTCAGCACGTAGACTATCTTCTTCAGTCCTGTTAGAAAAGCAGATCATTTGGCTCCTCATGAAGCTGCTGGTCAGAATGTTAACAGTGGGTGTGTCTCAAATCCTAGTGAGTGTCTAAGTAGGCTGTCTAGGTAGGGAGCTGTGTAAGTATCAGAGTTCTCTCCTCATCTCTCCTCATAAAACAGATTACTGAGACGCTCTAGTTAGAGAGAGACTGCGTCACGGCTTGTTCCCGCCCACTGCAGCACGCCACCGGTGGTTTAGCTGGTTGCTAAGCTACCAGCCGGCTACCGGCCAGCAGAGAGAATCAAAATAACTAACATTTTAAAACCACTTCACTGCTCGTAGATTTGGTGTGTTGCATCATGGGATTGTCTTAGCGGCTGAGGAATCAGGTCTAAATAAGGTTTCTTAGTAGACAGCATGTTTAAGGTATGTAAGAATTGGGACAGACTACATGAGGTAAAATGCTGCCTATGTAGACCCTCACTAGGTTTTGAGACACACCCAGTATGTAAAGTTGCATCAGAACAAATGAGGCCCACTTCTGAAAGACCCTTTAAACCACAACCAGATGTTTTATTCAGGTCCAGGAATCATTCCATACCTGTTATTCCATAGATTTGATCTCTAAGTTATTCACTAACTATTAAAATCATACAAATAAGAACAACCTGGATAAGCGTGTCCAAACTTTTGATTGACAGTGTACGTTGGGGTGTCTCAGAGAGTAGAACTTTGAAAACGTAGAGGTCCTGAAAGTTCTCAGCAGATGCTGAATAACACTGGACGAAAACTTATAAGGCTGAA
>CM038718.1:8643621-8651121 GCA_021613375.1 Megaleporinus macrocephalus
CATTTCCTAAATGCTCATAACCAAATAGAATCATCTCACTGAGACTTAAAACCAAATAGAATCATTTCCTAAAGTCTCAAACAAATAGAATCATTTCCTTAATGCCCATAATCAAATAGAATCATCTCACTCAGTACTAAAACCAAATAGAATCATTTCCTAAAGACTCAAATAAAAAGAATCATTTTCTAAATGCTCATAATCAAATAGAATCATCTCACTGAGTCTTAAAACCAAATAGAATCATTTTCTAAATGCTCATAATCAAATAGAATCATCTCACTGAGTCTTAAAACCAAATAGAATCATTTCCTAAAGACTCATAACCAAATAGAATCATCTCACTGAGTCTTAAAACCAAATAGAATCATTTCCTAAAGACTCATAACCAAATAGAATCATCTCACTGAGTCTTAAAACCAAATAGAATCATTTCCTAAATGCTCATAACCAAATAGAATCATCTCACTGAGTCTTAAAACCAAACAAAATCATCTCACTGAGTCTTAAAACCAAATAGAATCATTTCCTAAATGCTCATAACCAAATAGAATCATCTCACTCAGACTTAAAACCAAACAGAATCATCTCACTGAGTCTTAAAACCAAACAAAATCATCTCCTAAAGACTCATAACCCAGTAGAAGAATCATAATGGAACAGTTGAGGTACAAGTGCTGAAGACATCCACAACTCTTCCTCCACAAACCCTTCCTATGTGCTCCCCGTCTGGCGCTCTATTCCAGTAAGATTAGAGGGAGAGGGAGAGAAATGGAGGGATTAAGAGCAGTTGGAAGAGAACATATGAAAGAGAAATCTTAATTAAGCTAATTAGGTGGAGAAGCTGAACATTGAGGGCAAGAGCTTTTTAATGAGCGTGACTGGAGACGTAACCCAAAAGCACCTAACGAACAAACAGCAGCTGTTTGCATCTGGGCCTCTGTGCACGTACGTGGGGGTGAAAGAAAGAGGGAGTGAGAGAGAGAGAGAGAGAGAGAGAGAGAGCAAAAGAGTGAGTCAGCAAGACATTACAGCTGCACCACATACAGTTCTTAACCAACGATTCTGGCTTTTGCAATGCTGACACTGTAGAAGCTGTAACATGCCAATCAGGTTCTGACCAATCACAGCTCCAGATGAGGTCCTGGGTGGGTTTTAATCTGCCAATCACTCACAGAAATTGGGAAAACAATGCAGGCCATTCACATCACATGACACTGACCTGCAGCTCTTTCAATGCACCAGGTTTAACTGCATGACCTCAACCAAGCCCAGCTACTGCCTCAGGAGCTTCCCAATACTTTCCTCACCACAACATCTGTATGAACTAGGGGACTTGAATGGGGCCCTAGCAGGCAGCAGGCACACTGCTTGAGGCCCTCCCTGCATGGGCGACTCCAGCGTGCTAGATTTTAAAACCAGTCCAGAGGAGGAGCAAAGCGAAAAGAACTGAGCTGTTAAGAAGGAGAGATGGCTGAGAAACAGCCAAAGGGGAGAAGATCTGAAGAACAAGGTCTGAGAACAAAGTTCTTAGTTCAGGCATCCAAGTTCAAGTAAAGCTTTGAATAGGGAGAGTGTTCCGAGACGCTGAAGTTGGCTCCACCTTAAACGATGCAGGGGTTGCATTCTAAGGCGCCTGAACAGCTGGACAAGTGGACTGATGCGTCGGCATGGAACTGCTGCACCATTTAAGATGGAACGGAATGATCTAAACCAGAAGCTGAGGCACTGGGAACTATCCCAACAGCTGCATCAGTTAAGGAGGAACTGGAAAGGTAGATGAAGCACCAGCATGGAACTGCTGCACCATTTAAGGTGGAACGGAATAATCTAAACCAGAAGCTGAGGCGCTGGGAACTATCCCAACAGCTGCATCAGTTAAGAAGGAACTGGAAAGGTAGATGAAGCACCAGCATGGAACTGTTGCACCATTTAAGGTGGAACGGAATGATCCAAACCAGAAGCTGAGGCGCTGGGAACTATCCCAACAGCTGCATCAGTTAAGAAGGAACTGGAAAGGTAGATGAAGCACCAGCATGGAACTGTTGCACCATTTAAGGTGGAACGGAATGATCCAAACCAGAAGCTGAGGCGCTGGGAACTATCCCAACAGCTTCATCAATTAGAGGAACTGGAAAGGTAGATGAAGCACCAGCATGGAACTGCTGCACCATTTAAGGTGGAACGGAATAATGTAAACCAGAAGCTGAGGCACTGGGAACTATCCCAACAGCTGCATCAGTTAAGAAGGAACTGGAAAGGTAAATGAAGTACCAGCATGGAACTGTTGCACCATTTAAGGTGGAACGGAATGATCTAAACCAAAAGCTGAGGCACTGGGAACTATCCCAACAGCTGCATCAGTTAAGGAGGAACTGGAAAGGTAGATGAAGCACCAGCATGGACCTGCTGCACCAAGGTGGAATGGACAAATTCTTTTGGAAACAGAGCCAACTTCTGCTTGATGGAAAGTTCAAAGGTATTTAAAGGAGCGAGGAGGTTACTCTGGTCGTGCTGAGGAGGCGAGGAACTTTAACTTTTACTGTCCGCAACTGTAGTAATTACTGGTTCCACATCATAGAACTGAACTTGCTGTGCCATTGCTCTCTCTAACGTTATATACGGTGTTGTTTGTCTGTACAGATAAAGATTTTTTCACCTTAAAGATCTTTAATGTTTGCTAGCTCAGCGTTCAGCTGGAGAACGCACCTCTGGGGGGCCTGGGGGGCCAAGCTTCTGCAGGACAACTGAAAGGAAGGCTGTATTTGTCGTGCTGTTGAGTTTAAATATCAACACTCCTTCTCTAGAATCGCATACCGCACCTTTAATAACAAAAAAAAAAAGAAAAGAAAAAGAAAATAGCCTTGTAACGTGTAACATGTAACGTGATCCCAGGCCAATAAATATTTATTATCAATACATCAACGCAGGCGATGCATTTTCTATATATACACCACAATCTATAGCCTACAACTGCAATACTACTACCTCTATGTGGCCCCTACAAGAGCCCGAACCTTATAAGTAAGTAATGCAAGTAGCAAGTGATGCAATTCTCAGCTTTTACTTTCTGCTTTCATCACATAAAGCAATAGGCGGCTGTTTAAGTGCAGCAAGTGTCAAGAGCTGTTCTCTAACTGCTAAAGCGGAGCCGACTCGTAGGAGAAAAACTGTCCTATACTTCACTGCTCCTCCGTTTTTACATTTACACACTCCGGTTTGCTGTTTCTCAGCAAAGAGGGAGTGGAAAGAGATGTCAGCCTAGAATGGATGTAGCCCATCACGTCTTACCTCACAGTTCGGATATAAGTCCACACCTGACTGTTCTTTTCTGCTCGAGCAGAGATCCTTCCCAGACTGTTCCATCTTCTCTCAGCAGAGAACTGCTGTAAACCCTATTTCTGACTTCCATTCAGCTCCTTTCCTTCATCATGTGGTCCTTAATGCAGGTATCATTGATTTAAAACCATGTGAATACACGTGAATCCAAAAATATATAGATTTTGATCTGATTAGGAATTCATTTCACTGTTCAGGTGGTTGTTCTAATGAAATAAATCAATAATAAACATTTGCACAAGACACACTAGCACACCACCACCATGGCAGTGTCACTGCAGTGCTGAGAATGATCCACCTCCCCAATAGTACCTGCTCTGTGGTGGTCCTTTGGGGTTCTGATCATTGAAGAACAGGGTAAGAAAGTATACAGAGAATCAGATGGACCACAGTCTGTAAGAGTAGAACTACAAAGTGCTCCTATATGGTAAGAGGAGCTGATATAATGGACAGTGAGTGCAGATACATAGAGCTGCACCTGATAAAGTGCTCGGTAAGTGCTTGGTTTACTCCTCCATAACCTTCTCCTATAACTACTGGAACAGCATCTCTGAGCAAAAGTCTGATGCACCTAAGCTAATGGTTTAAAAGCCTTTATCTGATCAATAAGCGTATACACACCACTAGATCTGATTAGAACAGATGTAAATAATCATACATACAATACAAAGTAACATGAATATCTTATTGTGAGAGAAGTAGATCATATCTTGAGCTCCAGTTTGAAGAACAAAGTGTAGTTCCAGATTTCTCCTGGACGCCCCAGACATTGTATGAATGTATTCAGTTCCTTCAGCAGCAATCTTGATTTAGCTTAATGAAGTACTGAGCAGTCAAAGCAGGTATGTCTGTGGATTAGAGGTTGGGGGTCTGCCCTGAATAAACACAGGTAGTTTGGAGAGTGTAGGTTAAATAAGGCCATGAGGTTTGGGTTCGGCTGAAAATGAATGGAGCTCTATGGGGAAAAAAGAGGGATGAAAAAATGGCCAACAGACGAGTGCGGGTCAAATCAACACTGCAGTCGTGGTCGGGGGTCTGCCCTGAGTCAGTGTATGTGAAACGGTGTCTGTGGGTTGAGCAGAAGTTCAGTAGATGGGCGTGCACTTTTCCATCCTATTCATTCTCTATGGGGAAACATTTCAGACAAAATCTGTTGTTTTCCAGAATCTGTGCATCCGATCAAAAAGCTGTGTACACATCCCAATCACACTATAAGATCGGACAGGGAATGACAAAGAAAATTAAAAAAAGTTTACTTATTATAAATTAAAATTATTATATTAGTAACTACTATGCATTAAATTACATTTTTTTAAATAACAGTGAACATAACAGTAGAAATAATAATACTAAATAATAACAAAAGGTTAATAATAAAGAGGGTAAAAAAGTAAAATAGTTCAAAAGAAATTTAAGAGGAAAAAAACAAGATATAATAATAATAAAATAAGAATAAAAAGAATTAAATGAATTAACGCATTAAATGATTTTTTTTTAAATAACAGTGAGCATAAAAGTAGAAATAATAATACTAAATAATAAAGGGTTAATAATAAAGAGGGTAAAAAAGTAAAATAGTTCAAAAGAAATTTTAGAGGAAAAAAACAAGATATAATTTTAAAAATAAAATAAAAAAGTCAAATAAAATAATAAAATAAAACAAGACAAAAAACTAAGAATAAGTAAGATTAAGTAAAAGCAGGTACAGGCTGTCTGAAGGTGGTTAGATATTAAAAAGTTTAAAATGATTGAGTGACACCAGCGAGCTGAGTTCTAGTTTTTCTAATTTTCTTGCTGCAGCATGAAAGGAGACTGCAGGAGGAACCTGCATGCCAGACATGAACCTGATGCGAGTCCAACGAATGTTCTCTAAACAACATCCTGAACCTGACGTGACTGTATCGCACATGGGCCGTCAGGTAAGACGGGGTTAACAGAGATACATACAGCGCCTGGCGGCAGACGAACAGTTCATTTCGCAGCACTGAGATCTGAGCGGAGATGTTTCCACACTGCAAATGAAAAAGGGGTCATAAAGCAATAAAACGTGAGTCAAACGCTTCAGTCAGACACAATCATTTCTCTGAGACCTCAATCCTGCCCGCGATCCGCGCTGATATGAATCCATATTAGCCTCACATGTACAGTGCATCACAGTTTATGGCTGCTGTTCCCTGAGCAGGAGCTTCAAAGGCAGGCAGGCAGGGAGCTGAGGAGAGAGGGAGAGAGAGGGAGGGAAAGTGGAGACGGGCAAATGGTGCAAGAAAACAAGTTTCTCTGATAAAGCATCCCAGCAGGATCCCAGGAAACGGTCGTCAAGGCGCTCGCGGGGGATCCCAAAGCCAATCAGATCGCACAATCAGAAGATGAGACGGAACACGGTGTGCAGGTTGTTGGATGGAGGAGAACAATCTCTCCGTTTTGTGCCTTTATCTGTAGTATTGTTAGCAGAAAGCTGTGAGCGAGAGACGCTACAGCCTCCGACGAGGCCGATCACGCGAACTGCGGAGCAGAACTTTAGATTTATACTTTGTTTTCATTCATTTCTACCCTATAATCAGACAAACGTGAATCCTGGGCAACAAGATTTCACATAATTAGACTGAAAGACTGAATTGCCTTTACATCTAAATCTAAAGCAGGTTTCAAACAGCCCACATTATCAAATACACTGCTGGTAAATTAAAACTAAATAACAACAGAGCTTTAAACTACTTGTAGATGCAACCAAGGCAACCAATCATCTATGTGTTGCAACAACAGAGCTTGTAAACTGCCTGTAAATGAGTTTAGAACCAAGCGTCCATTGTTTTGTGATGTCACAACCACAACTAAATGGAAATCTATACTCAAGCCCCAGTCCAGTTTTAAGTGCATTGTCTAGTTGTGACCATGTCACCAACCGCTAGATGCAACCAAGGCAACCAAGTCTCCATGGGTTGCGACATCACAACCACAACGAATTGGTAATCAAGATAAATTTGAAACTCAATAACAACAGAGCTTGTAAACTAATTGCACAAGCAACCAAGCTTCAATGTGTTGCAACAACAGAGCTTGTAAACTGCCTGTAAATGAGTTTAGAACCAAGCGTCCATTGTTTTGTGATGTCACAACCACAACTAAACGGAAATCTATATTCAAGCCCCAGTCCAGCATTAAGTGGATACTCTAGTTGTGAGCATGTTACAGCCTATGACGAGGCAGATCCCATAAACTACAGCACATACGTTTAGCTTTATACTTCATTTTCATTCCCTATTATTCTATAATCAGTTAAACGTGAGTCCTGGGCAACGTGCTTTCACAAAATTAGTCTAAAACGCTGAAAGATGAATCGTTTTTATATCCAAATCCAGAGCAGTTTTTAATCGGCAGGAGCTGCAATTGTTTATTATAGCCCACATTATCATATACATTGAGTGTAAATTGAAAGCGAAGGCTATAGAGCTTATAAACTATTTGTAGATGCAACCAAGCCCCCAATCTGGTTCCCTAGATTTAAGCACCAGTCCAGCAATAAGTGGATACTCTAGTTGTGACCGCTACTATGTGTCCAGATCAAGAACAGAGCTGTACATAATACAACAGAGCTTGTAAACTGCCTTTAAATGAGTTTACAACCAAGCCTCTATGTTTTGTGATGTCACAACCACAACTAATTAGAAAACTACATTCAAGCCATAGTCCAGCAACAAGTGGTTACTCTAGTTGTGACCATGTCACTAACCTCTACTACGTGTCCAGCTCAAGAACAGAGCTGTTGATAACACAACAGAGCTTGTAAACTACTTGTAGATGCAACCGAGCCGCCATGTGTTGTGACATCACAACCACAAATAATTGCCAATCTGGTTCCCTACATTTAAGCCACAGTCCAGCAATAAGTGGACACTATAGTTGAGACCATGTTAACAACTGCTACTACGTGTCCAGATGAAGAACAGAGATGTAGATAACACAACGGAGCTTGTAAACTACTTGTAGATGCAACCAAGGCAACCAAGCCTACATGTGTTGTGACATCACAACCACAGCTAACTGGAAATCTTGTTCCCTACATTTAAGCCCCAGTCCAGTTATAAGTGCATAGTCTAGTTGTGACCATGTCACCAACCATTACTATGGGTGTGTCTCAAACCCTAGTGAGTGTGTAAGAAG
>CM038718.1:8656121-8678621 GCA_021613375.1 Megaleporinus macrocephalus
AAGTCATCACATCTCCACACATTAATCCCATCACACTGGTGTGGTGTGTGTATGTATGTATGTATGTATATGTGTGTGTATGTATATATATATATATATATATATATATATATATATATATATATATATATATATACATATATATATATATATATATACACATACATATATATATACATACATACACACACACACACACACACACACACACGTGGCTCCTCCTTAGAACATACCAATCATCAGATAACCAATTCCATGCCCAGCTAAAAAGATTTGGCATGAGCTTTACAGTCCACAACAAATCTCTCACAGTGCAATGAAACCATCCCAAGCCAAACCTGCATGGATGCATTTATACAATGTTTTGATAAACATTGTTCTATTTTATGATTATGATTATGATTATTATTATTATTATTACTTTTTAACCTAATGTCTTTTATGTAGGCAGTACTGTCCCCTCACAGTAAGATGATGCCCCCACGTTTTCTCCCACAGTCCAAACACATGCATGTTAGGTTGATCGCTCACTCTAAATTTCCTGTAGGTGTGAGTGTGTGTGAGTGTGTTTTGCCCTATGCAATGGACTGGAGATCTGCACAAGGTGTACCCTCGCTTCGCCCGATGATGCTGGGATTGGCTCCAGCTCCCCCGTGACCCCAACAAGGAAGATGATGGATAATATTTTAGGTACTTTATGCACTTTAAGAGTATATCTCCATTGCAAAGCACGTCAAGGCTTTTAGTTATTAACCAAGCTGTTTTCTATGTGTTGTTGATGACTTTACATCAAGAGTTACATTCTGTTGGTGTTTAATTTGTTAATGTAGTTCAGGTTTCTTTCCAGAAAATTAAAATAATAAAACTTGAAACAAATATTTGTCAAATGCTGTTGACTGATAACTGACTGTCACTTGTTAGCGATCAACTGTTAACCAGCCAACCAAAAATCAAAGACCATGAAAAGCATCACAATTCCAGCTGTAAAAAGAGTAATTCCAGTAAAAATCTGATTGGTTGGTCCACTTTTAAAGGCCTTTAAGGTACTAGATATTCTCATATCAGGTGATTTATTTATTTTTTTGTATTAAACAAAACTAAATTACTCGTAGAGCTGGGCAGCATGACAACATGCATCGTTATCACTTATAAAACAGTGAGCAACTGTATGTTTCATTACACAGACAGCAAAATGAGTCTAGTTTAACTGGATTTAATCTCTGCTCCACTTGATCAGAAATATTATGATAGACCATGTACTGCACAAAACTTCTTGAAGTATCTCGATATTATACTTTTGCTGCATTGGCCACTTCTACCTGTATGGGGGTTACCTGTATGGGTCATGGAACATTATACTGTCAGGTGGGCCAGGCATAAGCACATATGTGAAGTAAACATCCTGCAATCTTCCCTAGAAGTGTCTGAGAACTATAATATGTCCCAAGATCGTATGACCAAGCAGTTGATAAATGCTGGAATATACAATTATGGGATAGCTTTGGCTTGATGTCCCTTGGTAGCTTGTAAAGTCCATCACCGCCCACGACTAATTGCCACACCTTTATGCATACAATTTAAAAACATTATTCATTTGCATCCCTTATTCGAGAAGTTTGGCATGAGCATCACCAATCAGATACCACCATATCGCCTCCTAGGCTTCCTTTCAGGTAATGCACTCAAAGTGAACACAGAGTGAACAGAGCCATTATCAACATCTAGTGTGCATGTGATTACCAGCTTGTACAGTAAAGGCTGTAGGGGATTTAAATGCGGAGGTTTCTGCAGGTCTGAGATCAGATCACGTAGTCCGGGTGCAGTAAGCCACATGCAATGTTCAGTGTGCGCTTTGAAACCACAGCATGACGGTCTTTATCTGCAATAAACCGAATGCTCATTGAGAGCGTGTGTATCAGTGTGTGAAATCACATAATCAGGTGCGAACTGCTCGCGCGAGACCACCACAGCATGCTAATTTAAAGATAGCAGTGAAAATCACCTCCTTCTGCGTGTACGTGTGAGACACCTGTCCGGCACAGAAAACAAACCTACATAGACGTAGAACAGATGAAACGCCTGCTGTACATAAACAAAATCCCTTCAGCAAGATGCTTCGACATCCCGAGGCTGTTTCAGGTTGATGAGACATAATGTACTGCACTATTCAGAGTAGATACAGTTCAGTCCATCTTTACACACTGTGGGTTAAAAGCTGTGGAGAAATAAGAACATACTGCTTCACCATCAAACCTTTTAGAAAAATTTTTATCAGAACATTTTCAGAACAGCTCCAGGAACCATCACAGTCAACCACAGTCAACCACACACACACACAAACACCCATATATATATATATATATATATATATATATATATATATATATATATATATATATATATATATATATATATATATATATATATATATATACACACACACACACACACACACACAAACACACATATGTATGTGTATATATATATATATATATATATATATATATATATATATATATATATATATATATATATATATATATATATATATATATATATATATATATACACACACACGGACTACAACACACACACACACTCAGTCAACCACCCACCCACACACACACACACACACACAGTCAACCATATACAATCAAACACACTCAGACAGACATATATATACACACACACACACTAAAACTCAAATACACACATATACACACACCCCCGCACACACAGACACACAAAAACACACACATATGCATTGACACAAGTCAATCAAACTCATACTCATACATACACACACACACATATGCACACACAGTCAATCACACACAAACACTCATACTCATACACACACACACACACACCTGGAGGCAATAAACCATCGCCAGTGTATCTGATTGTGTGTCTTTGGACTGTGGAAGAAAACTAAACCACTGGATGTAAACCCAATCAGACAAAGGCAGAATCTGAAAGACACCACACAGAAAGAACGCTGGTCACCAGCCGGGCAATGGAACCCGGCCCCTCTAGCTGCGAGGCAGCGTCGCTGTTCAGGTAGTAGCTCATCATCATTATATATTAATACTGAAACACTGCTGCTCCTCAACACCAGCGTGTACCAGGCATCAGAGTGAATAAACAGTAATTATTAATAATTATACACATTTATCCTTATTATGGTTGCCTTGAGAATAAATCCCTGTCGGCTGATCACTGAACACAACAAGCTCTCAGCTTATCTGTACCGCCCAAGAGATTCCATGTTTAAACTAGAGTGACACAAAAAAACATGAACGCTATAGCTTAATGCTAATATAACACAGGAGTTCCCACTGATAGGCTTATCAAAATCATGTTTATAGAGTTAATTTGACTACTAAAGCAAAACAAAAACTTCTCTGAAATAAATATCACTATAATTATGATTTGGATGGCTGGTATTGTGCCTTGTGTGCCTTGTGTAGCACTGGGTCAATGAGATGGCATTAGTCTGGATCCGTGGTCACCATAGTGCAGTTTTCGGAGTGAATAGTAGGGGTGTAAGAAAATATCAATATCCCGATACTTGATATTTCATGTTTCGTGATACTGTATGGATTCTCTAAAACACAGAATGCACAGATTCCTGGCAGACAGTGAATCATTGTGTGTTGTGTTTAAACCTCTGACCACTAGATGGCAGTGTTGTAATCCATTTTCAGCTCCACTCCAACATTAACAAGCAGCACAAGGGCGCAATGCTATTGTATGTGTTGGCAAACCGGTTCATATAGTGGTGTGTTTTAATAGTAGGATTTGAAAAACCACAATATATTGTGATATATTGAATCGTGCCCGCTGTAACGCGATACCTACTGTATCACCAAGATCTTGCCAATACACAGCCCAGTACTTCTAGTACAACTACATGCATCATACTTGAACCAATTATAGACTGTAAACCCACAACAACTGTTGAAATGCATCCATCCATTGATTATCTACTGCTTTTCCGGGGATCAGGGTTGCGGGGACAGCAGTCTAAGAAGAGAAACTCAGACTTCCCTCTCCCCAGCCATCTTCTCTAGCTCCTCCGAGCAGAAACCGAGGCGTTCCCAGGCCAACCGAGAGATATAATCCTTCCAGCGTGGCCTGGGTCTTCCCTGGGGTTTCCTCCCAGTCGGACATGTCCGGAACATCTCTAAAGGGAGGCGTCCAGAAGACATCCTAACCAGATGCCTGAACCACCTCAGCTGGTAGCTCTCAACATGGAGGAGTAGTGGCTCAACCCTGAGTCTCCCTCGTATAATCAAGCTCCTCACCCTATCTTTGAGGGTGACAACTGTCGAAAGAAAAACCCGAATCTCCATTTTTGTCAATGTCCATTTTTCTACATCATTTAACCACGACAGCTGCTCTTTAGAAAGTTTGGTGATGGATGGACCAATAGAAATGCTTCAAAATCCTTTGAAATAAAACCTCTTTACATGTACTTAATTTGAATTCCTGTGAAGTTCCTGTGAAGTTCCTGTTTTTCCTTTTCTTTGGACAAAAACTACACAGTGATGTTTCACTGACTACAGCAAAGTCTTAAAATGTGTCAACCAAGAGAAACTGAGGAACATCCTCCAAACACCAGGAACACTGGAGCATCTTATTGTTCTGATGAGGAACCTCTACAGTGCTCAACAAGCCACAGTCATGACAGAAAACCGACCAACACGCTGGTTCCACAAAGGAGCAAATGGAGTTAGACATGACTACCCACCATTACTATACATGTCCAACCTATAGGAGAACATCTAATGAGAGAAGCTGGACTGGAGGAAGATGGCCAAGGATTCAGGATAGATGGAGAAACACAAATGACCTTCAATTTGTGAATATATGCAGCACTCATAACCAATAATAACATAGAAGATCTGAAGGTCCTTAATAAGAAGAGATTGAAAAGAGGAGACTCAGGCTCGGAATAAGGCAGACTAAGGTCATGACGACAGGAAAGAGCTCTAACGTTTCCATTGATGGAGCAGATGAGGAAATGGTGGACAGCTGCCTATGCGGCTCAATTACAAGTGAAGATCAGCACTCAAGAAATACAATACAGCTCGGCGCTCTGAAAGGATAGAGGAGCTTGAAAGGATCGACAAACACAACCACTCACGGTCGCCACAATCAAAGATCAGACTTGTCCTGGCTATGGTCATCCCTGTGGTTCTTTATGGATGTGAAAGCTGGACAATGGGGCTGTGCAGAGAAGTTTCTCTGCCATGAAACGACCTTCAATGGGTAGCCTATCTTACGTCTGGTTATCTAGAGCTCCCCAATCTAGCAATGTCATTTGTTTGTAGGGATATCTCTGAGACACCCTGGCTCCTAGCTGGGGGAGGCTGTAAATTCCTGGGTGGGCCTCAACACCTCTAATTTAATTACAAAGGTAGAGGCGGTCGCCCATCGAGTAGGGGGTTTCTGGGTCGTTTAGACAAAGGGACAACAAGAAGGCGTGGTTTAATATGGTTGACGACTTGTATGGTTATGACTAGTGTTGCACCAATACCGATACCAGCACTTACACACAGTATCGGTATCGGCAATAGAGAGCGTCGATACCATGAAGCTCATTGACGCGCATGCGCACCACTAAATGGCGCTTGACTGTAGCCAACAGCATGTCCGCGGTGTGGGAATATTTCTCGGTTGAGGTGGTGGTAGCAAAAAGGCCCGATACAAAATTTGTAACGCCAGCATTTCGAGGGGTGGCACGACCAGCAAAGACTTCAATACGTCAAATTTAATGAAGCATTTAAAGCGAAACCACGTCACAAAATATAACATAGAAAAAGTGGAACACTAGAAATATCAGGATTTATAGCCATATATTGAGCATTTATGTCAGAGTTGGTATCGGTATCGGTACTCTGTATTGGCAGATACCTGAAAAGCTGGAATCGGTATTGGTATCGGTAAGGAAAAAGTAGTATCGGTCCATCCCTAGTTATGACTGAATATGTTTAGACTGGCTTGAACCAAACTGAAACTATCCTAGTTTACTGGAAAAGACCAAGTTGGGAAGAAATTAAGATAAATAATGAAGAGAATGACCAACTACAAGATGAACGGACAGAATAAGAGGAATCACCCACCATCCATTCAGACCTAAAGCCAACAGAAGAAGAGAAACTGCCAGGAGTCTGAATCGCCTTATCAGCATTTAGTCAACAAATCAAGTATCAGACGTAACACAGACGTACGTGTTGTTCTAACCACACTGTCCAGCCAATCAGACTGAATACATAAATAACACATACGTCTGTGTTGCGTCTGTGTTGCGTCTGTGTTGCGTCTGTACTGGATGAATGAACAAACTACCTTAACGCCAAGTCCTCAGAAAAAGCAAAACTTCTCCTCTTCCGAGACGCAGCGAGGGCATCAATTATTACCTACTTACAAGTCCATGTTGGTTTGACCCCATTTGATCAAAGGGATTTTAATAAGTTCTTTACGGATCTGAGGACATGAGCGCTGAGGAGACGTGCGGCGACCGCTTGGAGAGCCGCTAGCCTAATTAGCCTCGTTAGTCTCAACGCAGGACCCTAAGTGTGTTACCCTAATGAGCGAGGCTCGGACATCTCACCCCATCTCAGTCCAAACTCATGACCCATTTGTTAAAACGGCGCTAGGAGATGTCATCAGGGTTCTAAGGCTGGAACACTTCAGCCGTGAATTCATTACTGAGGCAACAGCCCCCTTTCCACATCATGGGGGTCTAAAAAAAAGATGACAGGGTTTTGGTAACTTTACTGACCTGAGCAGACATACAAATCTGACCTTAGTAATCAACTAAGTGTTAAGTAGGGATGTAACGATGCATTGTGAGACATTGTTACATTAATAATATATACAAATATGCCAGACCTGAAACGGACTGAGATGTAAAAGAGGGGCTGTCATGGGTGGGGGTTAAAGGGAACCAGCCCTGAGACCAGAAGGTTGCAGGTTTGATCACACAGGACACTACTGAAGTGCTCTTGAGCGAGGCACCTAACCCCTGACTGCTTTTAAGGGCGCTGTGGATAGGGATACCCACCGCTCCAGGGCAGTGTGCTTACTGCCCCCTAGTGTATGTGTGTCCATGGGAGTGTTTCACTGCATGGATGGGTTAAATGCAGAGATCTGGAACTTCCCTCTGGGATCAATACAGTATCTATCTATCTATCTATTTATCTAAAATGAATCGATAGTCTGTTGAAACAGCAGAGGGCGCTGGCGCTGTCTACCTCGCTTGTTTGATGCCAGCACATCACGTTAGTTGAATGTACAGCGTCACATCAGGGTCAAAACTAGGGCACGCAAAAATGTGACTCGAGAAATATAAACCTTAACGTTTCATTTTAATTCATTTTAATGTTTTTCTCTGCGCTCGAGTTTTTAGAGAGGGGGGCGGGTTTGACAGTTTGGGGGCAGGACATGGGCCGAACGCTATTGGCTGATGGCACCTGGTTTGGTGACTGACCGCTCACTACGAACAGCCTCTCAAACTACAACAAACAGGGTGGCCGAAGAGGATCTGACTTGTGAGGTAGATTTTAACTTTGGTTTATTTCAGTCATAATAGTGATTGAATAGTCTTATCACTTCTTATTTTATTTTGATAAAAGATAAGATTAAGCAAAGTACAGTACAGTTTTGTTGTAGATAAATAATAAAAGGAAACTCTGTGGGTCATCATTTGTATTCAGTTTGATTTTCTAACCCCCTACTTGATGGATGACTGGCTCTACCATTGTAATTAGCAGAGACTCTTTTCTTTGGTATCTAGTTTATTAAACTGTAAATACTGTTTGCCCAGAGGAAAACAGTATGGGTCTAGCATTGTGAGTCTTGGTTCCTCCCAAGGTTTCTTCCTCCAGTCCAAGGGAGTTTTTCTTGCCACTGTCGACTCTGTCTTGCTCACTGGGGGATCTATATGTTGTAACTGTATGTTTACAAACTTCTGTAAAGCTGCTTTGTGAGAACATTGTTGTAAAAACCGCTATACAAATAAACTTGAATTGAAATGAATGAATTAAAATAGAGGTTTTTGAGTGTATCGTTACATCCCTACTGTTAAGGCACCTATAAAAGTGCTGCAGTCGTAGGTTTTTGATAACTCTCGAACTCCAGTATGAACATTATTGTACATTTAATATATTGTCGATGTCCAATGAAAAACATGTATCTCCATTTTTGTCGATGTCTATTTTTCTACATCAACTAAATGCAGTAGCTGCCCATTTCCATTGTGATTCAATTTCTTGGTGAATGGACCAATAGAAATGCTACAAAATAGCCTGGAAATAATTCTGGTTCCATTGACTTCCATTGAAAGTTAGGACAGTTTTTGGCCTCTGCTGTAAAGTTACCTGTTTTTCATTGGACAGTAGGTAAAGTAGGTTTTTGACCTTGTCTGTAAAATTGCGATTGCAGGTATAACGGTTTAACTAATACTTTGTAAAGTGTTTATGACCAACTAATAACTATTAAACTCATTTTATTATTAACTCATCAACTTCTTGATGAATGGACCAATAGAAACGCTACAAAATAGCTTGGAAATAATTCTGGTTCCATTGACTTCCATTGAAAGTTAGGACAGTTTTTGGCCTCTGCTGTAAAGTTACCTGTTTTTCATTGGACAGTAGGTAAAGTAGTTTTTTGACCTTGTCTGTAAAATTGCGATTGCAGGTATAACGGTTTAACTAATACTTTGTAAAGTGTTTATGACCAACTAATAACTATTAAACTCATTTTATTATTAACTCATCAACTTCTTGATGAATGGACCAATATAAACGCTACAAAATAGCTTGGAAATAATTCTGGTTCCATTAAAGGTTAGGACAGTTTTTGGCCTCTCCTGTAAAGTTACCTGTTTTTCATTGGACAGTAGGTAAAGTAGGTTTTTGACCTTGTCTGTAAAATTGCGATTGCAGGTATAACAGTTTAACTAATACTTTGTAAAGTGTTTATGACCAACTAATAACTATTAAACTCATTTTATTATTAACTCATCAACTTCTTGGTGAATGGACCAATAGAAACGCTACAAAATAGCCTGGAAATAATTCTGGTTCCATTGACTTCCATTGAAAGTTAGGGCAGTTTTTGGCCTCTCCTGTAAAGTTACCCGTTTTTTATTCGACAGCGATGATATACAAACCTTGGAGCTATGTATTTGCTTACAAACACCAAAATATAAAGAAAAATAGATTGTGAAATGAATCACGGCCAGACTCTGAGCCCCAGACAGGAGAAAAAGAACCACAGAGTGGACCAGTCTGGTCACGGTTGAGCCCTCACTGACCTCCCTCTAAAACAGAAAGTAATTAAAGAAGAATCTTTCAACTTCATATGCCTCATGTTCACACTTCTGCCTGGGGAAACAGGGACCAGGGCTCTGAGCTCTGGGGAATGGTCAAAATTGGCTAAAACATGCTGTGTCTCCGTTGGGAGTGCTTGTTTACTCCTCGTCCTAAGGGGTTGCGTAAATGGACAAGAGCGCTCAGTGTTCAGACATAAACCGTGTGTGCTTGCGCGGTTTTCAGGGACGCTCTTGGCCGAGCAAAAAGCTTTTAGCGGCCATTTGTCAAATGAAAAGCACCTTGCGTTTTACGATCTCCTTCGTCCACTACAGTAAAGCATGTGGACGAAGAATATCAGTTCTGGTCCAGCGCTTGGACTTTGGCCCAAAAGATAACCTTCAGCTTCCGTCCGTCCACTGTTCAGCAGGTCTACGTCTCGGGAGATTAGTTAGTAGCAGGTAGGCAGACACTATGACTAACAAATTCAGAGAGCCTTAAAAAAATAAAAAATAAAAAATAAATAAATAAAAAACTGGAAGGTGTTTTAAAGGAGCAGTGTGTAAATTCGGGCCGGGGTCGTCTATAAGTAGAAACGTAATATAATATACAAAACTATGTTTTCATTAACGTATGATCACCTGTAACTACAAATTGTGCTTTCATTAGTTTAGAATGAGCCATTAATATCTACATAGGAGCGGGGCGTCCTCCAACATGGGCTTCCATGCAGAGCCGCTATAGCACAGACTTAAAGGCGTATAAAGAGAGGGAAACGTGGTCCTACATTAGCATGTTTAGCTTCACTATCAGCATTAAAACTACGAGGAAAAGTTGATTTTTTATTTAACAATGAAATCATAAGTATGTACAAGAGATAAATGAAAAGGGCGACACCTGATGTTAGAATAACAGTGAACTCGCCTTCGATTATGCTCAGCTTCTGAAGTCTATGTATCTTACTTTGACTTCCATCAACGTTAAACTTGTCAGCTTCAATATATATCAATGCTGTCCAAAGAAAAACATCTCCATTTTTGTCGATTTTTATTTTTCTACATCATTAGAACGCAGCAGCTGTCGTTTACATTGTGTACAAGTTTCATGTTGATAGGACTAATAGTAGTGCTCTTAATTACTTCCGGTTCCATTGAAAGTAAAGTATTTTTTTGGGCCTCTTCTGTGAAATTGCGATTGCAGTTATAACTGTTTAACTAATACTTTGTAAAGTGTTTATGACCAACTAATAACTATTAATAAACTTATTTTATACACAGATGCAGATATTAATCCTTATACTGACAGTCAGTGGCTTCTAAAGCAGAACATTAGTTTGAGAGGTTGAGCAGCAGATAGTATTGGGAACTTCTATCAAATGCATCCTCAATCAACTCCAACCAGCTCCAACTCCCAGATGCAATACAGATTTATTGCATTGGTTTTTGTCACCACTTAAGAATATAACAGGTTTATGAATTGCTTGAATTGAGGTCAACAATGGTTATTAATGAGGTCCTAAACACACAAAACACACAAATAAAATAACAGTGAATTCTTCACTTATACGGTTCAAGCTCAGATTTTGTTTATGGATCTTAATTCCATAAGACTTTTCCATTAAAATTGTAAGCTTAAACAAACAAACAAACAAAAAAAAATTATATATATATAATTTAATAATATAAGTCTATTTTTGTATAGAGGCTTATTTTTCATATAGTCCTATTATCAGCAATTCTCAGTCCTCTGTCTGAATCTCCTGGTACGACCACCAATCCAAGTTAAGGATGTTATTGGACTAATTGGTTGTTAGGACACTCTTGCTCAATTGTGATGCACAGCTGAAAAACATTCTACTAATAAGTGAGTATAAAAGGGAACAACATTCTAGGTTAGTTTAGTATCTGAAGTATCAGCAGTTGATGGCTTGCTGACCGACTTAAAATGACCAGAAAGAAAGAACTTTCTTTAGAGACCCGTCAGTCCATTGTTGTGTTAAGGAAGAAGATACTCCATTGAAAACAAGAACAATTCCTTGCGATCCCAAACTTTTGAGCGGTAGTATATATGAACTTATATTAAACCATTCATAAACCCTTTACCTGAAGTGGTATCCACGCTTGCATCTAATCCATATCCAGAAACTCAGTGGCTTCTCCAGCAGAACATTAGCTTGAGTAGTTAGTGGTGGGAACTGCTAGACCTCCTCAGTCGACTCCAACCAGCAAACTCTGTACGCTACACACATTTATTGTCTCCTTAACACACAACCTCAGAGATTCACACATACAGAAATCAGCCAGCAGTTCCCACCACGATGATCCTCCTAATAATTACCAGCATACACTAAAAGCCCACCATTATTGTGGCATTAGTGCTGACGTGTTTGGCAGCATCGTTCAAAACCGGACAAGCAAACAAACAAACACACACACACACACGATCCCCAGCCGCTTCGCCAAAACTGCCCACACACCCCAAATCTCTGCTGTCACATGGCCTACGCAGCCTAATGCTCCGGTTTGACTCGCTGCAGATAACAGCGCTAAATCCGGCCTCTCCTGCGCTCAGTGAAAGTTCTGTCACACGTCTGTGGAAGGTTTAGGGATTACGACGCGCCATCTATCCGGCCTGAGCCGCTTAACCGCTGCATTCTGGAGAAAGTGAGAAATCCTCACTCTGTCATGCTCACAAATGAAGACTTCTTCTGACCACCACAAACAAAACGTGTGTCATACAGCACGCGGTTCTGGCTCCCAACTCTGAAACCATGTCACGTCTGAAGCTGGAAAAGACTTGATCAGCTCACACACGGCCCGACACATCAGCTCAAATCTGTATTGTTATAGCTGTCCTGCCTTTTATTGTTTCATTTGAGGACGAGCACAATGGAGCACAGTGCTTTAATCCTTGGATGAGTTTAATGTGTGTAATTGCTGCTGTGCAGTGTGTATGTGGTCTCACATAATAAGATCATCCGGGGACAAGCGTGAGACAATCCGGGGTGAAACGTGGGATGGGGAGGTGAACTTGTTAGGATGGGAAGTGTGAAAGCTCTTGAGCGTTCAAAGATTGAGAAGGTTGCATGAAGATAAGGTTCCAAGTTTGCGTGCTCTTGCTTCTGCTTCACTACTGCAGAGACCTACATCAGAGACCTAGCGATGGTGACCAGCGAGTCAGAATGCAATTGCTGCATAATTTAAGGTGGAATAGGAAAATTCCACCTTAAAAAACAAGCTGGCAAATAAGTCAAGGTTTATTATAAACCACATTTTACTACAAATCTGGGGGCCCAGGGAGCAAAGTCACGGGGCAACAGTGGCAAAGAGAGACCCTCAGAGTGATTAGTCAACAAAATACGTTGATATTTATGTCATTATACGAGGACTCTTATTTTGAAATAGAACCATTTTGCATTGTTTCTGTATGTTGTTCTTGAGTCTTGACTATTAAAGCTGAGCGTGGATCAGCTCGGCGACTCCTCAACGAAATAGTGAGCATCCCAATATTTGAATGACTACATTAAGAATTTCATCATTCATAATTACTAAATTCATTATTTCTAGGTTTCTATATACAGGGACTCTTATTTTGAAAAAGGACTATTTTGTATTGTTTCTGTATGTCGTTCTTGAGTCGTGCCTATTAAAGCTCAGCGTGGACCAACTCGGCCACTCCTCAATAAAACAGTCACCATCACAATATTTAGAAACACACAATAAAATGTGATTTTTTTTTTATAAATGCTCGTCTGATGAAAGAAAAATTAATCAATGCTATCCGACATCGTGATTGGTCCATTTTAAGCTGTTGCCAGATTTAGATCCTTGGTATGAGATGACATGTGTCCCAGTGAGACTGTTCGTATTTTTATCATTAAAAGTCAGAAAAAACAAAACACAGTCTACTGGTAACAACCTACACTGCTTAGACAGAGAATTCCTAGAAATCAAAGAATTCCTGGATTACACCAGCCTGTATCCAGGGCTCCCTATGACCTCTATGAATCTTTTTGTTTTATCTTTATGGGAGAACTGAACAGTATATGTCGAATATATAAAGAAGGGCATGCTAAAGACCGTGTCCGTATCCCTCTCCTCTGTCTGTGACGGTCTCTCTCTCATTATCCGTGTTGTGGAGTGACAGTGGCCGGAGGGAGTGAAAGCGGCACGTCTCTTTCTGCTTCACAGCCTGTCTGCACGAGGATGTTCCTGTTGCACACAGGAGCTGATGGAGGTGCTGATGGGACTCAGCCAAAGCAGGCCTGACAGCCAGTGAGTGTGCGGCTCGTACGAGTGTACGCCGGGGACAGAGTTTGTCACGAAGGCGCACGGGTTTTGTATTCCTGTTTGTGGTTGTCTGTGAGCGTATGTGTGTGTGTGTGTGTGTGTGTGTGTGTGTTGGTATACAAATAACAAACTTCAGAAAAATTACAACAATAAAACAGGAATAACTTTTAGATACTGGTAACATGTACACTCATAAGCAAAAGTTTGGGCACGCCAACAATCCAAATAAACTAATCACGAATAACAAAGCTAAATATATATTAAGCCGCTTGGCACGCCAATATTTATTTTTAGTTTTTTTAATACAAGGACTATTTTGAAATAGGACTATATTGCATTGTTTCTGTATGTCTTTCTTGAGTTGTGTCTATTAAAGCTGAGCTTGGAGTAGCTCGACTACTTCTCAACGAAACAGTCACCATTACAATATTTAGATATACATTAAAAAAAAATATATGATTTTTTTCGTTACACATGTTTATCTGATCCTTGGTATGAGGTCACATGTGTCCCAGCGAGACTCTGTAGTTTTTTCATCATTAAAAAAAAAATAAAATAAAATAAAAAATAAGTAAACACACCCTTTACAGAGAACACACTACACAATTACTAAAGTAGCTGAATTGAACATAAAAGTACAATTAAAATCAAACGTTGGCTGTGAGGACGTTATTGTACGTCGCATTGTTTGAATGGCTAAATTATTGATTTCATCATTCATAATTACTGAACTTGTTATTTCTAAGTTACACAAGGACTCTTATTTTGAAATAGGACTCTTTTGAATTTTTTCTGCATGTTGTTCTTAAGTCGTGCCTATTAAAGCTGAGCCTGGACCAGCTCGGTGACTCCTCAGTGACATAGTCACTATCACAATATTTAGAAATATACAATAAAATGTGTTGTGATTTTTGTTATATATTCATAGTTTTAAACATATAAAGTCACTGCGTAAGATTTAGGGGGGCTTGATGATCAAAAACAGAATGTAATACACAAATCTTTGTTCATAACTACTAATCTAACTACTAAACCAATTTTCATTGGTTCATATCTTCATATCTACATAGGATCTGCTCATTTTTCAGTAGCTGCTACCACCGCCATGTTTCTACAGTAGCCCTGAACAGACACACTACGTACTGGCTGTAGAGAGTGCCTTACACTTTGTTATGCTAAAGCAGTTGCTTGAATTTGGTGGTGCTAAATCACTGGCTCTAACGTCCCACAGTTGTTTATCAGTAGCTCTGTACATGTTATACACATAGGATAATTACTCCTTATTAGAAGTCAGCTTCTTATTCACCAGCGACTTGTTCAAATTTTTCCATTCCACCTTAAATGATAACATCTCAGGCACCAGAATGCAATCACAGCACTAGAATAATTAGGAAGCCTTGATAGTCTGAATTGGCAGCAAACTTGACGGAGCAGTCGGTTCTAGGGAGAGGAGGAATGTGTGGGAGGGTTTAGTAGGTTGCAATACACTACCCGAGTGCTAGACACGACACACAAACAAACATTTGAGTGTGTGTGTACACTTTTCTACACTATGTTGAGCTCAGCGAAAGTTACAGAAAGTTTAATAAAGCTAAAAAAAAATTAAAACTATTGGAGCAACAACAACAAGTTTCTCCAAAATCGTAACTTTTCAGGAGAGGCCAAACACTGCCTTCACTTTCAATGCAAGTCAATGGAACCAGAAGTTTTTCCCAGCTATTTTGGAGGATTTCTATTGGTCCGTTCATCGTCAAATTCTTACACAATGTAAACGGCCACTGTTGTGTTCAAATGATGTAGAGGAAGAAAAAACAACAAAAATTATATATATATATATATATATATATATATATAAAAAAAAACTACAGGTGGCTGCAACTGTATATATATATATATATATATTATATATAAACTATAGGTGGCTGCAACTGTATATATGTATATATATATATATATATATATATATATATATATATATATATATATATATATATATATATATATATACACAATTATATATAAACTACAGGTGGCTGCAACTGTAGCCCTGTAAACTGAACTAGGCCACGATACAGTTCTCAGAGAGATTCATTCCTCTCCTCACGTTTATTAAGCTCCTCCGCTGGAGAGCCACAACAAACGTTTGGGCTCAGCGTCTCCGCCAGCAGCCGCTTTCCCCTCACCTCGTCCCGCGTCCTGAATAGCTCCGGCTGACAGGCGCGACGGCACCTGACAAACTCCACACCGTGCACTGTTGCTGACGGCCCAATTAGCCCAGCGCATGAGCGGCCTCACTGGGCTGGGTGCTGGCGGAGCGTCACAGCACATTTACGCTTCGTGGGTTCTAGTAGGGCCCGTGCGCTCCGAATGCCATAAATGAAGCCCTTGTAGGACACGTCACACGGAAAACAGCCAAACAGAGGGACAATTTATTCCTTTAACGTCATCTCGTACATCAGCTGCTTCTACTGATTTAGGCAGGTGTAACTAAACCTGGGTATGTAAGGTTGAACTCATGCTGAGGGAAGATTAACAAAACATACTGGAGGTTAAAGAGCATTTTACAATCAACCCTAACATTAAAACCACTTCCTTGTGTTTATCAGCTCCACTGACCATATAGGAGCACTTTGTAGTTCTACAGTTCCTCTGTTTACTTTGTTACCCTGTTCTTTAATGATCAGGGCCCCCCAGGACCACCACAGAGCAGGTACTATTGATTTAGTACCTACAATAAATGATTTACTAACCACTACAAATGATTCAGTTAATACTATGGATGACTCTGACTCTAATTAGTACACGTGATTCAGTAACAGCAACAAATGATTCAGTAACTGCAACAAATAATAAAGTAACTACCACAAATGATTCAGCTACTACTATTAATGATTCAGTAACAGGAACAAATGATTCGGTAATTAGTACACAAGATTCAGTAACTCCAACAAATGATTCAGTAGCTACAACAAATAAATTAACTACCACAAATTAATCAGCTTCTCATATTAATGATTCAGTAACTGCAATAAATGATTCAGTAGCTACCAAAAATGATTCTGTTTATACTAGTAATAACTGAGTAACTGCAATAAATGAATAAATGATTCTGTAATTAGTACACGATTCAGTAACAGCAACAAATGATTCAGTAGCTACAACAAATAACAAAGTAACTACCACAAATGATTCAGCTACTTCTATTAATGATTCAGTAACTGCAATAAATGATTCAGTAGCTACAATAAATAAAGTAACTACCACAAATGATTCAGCTACTACTATTAATGGTTCAGTAACTGCAATAAATGAGTCTGTAATTAGCACACAAGATTCAGTAACAGCAACAAATGATTCAGTAGCTACAACAAATAATAAAGTAACTACCACAAATGATTCAGCTACTACTATTAATGATTCAGTAACAGCAACAAATGATTCAGTAACTGCAATAAATGATTCAGTAGCTACAATAAATAAAGTAACTACCACAAATGATTCAGCTACTACTATTAATGATTCAGTAACTGCAATAAATGATTCAATAGCTACAATAAATAAAGTAACTACCACAAATGATTCAGCTACTACTATTAATGGTTCAGTAACTGCAATAAATGAGTCTGCAATTAGCACACAAGATTCAGTAACAGCAACAAATGAATCAGTAGCTACAACAAATAATGAAGTAACGACCACAAATAATTCAACTACTACTATTAATGATTTAGTAACTGCAATAAATGATTCAGTAGCTACAACAAATAATAAAGTAACTACCACAAATGATTCAGCTACTACTATTAATAATTCAATAACTGCAACAAATGATTCAGTAGCTACAACAAATAAAGTAACTAGAACAAATGATTCAATTAATGCTATTAATGATTCAGTAACTGCAATACATGATTCAGTGGTTACAACAATAAAGTAACTAGAACAAATGATTCAATTAATGCTATTAATGATTCAGTAACTGCAATAAATGATTCAGTAGTTACAACAATAATAAAGTAACTAGAACAAATGATTCAATTAATGCTATTAATGATTCAGTAACCGCAATAAATGATTCAGTAGTTACAACAATAATAAAGTAACTAGAACAAATGATTCAATTAATGCTATTAATGATTCAGTAACCGCAATAAATGATTCAGTAGTTACAACAATAATAAAGTAACTAGAACAAATGATTCAATTAATGCTATTAATGATTCAGTAACCGCAATAAATGATTCAGTAGTTACAACAATAATAAAGTAACTAGAACAAATGATTCAATTAATGCTATTAATGATTCAGTAACCGCAATAAATGATTCAGTAGTTACAACAATAATAAAGTAACTAGAACAAATGATTCAATTAATGCTATTAATGATTCAGTAACCGCAATAAATGATTCGGCAATTAGTACACATGATTCAGTAACTGCAACAAATAATAAAGTATCTACCACAAATTATTAAATTAATACTGTTTATGATTCAGCAACTGCTACAAATGATTCGCTAATTACTACAAATGATTCATTAACTTACACAAATTATTTGATAGCTTATACTCGAGCACTCAATGTCCACGCAGCACGAGGGACAGCTGCTGTTCTCAAATGGTGCAAAACACATAAACCGAGTGGAAGAAACTGAGTTCTCCGTGTCCTGACACGACGGCGAGGATATGCATGTTGTCACTGGTCTGAAATGTTCGGTTGTGCTACCTGAAGAGCCCTTTTCCGGGACGCGTGCGGCAGAAATGAATTCTCAGGAAAGCGTAGGATTTTCAGCTCAACACAAACTCCTCGGAGCCAGCCTCCGCCATCCGACAAGTTTCCAAACAAGCCCCAAAAAAAAGTTCAACTATTCTGAGAGAGAGAGCGAGAGAGAGAAAGCGAGCGAGCAAACGAGGGATGGAGAGGAAATAGGAGAGACTTTGCGAAGCAGTTCTCGAGGGCACCGCAGTGTCTCCCTGACTAATGCATGTTAGAAAAAGGAGAGAAATTGGAGGGAAGGAGTGACGGCAGAGGGGCAAAAACGAGTGTAGCAGCGAAAGAGCCTGTCAGAGAGCGAAATCCAGTCACTCCTCAAAGCCTACAAATTCCCAAACGGGGTCTGCGCACAGAGAGACAGACAGAGCGGAGGAACGAGAGGAGTGAGGAGGAGGAGGAGTGGTGGTATAGAGAAGATAATGCAAGCTGAGAAGGCGTATGGATGGTGGGCTCCTTACAGAAAGTGGCGTATGCAGCTGGGAGCGAGGGTTTTCTGTAATGGGGAGCCTGTGAGAGACAGTGTGTCAGCTCATTAGTCTGCCAGCTTTGCATTGCGCTCTGCCTCTACCTGCAGCTTCCCCCCGAAAGCAGGAGCATCTTTCAACAGCGCCAACACTAAACAAACACCATAATGCACTCCTTCAAACATCTGAGACAACATAATGATATAGTAATTTCCCAGAAGCTGTTAAGGGGCCTCCTGGTGGCTCCTGGACCCTAGGCAGATGCTTATGTCGCTTAGTAGGTACAGCTGGCACAGATCACAAATTCTATTCTAACTCATCCTAATAGCATCCTATAGTAATCTGAATACATAGAGTTATACTATGTTATGTTAAGTCTGGCTATATATATATATATATATATATACACATACACACATCACATACATCACACACAGCTAATAGCTTCATCCTTTAAAATTAGTGAGTAATTCATTGAACATAAATGATTCTCTAACTACTACAAAATGATTCAGTAACTACAAATGACTCTGTTTATGAGTGATTCAGTGCATATAAATCATTAAGTCATTAGCACAAATGATTCCAAAACTATGGCAAGTGATTCAGTAACTACTACAAATAACTCTGGTAACGAGTGATTCAGTGTATAAAACAAATAATTAAATAATAAGCACAAATGATTCCATAACTATGGCAAGTGATTCAGTAACTACTACACATGACTCTGTTAATGAGTGATTCAGTGCATATAACAAATCATTAAGTCATTAGCACAAATGATTCCATAACTATTGCAAGTGATTCAGTAACTACTACACATGACTCTGTTAATGAGTGAATCAGTGCACATAACAAATCATTAAGTCATTAGCACAAATGATTCCATAACTATGGCAAGTGATTCAGTAACTACTACACATGACTCTGTTAATGAGTGATTCAGTGCACATAACAAATCATTAAGTCATTAGCACGAATGATTCCATAACTATGGCAAGTGATTCAGTAACAACTACAAATGACTCTGTTAACATTATGAGTGATTCAGTGCATATAACAAATCAATAAGTAATTAGCACAAATGATTCCATAGCTGACAAATGATTCAGTAACTACCACAAAATGACTCTGTTAATATTATGAGTGATTCAATCTCAAACAATCTGTGTGAGTGTCCAAGTGTTTGTGTGCATGTGTTTGCATAGTAGGGCTCACTCTTCCCTCCCGGCCCCCCAGTCTAGTGGACACCAAGCTTAGTGGGTCCAGTCAAATTGGTGGAGTAATGAACACCAGGTCAGCTGTTTTGGGCTATTTTTACATCCTCTGTTCAGACTTGGCTCAGGACCGAGCTGAGTGTGCGCGTCACTTTGTCATCCACAGAGAAGGCAAGGTGAAGCCGGCTGAGCCAGAGTCCGCTAAGGTCACCGGGGCGGAGTCATTTCACAACAGTCGATCGGGCTGTCAATCACTCGATTTCTGTGGCGACCTTTCTGTGAGGCACGTTCTGTAAATGCTTTAAAAATAGAACTGAAGTGTGTGTGAGGAGCGAGAGACTGAGCGTGTGTGTAAAGGACAAAGCTATTAGCTGTGTAATTAATAGCCCTTTCCTCTCAGCGCACAGTATAAATCTGACACACTCTGCAGAGACGGACTGACATGCGCGCGCGCGCACACACACACACACACACACACACACACACGTATGTACAAGCATAATACATAATTCTTCTTCACTTAACTTATTAAACTACACAGTTATTATTCAGTTATTAACCTTAAGACTCATTACTCAGCAACTCCTACAAATGATTCTTTAACTACTACAAATGATTCAATAACTACTACAAATGATTCACTAACTACTACAAATGATTCTCTAACTACTACAAATGATTCTCTAACTACTACAAATGATTCTCTAACTACTACAAATGATCCACTAACTACTACAAATGATCCACTAACTACTACAAATGATCCACTAACTACTACAAATGATCCACTAACTACTGCAAATGATCCACTAACTACTACAAATGATCCACTAACTACTACAAATGATTCACTAACTACTACAAATGATTCACTAACTACTACAAATGAGTGATTCAGTCAACATATATAATTCGGCAACTACAACAAATGATTCACTAACTACTAAAAATGAGTGATTCAGTCAACATATGATTCGGCAACTACAACAAATGATTCACTAACTACTACAAATGAGTGATTCAGTCAACATATATGATTCGGCAACTACAACAAATGATTCACTAACTACTACAAATGAGTGATTCAGTCAACATATATGATTCGGCAACTACAACAAATGATTCACTAACTACTACAAATGAGTGATTCAGTCAAAAATGATTTTGTAACTACAAAAAATTATTCACTAACTACTACAAATGATTGGCAATATTATGAGTGATTCGGTGAACATAAATTATTCAGTTATCAGTACAAATGATTTTGTAACTACCACAAATGATTCACTCATTACTAGACATGACTGGTCATATTATGAGTGATTCAGTGAACATAAATAACTCAATACATTGTACAAATGATTTTGTAACTACCACAAATGATTCACTCATTACTAGACATGACTGGTAATATTATGAGCGATTCAGTGAACAAAAAAGATTCAGTGATTTATTCAAATGATTCTACAACTACAACAAATGATTCACCAACTACTACAAATGACTCTGGTAATATGAGCGATTCAGTGAACAAAAAAGATTCAGTGATTTGTTCAAATGATTCTACAACTACAACAAATGATTCAGTAACTACTACAAATGACTCTGGTATTATTATAAGTGATTCATTGAACATAAATGATTCAGTGATTTGTTCAAATGATTCTACAACAAATGATTCAGTAACTACTATCAAATGACTCTGGTAATATTATGAGTGATTCAGTGAACATAACAAATGATTAAATATTTAGTACAAATTATTCTATAACTACAACAAATGATTCACTAACTACAACAAATGATTCACTAACTACAACAAATGATTCAGTGACTGCTACAAATTATTTGAAAACTACTACAAATGATTTTGTTGCTAGAACAACTGATTCGGAAGCTTAAACAAACAATTTGGTGACTATTAAAAATGACAGTAACTACTAATGATTCAGTAAATATTATAAATGATTCAGTAAGTACAACAAACGATTCAGTAACAGTAAATGAAAGTATTTCCATGTTATGTTTAATCAAGCAACATCTTTATTGAGCAATAGCTTCAATAGCTTACAGCTATATACTATAGTTTATACACAGATGTGTACATACAGGTTACATACACATAAATTCTGCACACAATCTAAAAAATAATGAAGCCAGTCACTCTACAACCACACACACACACACACACACACACACACACAGTCAGTAATCCCCCCCTCTATCTCCCACTGTGCGGTTTAGGCCTGCAGTGGCATGTCAAAATCTCACTAGGATTAGATTTTCATCCCCACCGCGCAAATATCACCAAAGAGAACAGACACACGCGAGTGCACATGTGCATTCACAGACATGCACTCGCACACGCTAACGCAACTGATTTTTAATTACGGGCAAAGCTTCTAATCCCACTGCTTTGTGAAGCCTTTGCAGG
>CM038718.1:8683621-8688621 GCA_021613375.1 Megaleporinus macrocephalus
AACACTACAGACCCATCAGTAACACTACAGCACCATCAGTAACACTACAGCACCATCAGTAACACTACAGACCCATCAGTAACACTACAGACCCATCAGTAACACTACAGACCCATCAGTAACACTACAGACCCATCAGTAACACTACAGACCCATCAGTAACACTACAGCACCATCAGTAACACTACAGACCCATCAGTAACACTACAGACCCATCAGTAACACTACAGACCCATCAGTAACTCTACAGCACCATCAGTACCACTACACACCCATCAGTAACACTACAGCACCATCAGTAACACTACAGACCCATCAGTAACACTACAGACCCATCAGTAACTCTACAGCACCATCAGTACCACTACACACCCATCAGTAACACTACAGCACCATCAGTAACACTACAGACCCATCAGTAACACTACAGACCCACCAGTAACACTACAGCACCATCAGTAACACTACAGCACCATCAGTAACACTACAGACCCACCAGTAACACTACAGACCCACCAGTAACACTACAGACCCATCAGTAACACTACAGCACCATCAGTAACACTACAGACCCATCAGTAACACTACAGCACCATCAGTAACACTACAGACCCATCAGTAACACTACAGCACCATCAGTAACTCTACAAAACAGAGAGAGAGAAAGAGTGAGAAAGAGAAAAAGAGAGAACGAGAGAGAAACATCAAATTTAATGTCCTTGAAAAAACAGAGAAAGGACTGAGAGACAGAAAGAAGGAGACAGGGAAAGAGAGCTGGACAGAAAGAATAGAAAAAAGAGGAATAGAGAAAAGATTTACAGGGGACTGATGCATGTCCCTCCACCTGGGGCTGCACACAGACACAGAATGTTAATATGCTATTAGCATAAGTCCTCCAGAGCAGCCAGGCCATCTACACTCCAACAGCCCCCAGCCTGGGGCTCAAAGCACAGGGGCTCAGGGGCTGAGAGCACAGGGGCTCAGGGGCCCGGGGCTTGCAGAACCGGGGCCTGTTGTTCAAGGGAACAGAGGACAGAGGGATGATTCCTCCTTCAGATGAACCTGTTTGTGTTTTGAGGTTAGTCACCATCTCCTCTTCCACGGGGGTCAGCAGGCTGGGGCTCAGCGGTGGATCACAGACAGAGCCTCACAGTGATGCACACACACGCACAAGCCTGTACTCGACAGGAGGGTCCCGACACCACCCCCACCACAAGAATCTGTGACACCTACCTGTACACAAACACAGGCACACGCGCACTCTTACAAGCACCACAACATCCGCCGTGATTACGTGCTCACAAACAGAGGAACAATTAAACTGGCCAGACGAGTGTGCACACACACGCACGTGCACTGGATTTAATGAGCTGGAGGGCTTGAGGCGGACCGTCTTGAGACTCAACTGTCCATCATCTTTAACAACACTGATAGATGTGTGTGTGTGACTGTCTCTGACTTCACATCCACAAGGTGGACCAGCAAGTAGTAGGAGTGTCTAATAGTCTGATCCACTCACACCAGCACAACACACACTAATAGTACCTGCTCTGTGGGGGCCCGTGGGGGGACACATTTTAATATACATATAATAATATAATATTTTTAATATACTGGATCCAATATTTTCATCAAAACAAATGTTTTCCCCTTAATTCCAGACCCGTTAGAGACCACTCCTCTCCGCAGGCCCCCAAAATCACTAAACCACCGAATGCGGTGGGATCCAATCCCAGCCGGACCCCCTAATTCATCAGCCGTCTCTTGTAAGTTATGAGAGATGAGCTGGCCCACGGGAGCTCCAACGAGCGCCGAATGACTGATTCCTCCCAGGGGAGACTAATGGAGCGCGGAATGACGGATGCCGCCCCCACGGGTGCGGAGCCAGCAGGTCCGACTCGGGGGCCGCCCAGCCCGCTCCAGAGCTGCTCAATCAAGTGAAGAGTAACCGATGTTCCACAGGGGAGCATAATCCCGAACAGAACGCCTAAATCCACCCAGGGGAGGTTAAACGATTTCAGACTGAGTGGGTTTAATGCTGTCGATTAAGGCGCGATTTCACCGCAGGCACGATTAAGCGAGCGCCGAGCACGACCACGCTCACAGGGACTGTTAAGCGTGCACTGAGTGGAAGACGCCGTGAGCTATGAACAAAGTCAATGTGAGCGAGCGCGTCCTATAAGAATACATCCACCCACGCTTTCATTCTCTCCTCCTCTCTCTCTCTGTAAGCTCACTGCCTTAAAGGGCCCATATGCTATGTTTTCATTAATTTTTTTTTCTCCAGATGTCTATTTATATTTTATGTACAAATGGTCATCACTTATTTTAAAACGATTAACCTTTTTTCTTTCCTTAGAATCAAACAGGGTGAATCGTTTACTGTTCCTTTAATATATATATATATATATATATATATATATATATATATATATATATATATTAGTGTTGCACTTATACTAATACTGTATCGGTATCGGCGCCGATACTGGCACGACACCATGAAGCTTATTGACTAAATGGCTGCACGTAATTTCTACATTGTGGCAATTTTTTTTTTCATAGCTCTGAAACTTTTTAATGTGCAGTTACTCAACCAGTAAATGATGTTCTTTCAAGGTTATTATATTTTATTCAGGATAAGACATAAAAAATACAACATATAAAAAGTGGAACACTATAAATATCAGGATTTATAGTCATATATCAAGGATTTAAGTCAGAGTTGGTATCGGCAGATACCTGAAAAGCTGGTATCGGTAAGGAAAAAGTGGTATTGGTGCATCCCTAATATATATATACATACATACACATATATATATATATATATACATACATGATCTTATTCAGCATGAATGGTTGGGGCCAAATGGCTAATAACAGTAACAATAATAATAATAATAATAATAATAATAATAATAATAATAATAATAATAATAAATGCATAGATTTTAGTGACTCCCCAGCAACATTTGGTTTCCATGCTTATGAGCCCTTTAAATAATATTAATACTTGAGCCCTGCTGCTGTCAGAACAAAACCTTGTGACAACTTTATGGTAGAAGATAAAAAAAAAAAAATAAAAAAAAAAACATACTTTCAATGCAAGTCAAGGTAACCAGACATCTTAACTAACCTTTCTGGGTCATTTCTTAATCATGGAATTCACAAAGTATGCAAGAGACAGTCTGCATTTTCAAATGATCTCAAAACCAGATAAACATCACTAACGGAGATGCAGTGTGAGAGTTATTTCATGCTGATGTTTATGGCTTTGTTAAGGACAGTTCACTGGTTGAAGACTGGAAAGCCAGATATCCAGTGCTGTAAATCTTTATCTCTGCCGAGTGAAGAGCGTTCAGGAGAACACGGTTCCCAGAAACATCCGTATCTGAGTAGCGATCTGTCTTTCTGCAGCCACCCGGTCTGAATAACAGGTCTCCATCCACCTACCCTGCAGCTATCTGTTCATATACTATCGCTGATATCACACAAAGTCAAAATCTGTTGTGTGGTATATGAGTAACTGTGTGTTCATAGACTAAGAACAACAGACGTTCTGCTGCACATCATACAGTCAGCTGTTTGGGTTCAGTACTAGAGATCAGGGCTGTGAAGGTATGGCTTTTTTTCTTACCATGTATCAATACGCCCCCACCACACCAGCACACACGCACAGGCAGCTAGAGTATACTAAATAAGTACTCAAGTAACAGTATTGATACCCATTAAAGTACCTACTGAAGTTCTAAGTAACGTTTAGAACTATAGTGGAACTTCTTAGTAAGTCCAGCATCCATCAGCCCACTGTCTGAAGTTTGTATGGCATCATTTTCCTATTTTTTTTTTTTTTTTTAATAAAATGCTTATGCTCCAACGTCTGAGATGTGACCAATCACAGAGCAGGACGGATGCAGAGATACAAAGCTGAACAGAATCAATTAAATAATTAATAACTAAATAAGAGCGACTGAAGTATAAAGTAGATTTTTTTTACATTAAAAATAATACTTAAAAAATACTCAGCAGTATTTCTATCAATATTTACTGAAGTATCTGTACTTGCATAAACGTAACTAGTTACTGCGCACTTTGGAGCACGCGGGGTCCGAGGCACCGTCTGAAATGAATGTTCTTATGAAGGTGCAAACACCGGTGCCATTGAATTCAGACCCCCCCCCACCATAATCCGACTCCGCCTCCACATACACAACCCCACACCGGCACACACGCACAGGCAGCAGGAGTATACTAAATAAGTACTCAGGTAACAGTATTGATACTACTATAAAAGAAACTACTGAAGTACTGAGTAACTTCTAGAACTATAGTGGAACTTCTTAGTAAGTCCAGCATCCATCAGCCCAGTGTCTGAAGTTTGTACGGCATCATTTTCTATTTTTTTCCTCATTTTTATTTTTTGGTCTTTAATAAAATGCTTATGCTCCAGCGTCTGAGATGTGACCAATCACAGAGCAGGACGGATACAGAGATACAAAGCTGAACAGAATCAAATAAATAATTAATAACTAAATAAGAGCGACTGAAGTATAAAGTAGATTCCTTTACTTACTTATGTAAACGAGAAGAAGTTAAAAATAATACTTTATACTTAGTATTTCTATTAATATTTCACTTAAGTACCTGTACTGAAGTACTACCTACCGAGTGGGTAGTACGCGGGGTCCAAGGCACCATCTGATACTAGTGTTCTTATGATGGTACAAACACTGGTGCCATTGAATTTAGACTCCACCCACCCCCCAGCACACAAGCACAGGCAGCTAGAGTATACTAAATAAGTACTCAAGTAACAGTATTAATACTTCTATAAAATACTGACACCCATAAAAGAGTTCTAAGTAACTTCTAGAACTATAGTGGAACTTCTTAGTAAGTCCAGCATCCATCAGCCCAGTGTCTAAAGTTTGTACAGCATCATTTTTCTATTTTTTTCCTCTTTATTTTTAATAAAATGCTGAGATAAAAAGCGTCTGAGA
>CM038718.1:8693621-8708621 GCA_021613375.1 Megaleporinus macrocephalus
AAGAGGAGAGAGAGGCACAGAGAAAGAGGGAGAAGAGGAGAGAGAGGCACAGAGAAAGAGAGAGAAGAGGAGAGAGAGGCACAGAGAAAGAGGGAAAAGAGGAGAGAGAGGCACAGAGAAAGAGGGAGAAGAGGAGAGAGAGGCACAGAGAAAGAGGGAGAAGAGGAGAGAGAGGCATAGAGAAAGAGGGAAAAGAGGAGAGAGAGGCACAGAGAAAGAGGGAGAAGAGGAGAGAGAGGCACAGAGAAAGAGGGAGAAGAGGAGAGAGAGGCACAGAGAAAGAGGGAGAAGAGGAGAGAGAGGCACAGAGAAAGAGGGAAAAGAGGAGAGAGAGGCACAGAGAAAGAGAGAGAAGAGGAGAGAGGCACAGAGAAAGAGAGAGAAGAGGAGAGAGAGGCACAGAGAAAGAGAGAGAAGAGGAGAGAGAGGCACAGAGAAAGAGGGAGAAGAGGAGAGAGAGGCACAGAGAAAGAGGGAAAAGAGGAGAGAGAGGCACAGAGAAAGAGAGAGAAGAGGAGAGAGGCACAGTGAAAGAGAGAGAAGAGGAGAGAGAGGCACAGAGAAAGAGGGAGAAGAGGAGAGAGAGGCACAGAGAAAGAGAGAGAAGAGGAGAGAGAGGCACAGAGAAAGAGAGAGAAGAGGAGAGAGAGGCACAGAGAAAGAGAGAGATAAGGAGAGAGAGGCACAGAGAAAGAGAGAGAAGAAGAGAGAGAGGCACAGAGAAAGAGAGAGAAGAAGAGAGAGAGGCACAGAGAAAGAGAGAGAAGAGGAGAGAGAGGCACAGAGAAAGAGAGAGAGGAGAGAGAGAGAGAGGCACAGAGAAAGAGAGAGAAGAGGAGAGAGAGGCACAGAGAAAGAGGGAGAAGAGGAGAGAGAGGCACAGAGAAAGAGGGAGAAGAGGAGAGAGAGGCACAGAGAAAGAGGGAGAAGAGGAGAGAGAGGCACAGAGAAAGAGAGAAAAGAGGAGAGAGAGGCACAGAGAAAGAGAGAGAAGAGAGAGGCACAGAGAAAGAGGGAGAAGAAGAGAGAGAGGCACAGAGAAAGAGAGAGAAGAGGAGAGAGAGGCACAGAGAAAGAGGGAGAAGAGGAGAGAGAGGCACAGAGAAAGAGAGAGAAGAGGAGAGAGAGGCACAGAGAAAGAGAGAGAAGAGGAGAGAGAGGCACAGAGAAAGAGAGAGAAGAGGAGAGAGGGGCACAGAGAAAGAGAGAGAAGAGGAGAGAGAGGCACAGAGAGAGAGAAGAGGAGAGAGAGGCACAGAGAAAGAGAGAGAAGAGGAGAGAGAGGCACAGAGAAAGAGAGAGAAGAGGAGAGAGAGGCACAGAGAAAGAGAGAGATAAGGAGAGAGAGGCACAGAGAAAGAGAGAGAAGAAGAGAGAGAGGCACAGAGAAAGAGAGAGAAGAGGAGAGAGAGGCACAGAGAAAGAGAGAGGAGAGAGAGGCACAGAGAAAGAGAGAGAAGAGGAGAGAGAGGCACAGAGAAAGAGAGAGGAGAGAGAGGCACAGAGAAAGAGGGAGAAGAGGAGAGAGAGGCACAGAGAAAGAGAGAGAAGAGGAGAGAGAGGCACAGAGAAAGAGAGAGAAGAGAAAAAGAGAAGCACAGAAAAAGAGAAAGAGAGAGAAGAGAGAGGCACAGAGAAAGAGGGAGAAGAAGAGAGAGAGGCACAGAGAAAGAGAGAGAAGAAGAGAGAGAGGCACAGAGAAAGAGAGAGAAGAGGAAAGAGAGGCACAGAGAAAGAGAGAGAAGAGAAAAAGAGAAGCACAGAAAAAGAGAAAGAGAGAGAAGAGAAAAAGAGAAGCACATAAAAAGAGAAAGAGAGAGAGGCTGTTTTCTAGAACTGTTAGTGCAAAGTTTCTACTGTTTGTGCTTGAGTTCAAAAAAGAACTTGTGCCGGGCCACAGGGCCACAGGGCCACTCGCACTGGGCTGCCTGGACACTCGCAATGGGCCACCGTGCCACTCACGCCGGGCATCTCACGGCAGGCAACTCGCACTAGGCCACTCACAAAGGACCACTGGGCCACTCTCTCAGGGCCACTCGCAATGGACCACCGTGCCACTCTCGCGGAAGGCGACTCGAACCAGGCCACTCACACTGGGCCACCTGCAGCACAGGGCCACCATGCCACTTGCACTGGGCTGCCTGGACACTCACAATGGACCACCGTGCCACTCTCGCAGAAGGCGACTCGAACCAGGCCACTCACACTGGGCCACCTGGACACTCGCACAGGGCCACTTGCAGCACAGGGCCACTGGGCCACTTGCACTAGGCTGCCTGGACACTCACAATGGACCACCGTGCCACTCTCGCGGAAGGCGACTCGAACCAGGCCACTCACACTGGGCCGCCTGGACACTCGCACAGGGCCACTTGCAGCACAGGGCCACCATGCCACTTGCACTAGGCTGCCTGGACACTCGCAATGGACCACCGTGCCACTCACGTTGGGCATCTCACGACAGGCGTCTCGTACCAGGTCACTCGCACTGGGCCGCCTGGACACTCGCGCCAAGTAAATCAACTACATGTTCCTTCAACCAGGACACATGACTATACAACAGATGTTGATGATGCTGGTTTGATCTGATTGGCTGTTTGAAATGTGTTCTCGTTGTCTCTGCACGCTAATGTAGGTTATTTCAGATGCTAATGTAGGTTAACACGCAGCCCTCTCTCTCTCTCTCTCTCTCTCTCTCTCTCTCTCTCTCTCTCTCTCTCTCTCTCTCTCTATTTTCCCCGTCCTCTATCGCTCCTCTAATGCATGCGCTGTCCTTTCATGCTCTCCGTGCACAAAGAGCACAATGAGGGCGAAAACGCATTCGAGTAATCTGTTGATTAAGGAACATATTGAACTGCATTCTTCTAATTATCTTTTCAAGGTCTCTCTCTCTCTCTCTGAGTGTGTGTGTGTGTGTGTGTGCGAGTGGTCATCACAGCCCCTGGCCCCCGCCCGCACCGTGATATAAGGCCCATAGCATGTTAGCAGCCCTGCTCTGCAGTGACTGTGATTAATGGTGAAAACACTGTAGCGTCACACCAACACCCCCCGAACTCCACATCATGATAAACACTCACTAACTGGTCGCCGTTGCCGTGGAAACTGCAATGACATCACCACCTCCAGATCTTTAACCAGTTGTCCAGACAAACAACTAACATGATGTCAAAATGCACTTGTTTTGTTAAATAATTTAAAATATTATGTAAACATGGTTCCAATATTTACTGTGCATTATGCAAATGAGCTTGATCTACAGTATCTAACGTTACCTATACTAGCTACTCGCCATTCATCTCCACATCAAACACAAAGTAGATTAAAGGTGTCTCTGTGAAACTCTCAGTTTAAGATGATCTGCTTCAACCAGCACACAGCATGGCTGCTACTTACAGGTTACTGACTCATCCAAATCATTAAATTCAGGTGTTCCAATCACTTCCACGACCACAGGTGTATAAAACCAAGTTAGTGAAACACACATTAGTGAAAGAATGGGTCACTCTCAGGAGATCAGTGAACTCCAGCGTGGTACCGTGATAGGACGACACCTGTGCAACAAGTCCAGTCGTGGAGGTCACCAACTTTCTGCGGAGTCAATCACTACGGACCTCCAAACTTCATGTAGCCTTCAGATCAGCTCAAGAACAGAACGTAGAGAGCTTCATGGAAATGGGTCTCCATGGCCGAGCAGCTGCATCCAAGTCTTACATCACCAAGCGCAATGCAAAGTGTTGGATGCAGTGGTGTAAAGCTGGCCACCACCAGACTCTAGAGCAGTGGAGACGTGTTCTCTGGAGTGACCAATCACACTTCTCTGTCTGGCGGTTGCCAGGAGAACAGTCTGACTGCATTGTGCCGAGTGAAAAATTTGGTGGAGGGGCGATTTATGGTGTGGGTTTGTTTTTCAGGAGTTGGGCTCTGCCCCTTAGTTCCAGTGAGAGGAACTCTTAATGCTTCAGCAGACCAAGAGACTCTGGACAATTTCATGCTACCAACTTTGTGAGGACAGTTTGCTGGACATGACTGCCCACCAGTGCACAAAGCAGCTCCATAAACACATGGAGGAGCGAGTTTGGTGTGGAAGAACTTGACTGGCCTGACCCCAACCTGATAGACCACCTTTGGGATGACATAGAGCGGAGACTGTGAGTCAGGCCTTCTCGTCCAACATCAGTGTCTGGCCTCACCAATGCACTTCTGGAAGAACGGTCCAACATCTAAACTCCTAAACTGTGTAGAGAACCTTCCCAGAAGAGTTGAAGCTGTTATAGCTGCAAAGGTTGGGCCAACATCATATTAAACCCTATGGATTAAGAATGGGATTCACTTATAAATGATGGGTTTGTATTTGAAGGAGGACCTTCAACACCAGTGTTGAAGGTTCACGGTATGTACAGTCCTATGTACTAAACTCTCTTTCAACTACAACAGTATAAACTCCAGTTTTTCATTCTATGGCAACTTTAAGAACTGATGTTACCTCTATGTTCTAACATGGCCCCAATAAAAGAAAGAAATAATAAGAAAAGAAATCAAAAGCCTTAAATCACCAGTGAATAAGAGCATGCTGTGATCTATGAAAGACTGAGAGATGCAGATGTGAAGGTGCGGTGGAGACGGAAGAGACGGAGAACGAAAGAACAAAAGAGGCAAAGAGAGCCATCAGGAAAGGCCGTGAACAAGTCCAATCAAGTGCGCGCCTGGTGCAATTTCACTTCCAACACGAGGACGCAGTCAGCGGGACAAAGCCGAAGGTTTCATCACAGACCTTGTATTCACGAGAGCTGCAGGAGAACAGAAAGAGTCTGGACTGAAATCAATATCCTCTCTGAGTTAGTGAAGCAGAGTGCGAGTGTGTGGAGGGGGGTCAGCAATCCCTGACCAGTCAGGGCCTATAGGCATACCACAGACCACCTCATACACAGACTGTGGGTCAGAGGGATGGAGCTAGGCCTGTGCAATAAACCAAATACTCACATCAGCTGCCAACTTTACCATGAAAACGATGGTCAGTGCAGAGTTTTAACACCTCAGCGTCACTGCTGGACTGAGAACCGTCCACCTAGCAAACCAAAGCTATCCAGCCTGTGACCACCGATGAAGGACTAGAGGAACGCAAACTGTGCAGAAACAGCTGAGCTACCATCGCTGGTGTTGCATCTCCAAGGTGAACCAGCAAGGTAGGGGGAGTCTAATAAGAGTGAGCAGTGAGTGCCTGATCCACTCACACCAGCACAACACCATGTCAGTGTAAAGCAGTGCTGAGAATGATCCACTACCCTAATAATACCATCTCTCTGGTCCTGTGGGGGTCCTGACCACTGAAGAACAGGGTAACAAAGTGTGCAGAAGTGTAACAGAACTACAGTCTGTAATGGAGGTGGACCTTATGAAGATAAATGGAGGTGGACCTAATGAAGATAAATGGAGGTGGGCCTAATGAAGTGTTCAGTCAGTGTATATGTACACAAAGAAGAATATTCAGTATCTTTGTTCATCAGCAAAGGCTGTTTGAAAGATCAGCAGCAAAGGCTTGAGCTTTGTTCAAGGAGAAGATGAAGTCTAGCCATTCACTTACTACATACAGCTCAAAGAGCAGAGCAGTCAGTGAGGTTTATGTCGTTTAAAGCTTAAATGTTTAAACTAAGCATTAAATCACGACACAGTCGATCATCAGCATCAAATCACATACTGTTATAGCATTTTTGCCCATTTCACCCACCCGGGCTGCCTCGAGTACCCCGATCCGGTCCTGCTTTGCATTACAGAGCGCTGTTTGTGCCGCACCCACATGCACACCGCAGGTGTTAAACACACACTGGAGGTTTCAGAGTTCCTCCAACTGCAGCACAGCTGATTAAACTCCTTCAGGGCCTGATCATTAGCCGTGGAGCCGAATCAGCGGGAGTAGGTAAATCATACAACTGTGCACAGCAGGCCTACTCCAAAACCGGGAAGCGGTGGCCTCCAAAAAGGCTACAATGAGCGACAGGGGACTGGACACTAGAGTGGACGGCTCAGATCAGATCAGACCAGGACCAGACCAGTAGTTACATTAACAAGAGGCTGTAAATCATGTGAGGTGTTCATGCTGTGGGAAGCTGTTTGTCCCCTAAGAGAGTGACCGGTATATATACCCCAACAACCGAGTCACATAGTCATTGTCTTAATATCAGTTCACAAGGCTTATGAATAGTTAGGTTTGTAAATGCATAATACAGTTCCAGTTGGTTATCGTTTTTACTTTTTATTTGTTTTATTGATTTTATTTATTTCAGTTTCGTTATTTCATTCGTTTAAGTTAACGGTAATAACCCTGTTTCTCAGTACCAAGTCTTATGTATTGAAATGCTGCTCCTACGGCACAGACCAGATCTTTGCTGCCAACCTGGTATGAAAATAATCACATCCATGAGATACGAACTCAACACATCAATGCATTTGAAAATAGGCTGAGAATAAAGTGCATACCACATATATACATACATATATATGCATATATTTAATGCAAGTGGCTGCATCTCAAATCTGAATGCCTCTCAAGCAAGCCAGGCTGGACCAGTTTAAGCCATCGGGCCTAAACACAGAACACAGAGGGTTAAATATACTTCAATATTGTAAAGTTTTACTTCTAGAAAGGGTTCAATTTCTCAGCGTGGGCTTACAATACATAAAATCTTGCCCATCATATCATCGCTGTTCAATGAAAAACATGCATCCCCATTTTGCCGAGTTTGAGATTTCTGCATCGTTTGAACACGCCAATGGTTGTTTACATTGTCTGAAAATTTCAGGTTGAATGGACCAATAGAAGTCCTCCAAAATAGCTTGGAAAAAATTCTGGTTCCATTGACTTACATTGAAAGTAAAGTATGTTTTTGGTCTCTCCTGTAAAGTTGCAATTTTGGAGATATGATCTACAACTTACTATTGTAATTAATATAATGATTATACTAATAATCTCAATGTTTACTAATAATCTGAGTTTATTCTTGTTTTCATGTTGACCGTACCAGGATTCAGGCACACTTCTTAGCTGCTTATTTATAACTAACTTTAATTAATTGTTTTTATAACACAACTGATGCAAAGTTAACATATAGAAATCAGGTTTTATGCGACATCAGCTCAAGGCTGAACACAGCTGTCACCTCGAAAGACTGAAGCGAGAAAAGTTATTATTGCAATTTTTAATTAAGAAGAAAAAAAATCAAACACAAATGAAATGTTTCGCTGTCTGTTGATTGGCATTTAGATAAACAAGCCACAGGTATAAACCGAGACAGCAGGCCAGCATATAGGGTTTAGCTGATTCCTATCAGTTATAAAATCTATACAGATCTAATACAAAGCATAACTGAGTCTTCTACCCTGAACGTGGGCCTATCACAGTTATTTCACTCCTAATAGATATTAATTCAGTGCCACTAAAGGACCAACAGCAAAACAAGAACTCAATAAAACAGCACTAAAAAAGTTTGAGTCTTGAATATATTAGTATATAAAACGTGGTTTAATTATAATATGAGAATATGACTATTTTTAATGGTAGTCTTGAGAGTGAATGATCATCAAGCACTCATTCGGAAAACATCCAGTGAACAAGCTAACAAAGCCTTATGTGTTAAGATGCTGCTCCTGTGGCGCCAGCCTGTTCTCCACCGGTACATCACACTGCTGTACAAGTGATCTGCTATACCAACAGACTAAGAATTGAGTGCACTGCTCATACATAGTGAATGCAAATGCCTGCATCTCACATCCCACCGTCTCCATCTCACATCCTAACATCTCCATCTCACATCCCACCGTCTCCATCTCACATCCTAACATCTCCATCTCACATCCCACCATCTCCATCTCACATCCCACCATCTCCATCTCACATCCCACCATCTCCATCTCACATCCTAACGTCTCCATCTCACATCCTAACATCTCCATCTCACATCCTAACATCTCCATCTCACATCCCACCGTCTCCATCTCACATCCTAACATCTCCATCTCACATCCCACCATCTCCATCTCACATCCCACCGTCTCCATCTCACATCCTAACATCTCCATCTCACATCCCAACGTCTCCATCTCACATCCCACCGTCTCCATCTCACATCCTAACATCTCCATCTCACATCCCACCGTCTCCATCTCACATCCTAACGTCTCCATCTCACATCCTAACGTCTCCATCTCACATCCCACCATCTCCATCTCACATCCCACCGTCTCCATCTCACATCCTAACGTCTCCATCTCACATCCTAACATCTCCATCTCACATCCTAACATCTCCATCTCACATCCTAACATCTCCATCTCACATCCTAACATCTCTATCTCACATCCCAACGTCTCCATCTCACATCCTAACATCTCCATCTCACATCCCACGGTCTCCATCTCACATCCCACCGTCTCCATCTCACATCCTAACGTCTCCATCTCACATCCCACCGTCTCCATCTCACATCCCACCGTCTCCATCTCACATCCTAACGTCTCCATCTCACATCCCACCGTCTCCATCACACATCCCACCGTCTCCATCTCACATCCTAACGTCTCCATCTCACATCCCACCATCTCCATCTCACATCCTAACGTCTCCATCTTACATCCCACGGTCTCCATCACACATCCCACCATCTCCATCTCACATCCCACCGTCTCCATCACACATCCCACCGTCTCCATCTCACATCCTAACGTCTCCATCTCACATCCCACCATCTCCATCTCACATCCTAACGTCTCCATCTTACATCCCACGGTCTCCATCACACATCCCACCATCTCCATCTCACATCCCACCGTCTCCATCTCACATCCCACCGTCTCCATCTCACATCCTAACGTCTCCATCTCACATCCTAACGTCTCCATCTCACATCCTAACGTCTCCATCTCACATCCTAACATCTCCACCTCACATCCTAACGTCTCTCTCACATCCCACCATCTCCATCTCACATCCTAATATCTCCATCTCACATGCTAACGTCTCCATCTCGCATCCCACCGTCTCCATCTCACATCCCACCATCTCACATCCCACCATCTCCATCTCACATCCCAACGTCTCCATCTCACATCCCAACGTCTCCATCTTACATCCTAACGTCTCCATCTTACATCCTAACGTCTCCATCTCACATCCTAACGTCTCCATCTCGCATCCCAACGTCTCCATCTCGCATCCCAACATCTCCATCTCACATCCTAACGTCTCCATCTCACATCCTAATGTCTTCATCTCACATCCCACCGTCTCCATCTCACATCCTAATATCTCCATCTCACATCCCAACGTCTCCATCTCACACCCTAACGTCTCCATCTCACATCCTAACGTCTCCATCTCACATCCTAACGTCTCCATCCCTTATATAATACTACACCTACACCTAACCTTTACATCAGTACCTTATATAAGACTACACCAACACATAAACCTAACCCTAACCTTAACCTCAGTACCTTATATAAGACTACACCAACACATAAACCTAACCCTAACCTTAACCTCAGTACCTTATATAATACTACACCTACACCTAAACCTAACCTTAACCTCAGTACCTTATATAATACTACACCTACACCTAACCTTAACCTCAGTACCTTATATAAGACTACACCAACACATAAACCTAACCCTAACCTTAACCTCAGTACCTTATATAAGACTACACCAACACATAAACCTAACCCTAACCTTAACCTCAGTACCTTTTATAAGACTACACCAACACATAAACCTAACCCTAACCTTAACCTCAGTACCTTATATAATACTACACCAACACATAAACCTAACCTTAACCTTAACCTCAGTACCTTATATAATACTACACCTACACCTAAACCTAACCTTAACCTCAGTACCTTATATAATACTACACCTACACCTAACTTAACCTCAGTACCTTATATAATACTACACCAACACATAAACCTAACCTTAACCTCATTACCCTTATATAATACTACACCAACACCTAAACCTAACCTTAACCTCAGTACCTTATATAATACTACACCAACACCTAAACCTAACCTTAACCTCAGTACCTTATATAATACTACACCAACACCTAAACCTAACCTTAACCTCAGTACCTTATATAATACTACACCAACACATAAACCTAACCTTAACCTCAGTACCTTATATAATACTACACCAACACCTAAACCTAACCTTAACCTCAGTACCTTATATAATACTACACCAACACCTAAACCTAACCTTAACCTCAGTATCTTATATAAGACTACACCAACACATAAACCTAACCTTAACCTCAGTACCTTATATAATACTATACCTACACCTAAACCTAACCTTAACCTCAGTACCTTATATAATACTTACACCACACCCTAAACCTAACCTTAACCTCAGTACCTTATATAATACTACACCAACACATAAACCTAACCTTAACCTCAGTACCTTATATAATACTACACCAACACCTAAACCTAACCTTAACCTCAGTACCTTATATAATACTATACCTACACCTAAACCTAACCCTAAGCTTAACCTCAGTACCTAAGACTCCAAAAATTGATTTTTGAAGAAAAAATAAATCTGATTGTCCTATACTAGTGAGGACATGTGGTCCTCACAAATATACCTCTACATGAACACACACTCACTCATATTCACACACCCACAACCCCTCCGCCCCTCCCACACACACCCTCACTCACTAAGTATGCAACATCTTTCAGGCTCACATAGACCCACATTAATGTCTAAGCGTAGCCATATCACAACATATCACGTCATATCAAACCACAGCATATCATATCACTGCATATCGTATATCATGAGACAGCAACGCTGGGGAAGATACAGACAGACCCAGGCAGGGTACAGAGCCAACCCACATAAATCATAGATAAGCAGCGTGCTCACAGAAGGAACAGCTTTTGACCACATCAGTGTCACATCGCGGCATGTCGAAGCTGACACATTAAAAAACCCATTAAAAACACACACGCGCATGTGGGAGGGGCGGGATGGGGGTCTTTTCCCAAATGGGGCACTAAGACAGACTCAACAACCTACATTTCTTACTGCCGTGCAGGCCAGAACCAGTCACCATGCAGAGATGTTCGGGTGAGAGTTGCAATCTATACTGCGGTCCGGTAGAAAGCTAATCAGCTCTTAGGCCAAGTACACAAGTACATTAACTCTCCGAACAAGAAAAAAAAAAAAATCCAGTATGATCGATAACAATTTGGTACATAATGCATGCAGTCCTGCGCAAATGTCAAAGTCGTCCCTCATTTGTCTCAAAGTCCAGTCAAAATGTCCATTAACTGTAAGTTATTCATTTTGGGGAGACCTTTTTCAGAAGATCTTGAACGGGAGCTGATTAAAAGAAAAATGATTAAAAGCTTCATGGGGACTCCTAACAACAGTGTAAGACCTGGCAGACCACCAGCGCTGGCCCCAGCAGATAAACAGCACTTAAAGCTTTCATCTTTGAGAGAGAGCGAGAGGAGAACATCGAGATCCACTCTTGCTTCAGATCTGGGAACATCTCCAGGTGTTTCTGTCCATGCTTCCACTGTGAGAGGACAACTCAGCACAGTGGACGGGATCCGAAGAAGCAGAAAACACACTTCATAGTCATTTGACTGGACAGTCTCTGACCCCTGCATACGTAACCTGTATGTCTCAAGTCTGTCCCAAACAAACCACCAGCGAGGACTCTTGCTAGGGCCACTGTTTAGGACAGGCCCCAAGAGACAAAGAGACAGACAGCGAGAGACACAGCAAAAGAACGAGAAACCCCAGTCTTTACCTGTAGCTGGCCCTTGAGCTCCCTGATGTGGGCGGAGTCCTGAGAAAGCTCCTCCCTCTGGGAGGCGTCAGCCAGAACGTTGACCGTAGTCTCCGCCTCCTGCAGCCACTTGAGGAAACCCTCCAGCTCCCTGAGAGACGCCTGCAGACTCTTCAGCTCCGAGTCCAGCACTGCCTGGCGATCCGACGCGCTGTGAACACAACACAACACAACAGTTACCACGGCTTCAGCAGATCTAGGGTCTGTCTCAAACCCTAGTGAGTGTCTAAGTAGGCTGTCTAGGTAGGGAGCTGTTTAAGTATCAGCATTCTCTCCTCATCTCTCCTCATAAAACAGATTACCGAGACGCTCTAGTTAGAGAGAGACTGCGTCACGACTTGTTCCCGCCCACTGCAGCGCGCCACCGGTGGTTTAGCTGGTTGCTAAGATACCGCCCGGCATCCAAAACAATAGACCAATGCTGAATGCTCAACGACTCGTTAGAGTTGATAATAAAATACTGTTTTGTGTGATTATATGACCAGAAACACATTAAAACTCAAGAGAGAATCAAAATAACTCACATTTTAAAACCACTTCACTGCTCATAGATTAGCCTGTGTTGCATCATGGGATTGTCTTAGCAGCTGAGGAAGCGTTCAATGCTTCCTTAAAATCAGGTCTAAATAAGGTTTCTCAGTAGACAGCATGTTGAAGGTATGTAAGTATTGGGGCAGCCTACATGTCGGGAGCGCATACTATGGATAAAATGTAGAGATGGACCAATCAGGGTTTTTGAGGCCGATTCCGATCACCGATCACCTTTCAGCGCGATTGGCCGATAGCTGATACCGAGCGAGGGCGGGGCTATATACCATGGCAGGCTACATGCAATTATTAGCGCAAGAAAGTCATTAAACATGGTTTAAACTTGTTTATCTAGAACTATAAACTCAATCACTCTGGCTGTGGTTCCTTTAGCTCTGTTTCTGCTGCTGTTCTGTTCGTACCGGTCAGATCTGGTCTGTATGGTGTTCTGGGTTGTCTATTTTGTGCTAGCTGTGCGTGCTAGCTCTGCTGTTTGCTGATACTCACTGTATTCAGCCACGGTGTGTACTTTTTAGTACTGTATCAGATTAATAGTGTTAAATGTCTTTATCCTGGTTCCCCTATGAGACACATTGATTTTATAGGTCTTACAGATGTTACAGAACGTCCTGGATGAGTCTAAGTCACAAACAGTAAAACACTGCCAGACGGACAATGTTTTCTATCAGCACGTGTGGTAAACGCCGTAACCTGTTCTCGCGAGGCCGCTGCTTTAGTCAGTCTGTGGAAAATGAAAGTGTGTGTATTTCCACCTAGTGGTTCAGATAGGAATTGCTGGGAGCTGGCTATAGAGGGTTTTACGCTGGAAATACAGAAATTAGGCTCATTTGTTTAACGCCATCGATCGGCTCTCGGGATCGGCTAAAGATCATCGATTACATATTTAGATTAAAAATTGGCCGATACCGATACACAGCCGTATCAGTATCGGCTAGTAAAATACTGCCTATGTAGGCAGCTCACTAGGTTTTGGCCAATAGCTGATACGGAGCGAGGGCGGGGCTATATACCATGGCAGGCTACACGCAATTATTAGCGCAAGAAAGTCATTAAACATGGTTTAAACTTGGTTATCTAGAACTATAAACTGACTGTGGTTCCTTTAGATCTCTGGCTGTTTCTGCTGCTGTTCTGTTCGTACCGGTCAGATCTGGTCTGTATGGTGTTCTGGGTTGTTTGTTTTGTGCTAGCTGCGCGGCTAGCTCTGCTGTTTACTGATACTCACTACTTTTAGTGCTGTATCAGATTAATAGTGTTAAATGTCTTTATCCTGGTTCCCCTATGAGACACATTGATTTTATAGGTCTTACAGTTGTTACAGAACGTCCTGGATGAGTCTGAGTCACAAACGGTAAAACACTGCCAGACGGACGATGTTTTCTATCAGCACGTGTGGCACGTACTGCCTATGTAGGCAGCTCACTAGGTTTTGAGACACACCCCTAGTAGAGATCCTGACTCCTGGTTCCTATCACCACCACTTTAGAGAAAAAAATCATCCACAACTTGTTTCTCTACAATGAACCATCACACATCACTCCACTCTGAATCACTTTGTTTACAATTCCACTACTGAATTAAACAGAAACAAATCAGTGGAGCTGCACTTTAAACCAGCGAAAGCCCCGCACGCTTCGTGGAGGGCAATTAGCCCGCAATCAGTTCGAGATGCGCATAGAAAATTACACACATGTGTTTGTGTGTACAACAGCACCCGTATGCTTCACTCTGGTTAGAGTGGACAGCAGGTGAGTGTTTATAAGTATGTGCCTGTTACACACTGTGGGGACGTCTGTGGTATGTGTGTAAGCTGGATATCTTTGTGCTGCTTTGTATGTATATGTACCTGCATTGTCCTCATTGGTAGTTTCTGCACCAGCATGTCTGAGTACCTGTTGTTGATGGAGTTCCAGGCTGCGATCTGCTTGTCCATCACCTCTTTGACCCTGCGGGTGTCGTCGGAAGAGTAGTCCTGCAGGAGCTGACCGCAGAGCTCGTTGAAGCTGGCCACAGTGACCTGCTCCCTGCTCAGGTCTTGTAGGAAGGCCTGGAGAGAAACAAACACCCGAACATGAGAACGTGAAACTCTAAATTTGACAACAAGAGGCCTGTCGGCGAAAGAAGAGAGAGGAGATTACCAGCAAGTGGAAGTCCACCAATGTTGAAAAATCTAAAATAGCATATGCTACTTGGTGAAAATGACTGTAATCTACTGGGCTCCCAAATCATATTGGCATTCTATAGAGTGACAATGCAGCAGAGCGGCGCCCAACTAATGCCTTTAAACTAATACTCTACCACCACCTGCAGGTCAATCCAGGTACTGCGAGACGGTTTTTTAATTGATGGAAGGCCTTCTCAGACAGCAAGCTCACATCTGATGCTTTGGCATATTCATATTGTATCCATGGTGATTTTTTTGATAGTCTGGAGATCAGGTTTTGCTAATTGGATCTAAAGAAAGTTGTTTGAGATACTATTCCAATCAGATTGGTACAGGCGGGTCTCAGTCCTTGGATTTCAAAGAGTCTTTGGCATCACTTGCAATGTGTCAAACAATGACTGTGTCAAATCCAGTGGG
>CM038718.1:8713621-8718621 GCA_021613375.1 Megaleporinus macrocephalus
CTAATACCTGCTTTGACTGCTCAGTACTTCATTAAGCTAAATCAAGATTGCTGCTGAAGGAACTGAACACATTCATACAATGTCTGGGGCGTCAGGAGAAATCTGGAACTACACTTTGTTCTTCAAACTGGAGCTCAAGATATGATCTACTTCTCTCACAATAAGATATTCATGTTACTTTGTGTTGTATGTATGATTATTTATATCTGTTCTAATCAGATCTGGTGGTCTAAACACACAGACAGACAGGACCACGCACCTCCAGACGGCTGATGGTGGTGCGTATCTCCTCGGTGTCGCCCACTGTGACGATGCTGGATTTGAGCATCTGCTGAATGAGCTGCAGCCAGTCGGCCAGCTCCGTGGCGCGGTCGCTCAAGCTGTCTGCGCTCAGGGGGGCTTCTGGCAGCAGGGCTGACCGCTGGACCTCAGACAACACTGACATGGAGAGGAGGGACATTATAGAAATAGAACCATTCAAGCCAAAACAGTGAGTTAAGTATTAAGTGTCTCTTTCACTGCCCTTTGGTAGAGCGACTGAAAGAGGAACTCCACCCAAATTTCCCAAAATTTCAGCACATTTAAATCAATCTGAATGGTGTGGAGTGACTGAAGTAAACAGAAAGTTTGAGTCAGACATGTCGGTACTCCATATCTAACCTGGTGGTCCTGTGGCTGTGAGTTGATGCTGTTGGACCTGAAGCATCCAGGGCGACAGAGGCCCTTGGGTTGTCTCTTTCAGTCTGACGTCCAGAACCTTCCAGTCGGCGGCAAGCTGTTCTATTTTACTCTGTAGACACACACACACACACACACACACACACACACACACACACACACACACACACACACACACACACACACAGAGGATATCTAGATGAGTCATTATGAAAAACAGCCGTTAGCTTCTTCCTTTCTAACTTACTGTGTAGCACTTCAAGCCCATGTTATTGGTATAAGAAATGAACACAGCCTTTATTCAGGCATTTAAAACTTGTATAAGTTGTATATTAGCTCAGTAACCAGGCATCTCAGTGCATGTGCACCCTTACTCAGATTTCTTTCCTTTATATGTTCCAGGCTGTGCATATCGTCGCCATCTAATAAAAAAACAAGTATCACCAAAACTGCAACTTCACAGGAGAGAATAAAAACTGTCTTTACTTTCAATGGAAGTCAATGGAACCAGATTTTCTTCTAAGCTATTTTGGAGCATTTCTATTGGTCCGTTCGTCAAGAATTGTTCACACCACGTAAAGGACAGCTGTCGTGTTCCAATGAGGCAGAAAAATAAAAATAGACAAAAATAAAGACCATGTGTAAAAACGGTTCACAGGGCTGGAAACAGCCAAGCAGCATTTAAACACAGCATGTAAATGTTTGGAGTGACGCTGAAACTAAATACATGCTTGTTTGAGAAATGTGGGATTCAAATATTGTTCATTTTCTATGTGACGTAGGTTCATATTTTCCCCCACAGTGACTCAATGCGTGTGACGTTACGTGTGTGTTGCGCTCTATGAGTCTGTTGGCCGGTTGCAAAGCATAAACCTGATTACTGCCTGACTCGGGTAGAGCTGGAGTAAACAGGTTGACCGGATTACTGACACCAAATCTGATTTTCTGCAGTTAAGTGCGTGTAAACACACTCAATGTCGATTTAAGCAATAGCTGAGTGATCGGGACACAGTGGGTGTGTCTCAAAAGCTAGTGAGCTCCTACATTGGCAGCATTTTATGTCATAGTATGCGCTCCAGACATGTAGTCTGTCCCAATTCTTACATACCTTAAACATGCTTCTACTGAGAAACCTTATTTAGACCTGATTTTAAGGAAGCATTGAACTCTTCCTCAGCCGCTAAGACAATCTTATGATGTGACGCAGGCTAATCTACTAGCAGTGAAGTGGTTTTAAAATGTGAGTTATTTTGATTCTCTCTGGAGTTTTAATGTGTTTCTTGTCATATAATCACACAAAACAGTTTTTTATTATCAACTCTGTAACAAGTCCTTCACCATTTACCAGTTTTATACTCGAGACATTAGCATTTATGCTAGCGGATTTTGAAGCCTCGGCCGGTAGCTTAGCAACCAGCTAAACCACCGGTCGTGTGCTGCAGTGGGCGGGAACAAGCCGTGATGCAGTCTCTCTCTAACTAGAGCGTCTCAGTAATCTGTTTTATGAGGAGAGATGAGGAGAGAATGCTGCTACTTACACAGCTCCCTACCTAGACAGCCTACTTAGGCACTCACTAGGGTTTGAAACACACCCATTAGCAAATGCCCAACCACCCGAGACTAAACCCCACACTCATTATTATTTTAGATCCAATTTCCTCAAGTTTTACATCAACTCAGCACTCAGTTTAGTTTCTGGCTGGTATCACTTCCATCTCACAGTGTATGTGATATGGTATGCCGGCCTGAGGCGGCACTAGACGAGAGGTCTGTTGTCTGACTCCAACCTTTTCCTGAGGCAGAAGCAGCTGTCTCCTCTGAAGCTCAATGGAATGAGCGAGGAGCTCCTCCAGCTCTTTCTTCCGCTCCCGCATAGACGTCTCCAGAGCCTGCACACAGAGTCGCACACACTGTCACCATGTACATTGTTTAGCCCCTTTTAACCTGTTCTTTAAAAGGTCAGGACCACCACAGAGGAAGTACTATTAGGGAGGTGACACTGAGTGACTGAAGACTTGTCAAAACTATCCAGACAGCAGTGTCCTGTGGGCGGCATCCTGTGTCCACTGATGAAGAACTAGAGGAACACAAACTGTGCAGCAGCAGATGAGCTACTGTCTCTGACTTTACATCTACAAGGTGGAGCAGTAGGAGTGTCTAGTAGGAGTGTGCCATATCGTATCGTACACAATAATATGGCCAACATTTTTAAATATCGTGATTGATATTATACCCTGAAATATCACTCCATATCACCCATCCCTAATTATCACATCAGGGTTCTACTTTTACTGTTTTTAGTAAAAGAAAAATTCACACTTTTCTCATTTCCCATTATATCTACTAGAGACAGATTTTATCTGTCCAGTATCATTCACTTTACTTCAGTCCTGGATGTATGGAGATATTTGGAGTGCATTATTTAGTATCGTGACATTCTGGATCATTGACTTCTGTTATAATCTGATGAAAATTCTTGTATTTTTTAATATCTCAGTTAGGGGTGTGCCATATCATATGGTATGCAATAATAAAATTAAATTTTCATTTTGTTGCAGTTGTGTATTCTTGGATTTTTTAAGAATTCAATGTTTAGTCATATCGCTAAGAGTATCGTTATTTCAAAAATACCAAGAAATATCGTGATAATATTGTAGGGCCATATCGCCCACTCCTAGTGTCTAATAGAGTGGACAGTGAGTGGTCGCAGTGAAAGTAAAAACTTCAGCAGCACTGCTATGTCTGATCCACTCACATCGCTGCGCTGAGGATGACCCGCCACCCAAATAATATCTGTGGTGTGGTGGTCCTTTGGGGGTCCTGATCGTTGAGGGGGGCATGTGATTCAGCAGCTCACCTGGGCTTCAGCAGGCGAGAGAGGCGCATTGGCTCCTCGTCCGCTCAGAGTCTGATGGGTAAGATATAACCAGTCACCCAGACGACCCATTCTGTCCTGGAACTGACCGTCAGACTGCAGTCTGGACTCCACCTCACCAACCTTGTCCAGCAACTCACGGGTCACCTGAACAGAGAGAGTCAGAGGAGAAGGAGAGAAGAGGAAAGAGACAGACAGACAAAAGAGGCTCATTAAAAAAAAATAATATGAAAAAATTGATGATTTAATGTAGGTATCCCCCTTTTACCTTTAATGATCAGGACCACCACGGAGCAGGTACTACTAGCAAGGCGGATCATTCTCAGCACAGCAGTGACACTGACATGGTGGTGGTGTGTTAGTGTGTGTTGTGCTGGTGTGAGTGGATCAGACACAGCAGTGCTGCTGCTGGAGTGTTTAAACACCTCCTCAGTGTCACTGCTGGACTGAGAATCGTCCACCAACCCAAACTAAACAGACAACAGTGAGTGTCCTGTGGGCGGCGTCCTGTGTCCACTGATGAAGGACTAGAGGAACACAAACTGTGTAGCAGCAGATGAGCTACTGTCTCTGACTCTACATCTACAAGATGGAGCAGCAAGTAGTAGGAGTGTCTAATAGAGTGGACAGTGAGTGGACACAGTGTTTAAACACTCCAGCAGCAGCACTGCTGTGTCTGATCCACTCACACCAGCAGCACAACGGGCAGAGGAGCTGATATAATAATACAAGGAGATGGTTTTGTTATGGCTGATCTCTCTCTCTTTCTCTCTCTCTCCCCACTCTCTTTCTCTCTCTCCCCCCCCTCTTTCTTTCTCTCTCTCCCCCTTTCTTTCTCTCCCCTCCCCTCTCCCCCTCTCTTTCTTTCTCTCTCCCCCCCCCTCTCTTTCTTTCTCTCTCTCCCCCTCTCTTTCTCTCTCTCCCCTCTTTCTTTCTCTCTCCCCCTCTCTTTCTTTCTCTCTCCCCTCTCTCTCTCTTTCTCTCTCTCCCCCTCTCTTTCTTTCTCTCTCTCTCCCTCTCCCCCTCTTTCTTTCTCTCTCTCCCCCTTTCTTTCTTACTCTCTTTTCTCTCTCCCCTCTTTCTTTCTCTCCCCTCCCCTCTCTCTCCCCCTCTTTCTTTCTCTCTCTCCCTCTCTCTTTCTCTCTCTCCCCTCTTTCTTTCTCTCTCACCCCTCTCTCTCCCTCTCTTTCTTTCTCTCTCACCTCTCTTTCTCTCTCTCCCCCCTCTCTTTCTCTCTCTCCCCATCTCTTTCTTTCTCTCTCTCTCTCTCTCCCTCTCCCCCCTCTCTTTCTTTCTCTCTCTCCCCCTTTCTTTCTTACTCTCTTTTCTCTCTCCCCTCTTTCTTTCTCTCCCCGCCCCTCTCTCTCCCCCTCTCTTTCTCTCTCTCCCCTCTTTCTTTCTCTCACCCCTCTCTCTCTCTCCCCTCCCCCCCTCTCTTTCTTTCTTT
>CM038718.1:8723621-8911121 GCA_021613375.1 Megaleporinus macrocephalus
AGATAACATTGGCCTGCGAGGAACAAACAATGGTTTGTATATCCAGAACAGGGCTGTTCTCTTGAACTGAGACTGGGGCTGGGTGATAAAACGATAACGATAATTATCGCGAAATAAGGTTTCCTCCATAGAAAGTCGATAGAATTAAGTTCCGTCCATGTTTTGAGTGACAACTTGTATAGCCAATGAGAAATAAGAATAGGGCCGCCTCAGACCAATCACATTCTAGCCATTTCATATTTGGTTGAAGCACATAGCACACACAGCAACAGCCTGCTTAACACAATGTCTGTGTGTAAATACTGTTCATGTGTGTCTCTACTATATTTTATATATATATATATTATATGTGTGTTTAATTTATTTAAATTTATAGAAAATAAATCAAAAATTCTCAATTAAAGTAAAAAGGAAATAGTGATTTGATTTATATCGTGATATATATCGATATCGACTGATATGAAAAAAATTATCGTGATAAGATTTTTTCTCATATCGCCCAGAGACTCAACCTCAACCACTAAAAGCTGTTTCTCCAGCTGCCTGCTGTTAAATCCAGGGCCGCTGACCACACGCCCAGCTGTGTTTGACCAAACAGTGTTAACTAGAAAAAAAAGTGCAGTCCCTGAAGGAAACGTTGCGAGGAACGAGGGATGAATAAACGACAAGTCAAGGAGAGCGGGTCAGTGTGTTTTGGGGACCTGCCCTGAGTGAGTACAGGCAGTTTGGAGGCTGTAGGTTGAACGAAACCTTAATGTTTGGGTGCGCTCAAGAATGAATGGGACTCTATGGGGGGAAAAAAGAGGGATGAAAAAAACGAGGAACAGACGAGTGTGGGTCAAACCAACACTGCAGTCGTGGTTGGGGGTCTGCCCTGAGCCAGAGTATGTGAAACGCTGTGTGTCTGTCAAGCAGTAGTTCAGTAGATTGTTATAGTGTTGGTTTGCACTCGTCTGTTTGTCTTTTTTTTGTTCCATCCCTCTTTTTTCCCCATAAAGTCCTATTCATTTTTGGACACACCCCCAACCTGATTGATTAATTTAACCCACAGCCTCCAAACTGCACGTACTCTTAAGCCAGATCCCCAAACTCCAATCCACAGGCATACTGACCCGCACTCCTCTATTTGTTGTTTTTTCATCCCTCGTTCCTCCCATAGAATCCCATTCATTTTTGGTTAAACCCAAACATTACAGTTTCATTCGACCTGAAGCCCCCAAACTGCCTGTACTCACTCAGGGCAGACCCTCAACCTGTAATCCACAGACATACTGACCCACACTCCTCTATTTGTTGTTTATTCATCCCTCGTTCCTCCCATAGGATCCCATTCATTTTAGGCCAAACCCAAACATTGCAGTTTCGTTCAACCTGCAGCCCCCAAACTGCCTGTACTTACTCAGGGCAGACCCCCAACCTGTAATCTACAGACATACCCACCCGCACTCCTCTATTTGTTGTTTATTCATCCCTCGTTCCTCCCATAGGATCCCATTCATTTTTGGTCAAACCCAAACATTACAGTTTCATTCAACCTGCAGCCCCCAAACTGCCTGTACTCACTCAGGGCAGACCCCCAACTTGTAATCTACAGAACAAACCCACCCGCACTCCTCTATTTGTCGTTCATGCGTCACCATCCCGCAATTTTCCTTTAATATTTAACCCCCTTAAAAGTAATCAGAACTGGACTACGACTGGCCACTTAAACTGTTCCAGGATAAAAGCCCCTCTTAATTCAAGCCCGGTCGATCAGACAGCAAATCTGACCGACAGCTTTGAAAACTAAAGAGCATTTGAGGAAATGCACGAGAGGCTGAGAAATGCTACCCAACGCAAGTGCTGTTGGATCAGTTGTGAGGAAATGGAATGTGTGTCATACCACCCAGGCACTGCCCGGAGAGGGGCGTCCCTCAAAACTCAAGAGGGGGAAATGCTAGGGAAGCCACAGGTGGACACAACTTCTTGGTCAAACTTTGGTGGGGCCCAAACCTAACATTGTTCGTTCCTTAACCAACACCATCCCAACAGTGAAGCATGGGGGTGGTAGCATCATGGTGTGGGGATGCTCTTCTTCAGCGGGGAGTGGATCTTGTTAAAACCAAAGGACGGAAGGCTGGCATTCTAATGCTCTACAATGACCGAGTCCAATTCATTTAAAAACTGGTGGTGGTATTGCCTGGAAGAATTGCACTATAAATGGCATTCGCAAACCAAAAATATTTCTATTTAATTATTACTAATATTAATTTTAATTTTTTTGCTCAAAATAAAAATTATATTAAATGTTTATTAGAAACCAGTTTATATATGACTTTATTTTATAAAAAAAATAAGTAAATATATTTGATGTGTTTAATTTTATTAGCAGCCTATAATAACATTTTTAGTACAAAGAACATCGTCCAGGATCCATCACACCCTAGACATCATCTGTTCCAGTATCTTCCCTCAGGCCGGCGTTTCAGACAGTTGAGGATCAAGACCTCCAGACTACAGAGAGGCTTCTTCCCACACGCCATCACACTCATGAACATCTGAACATCACACATTCACTACATTCTGAATACAGTCTACTACATACATCCATATCCAGATGTTCTCTCACTCTTCTTTCTCTGTACAGTCTACTACATACATACATCCATATCCAGATGTTCTCTCGCTCTTCTTTCTCCGTACAGTCTACTACATACATACATCCATATCCAGATGTTCTCTCACTCTTCTTTCTCTGTACAGTCTACTACATACATACATCCATATCCAGATGTTCTCTCACTCTTCTTTCTCTATACAGTCTACTACATACATACATCCATATCCAGATGTTCTCTCACTCTTCTTTCTCTATACAGTCTACTACATACATACATCCATATCCAGATGTTCTCTCACTCTTCTTTCTCTGAACAGTCTACTACATACATCCATATTCAGATGTTCTCTCACTCTTCTTTCTCTTTACAGTCTACTACATACATACATCCATATCCAGATGTTCTCTCACTATTCTTTCTCTGTACAGTCTACTACATACATACATCCATATCCAGATGTTCTCTCACTCTTCTTTCTCTATACAGTCTACTACATACATACATCCATATCCAGATGTTCTCTCACTCTTCTTTCTCTGAACAGTCTACTACATACATCCATATTCAGATGTTCTCTCACTCTTCTTTCTCTGTACAGTCTACTACATACATACATCCATATCCAGATGTTCTCTGCAGATGGCTGCAGTGAAACATCTCCATGGTATCTCCTATTCAACCTCATCCCCTTCGACTGACCTCTTGCTGAGCTCGGGCCCGTTCCAGGTCTAGTTCTCCATCAGGTCCGGTCCCGTCAGCTAGAACCTGCTCCGTATCGGTCAGCCACTGAGAGACGTCGTTCATGTCACAGTGAAACCTTCTCCACTCTTCAACGGCGCGGTCAAAAGACCTACAGACACACAAAACACAGAACCACTCACCTTCATTTCTCATGGATCTGACCTTAAGTGGACAGAAGAGGGCCCACATGCACAAGTCTTTCCAGGGGTCTCCTCCTGGTCAGAGCTCTGTTCTGTACTATGACAGCCCTCACAGCTGAAACACTACTTATAACTTCAATATGAGTGGGCGGGGCTAAACTGCTGTAGGTTGAATGAGTGAGAGATGGTAAATGACTTGGTTCTCATGACGTCACAGAAACAACGAATACCAAATAGACCACCTGCTTACAGCTACAAAGCATAGCAGCCCACTGGCCCACTAACATCAGCTTTCTAAGCTGCTGTCCATCATGTTCTAACTGAAAATGCTCCACTTATTAAGTAATCTTTTTTAAATGTATATTTATACAACCTAAAGTGATAATACCCGCCCACTACAAACTCAGTACATGCTTGCGGACCACTAGAGGGCGCTACATGGCCCCCATCGTGTTTTCTGTTGTGTTTTTTATAACTGCGTAAGTGCTGAAACAGAGCACTGTGGGATATTTAAGCCAGCGAAGGACATTTACGATGCCTTCAAAAAAAAAAAAAAACCTGGCACTTCAACAAATAAAAAAAAAAAAGAACAGAACCAGATCAGGCCTTCAACACACTAGTCGTATTACTTGGACTATTTTGAATGTGAGTCAGTCCGATAACTCCAGAATGGACTGGTATGTGAGGCAGTGGAATAGAACGGCACCCACACATGAGCAAAGGTCAGCTGACTGAAGCTAATTACTTCTCAAGCTTCTAACATCGACACCATTCAGCTCACTTCTCTATTGTGTGTGATACTCAGTACCTGGGTTTCAGACCAAGGCTACTTGGTTTACTCGCTCTTTCATTTAAGATATCAGAGGAAAAGAGGCAGCATGAATATTCAGTCGGGATGTTTCACAGGCCTTACAGTAAACGCTCTGTAGAAAGTGGAGGTTAGAGAAGGTCAGTAATACGACTCGTAATAAAAAGTGTTTACATCTCGCAGGGAGCTCAGTGCACACTCAGACTAAAGACTCACATACAGACAACAAGATTTCTTCTCACTGGCTGTACAACCGTATGTCAACAGAAATTATATAAGGTTGTGATATGCTAATGTGTAAAGTGCTGACTCACTCTTTGTGCTGGTTATATAGTTAATGTGTAAAGTGCTGACTCACTCTTTGCGCTGGTTATATAGTTAATGTGTAAAGTGCTGACTCAATCTTTGCGCTGGTTATATAGTTAATGTGTAAAGTGCTGACTCAATCTTTGAGTGTTTATAAAGTTAATGTGTAAAGTGCTGACTCACTCTTTGCGCTGGTTATATAGTTAATGTGTAAAGTGCTGACTCACTCTTTGTGCTGGTTATATAGTTAACGTGTAAAGTGTTGACTCACTTATTGCACTGGTTATATAGTTAATGTGTAAAGTGCTGACTCTGAGTGTTTATAAAGTTAATGTGTAAAGTGCTGACTCACTCTTTGAGTGTTTATATAGTTAATGTGTAAAGTGCTGACTCACTCTTTGTGCTAGTTATATAGTTAACGTGTAAAGTGTTGACTCACTTATTGCACTGGTTATATAGTTAATGTGTAAAGTGCTGACTCTGAGTGTTTATATAGTTAATGTGTAAAGTGCTGACTCAATCTTTGAGTGTTTATATAGTTAATGTGTAAAGTGCTGACTCACTCTTTGTGCTGGTTATATGCTAATGTGTAAAGTGTTGACTTACTTATTGCACTGGTTATATAGTTAATGTGTAAAGTGCTGACTCTGAGTGTTTATACAGTTAATGTGTAAAGTGCTGACTCACTCTTTGCACTGGTTATATAGTTACTGTGTAAAGTGCTGACTCACTCTTTGTGCTGGTTATATGCTAATGTGTAAAGTGTTGACTTACTTATTGCACTGGTTATATAGTTAATGTGTAAAGTGCTGACTCACTCTGAGTGGTTATATAGTTAATGTGTAAAGTGCTGACTCACTCTGAGTGGTTATATAGTCAGGTGTAAGGTGGTTATAAGGTTAATAAATAAAGTGCTGACTCACTCTGAGTGGTTATATAGTTAATGTGTAAAGTGCTGACTCACTCTGAGTGGTTATATAGTCAGGTGTAAGGTGGTTATAAGGTTAATAAATAAAGTGCTGACTCACTCTGAGAGGTTATATAGTTAATGTGTAAAATGCTGACTTATTGTTAGTGATGGCTGTACATGTGGTTAATGTGTAAAGTGCTGACTCACTCTTTGTGTGGTTATATAGTTAATGGGTAAAGTGCTGACTCACTCTACACATGTATTCCATGTATGAACAGCAGACTCACCCTTTGCGCTGGTTGTACATGCGGTTGACTCTGTCCCATTCTGCATTGAGCTGAGTCAGAGCATCCCCTATCTGCACCACTTCCTGTCTGGAGGCCTCCTGGATCACATCAGGCTGACGTTCATTTAACACGGTCACCTGCTCACCCAGACGCTCCAAACTCTCCTTTATATTCTATAGAGAGAGAGAGAGAGAGAGAGAGAGAGAGAGAGAGAGAGAGAGAGAAAGAGAAAGAGAGAGAAAAGCGAAAGAGCGAAAGAAAGAGAAAGAAAAAAGAGAGAGAAAGAGTGAGAGAGAGAGAGCGAGAGAGAGAGAGACAGAAAGACAGAGAGAGAGAGAGAGAGAGAGAGAAAGAGAACAAGAGAGAGATAGACAGAAAGAAAGAGCGAGAGAGAGAAAGAGAAAAAAAGAGAGAGCGCAAGAGAGAGCACAAGAGAGAGAGAGAAAGAGTGAAAGAAAGATAGGGAGAGAAAGAGCAAAAGAGAGAGGGAGAGCAAAAGAGCGAAAGAGAGAGAAAAAAGAAAAGAGAAAGAGCAAAAGAGAGCGAGAGAAAGAGCGTGAGAGAGAGCAAGAGCGAATCAGAGAGAGAGAGCGAGAAAGAGCGAAAGAAAGAGAGAGAGAGAGAGAAAGGAAAGAAATAGAGAAAGAGCGAGAGAGAGAGAGAGAAAAATAAGAAAGAAAGCGAAAGAAAGAAAGAGAGAAAGCGTGTGAGAGAGAAAAAGAGCGAATCAGAGAGAGAGAGCATGAGAGAAAGAGTGAAAGAGAGAGAGAAAAAAAGCAAGAGAGAGAGAGAGAGAAAGAAAGAAAGAAAGAAAGAAAGAAAGAAAGAAAGAAACAGAGCTCATGACACCACAATAAGGAACTAACACGGAAAGTGAGACGCAATTAAAAAAATAAAAAAGCCCGACAGGGAAAAGGGGCTCCACCCCTTCCAACCATGGTCATCAGGGCCCCTCACGTACCCTCAGCGTGTCCTCCTGGCTGGAGAAGTCTTCAAACAGACCACTGCTGAGCTCAGAGGAGTTGAGGAGCAGCTCGTTGTCAGCCATGGCCAGCAGAACCTTGTTGATGTCCAGCAGGTATGCAGATGGAGAGAGGGAGGCATTCCTGTCCTCTTGAGGGAAGGAGGAAACGAGATAACGGGAGTCAACGGTGACCTCCACAACCCGGCGAGTCCTGATGATGTGTATCTCCTACAGAAGGAAGTAGAAAGACAGGAGGAGACTATGAAGTGCAGAGGTGGGCAATAGAAAGATATTTCTCATTAAACTTAGATCATAATGACAACATACTCTTCTAAGCCTCAGCACCTAAAGCTGCACTGTGTAAGAGTTGGGGATTTGGAGACCCCTTTGGCGGAAATGTGGAATTGCATGCCGAATCACAGAAAAGCATTTCGCAACACCTCCTGGGACCTCCTTCCCAACGAATGATCCCCACCATGTGACCCCATGTGAAATATATATATATATATACCCTGTAGCGAGTCTGTAATAGTTGCAGTCTCCTGCGTATCTCCTCTCTATTCTCCTCAGGAACAGACAGCAGCACCTCCTCTCCTCTCCTCAACACCTCCTCTACGCGAGCTTTCTCCTCATCCAGCTGAAATTACACAAACAAGTATATTACACTGTTGTAGTCCAAAGTCAAAGCTCTTCGTTGCCATGTGCGCGTGCAAAGCAATGAGCTAGAAGTACAGCTACAACAGAAATTAGAGTTTGCACATTAGTGAACATACAGCAGCTCAAAGTACGCAAAGTGTGTGTACCTTGTCATCATCAGGCACGTGTGTGTCGTCCTGCAGCTCCAGCGCGTCAAGCACTGCCTGCAACTCCGCATCGAAGTCCTGCAGCTCAGCGGAGGAGAGAGGGGCCGACGTCTCCATCAGTACCACCTGCTGCTGCGGCTCCACGTCACCAGGCTCCAGACCCACTGAGCGCTGATCAGAGACCCAAATCACTCATCAGAGACCCCTTCACACAGCTGAGCCATGGAGTTCACATACAGCTGCAACTACTGAACATACATCTAAGAATTCTATAGAATATTATATACCTTCAATCTATAAGCATAAGGGGAGGCACATGGATGGGGGGGGGTGTATACCTACTGATGCTTTTATTATTTTTTTTTTTTTGCTTTTTAAGCTTATTATAAAAATGAATTGAACACTTCACTAACAAACCAAGCGAATCCAGGAATCCTGCCCAATCTGGCAACCCTGATGTGGGTCCCTTACCTGGGCGGCTTTGATGTGCTGCGCCACCTTGTGGAAGTTGCGGTTGAGATCAGCTAGCTTGGGCTCCACTAGCTCCCTGCACGCGGGGCCCCTGCTGGTCATCAGGACAACCGCCTGATCGCGAGCACCGTCCACTCTCGCGCTCATCGCCTCTAATTCACTCAGCACAGCCTAGAGAGAGAGAGAGAGAGAGAAAGAGAGAGAGAGAGAGAGAGAGAGAGAGAGAGAGAGAGAGAGAGAGGTGGAGGCAGAGGCAGAGAGAAGCAGTGACAGACACAGAGAGACAGAGAAAATGAGAGAGAGAAAAACAGAGAGACGCATTGAGAGAGGTAGAGAGACAAAGAGAGGCAGAGAGACGCAGTGAGAGAGACAGAGACACAGAGAGACAGAGAAAAAGAGACAGAGACGCAGTGACAGACGCAGAGAGACAGAGAAAATGAGAGAAAGACAGAGAGACAGAGATGCATTGAGAGAGGTAAAGAGAGACAAAGAGAGGCAGAGACAGAGACACAGGAGAAGGAGAAAAAGAGACAGAGAGGTGCAGTGACAGACGCAGAGAGACAGACAGAGAGACAGAGAAAAAGAGATGAGAAAATGAGAGAGAGAAAGACAGAGCAACACAGAGATGCATTGAGAGAGGTAGAGAGACAGACAAAGAGAGGCAGAGAGGCGCAGTGAGAGAGGCAGAGACACAGAGAGAATAAGAAAAAGAGACAGAGAGACACATTGAAAGAGGCAAAGAGACGCAGTGAGCGAGGCAGAGACACAGAGGAAATAAGAAAAATAGACAGAGAGACACATTAAGAGAGGCAGAGAGACGCAGTAAGAGAGGCAGAGACACAGAGAAAGAGAAGCAGAGAGATGCAGTGAGAGAGGCAGAGACACAGAGAGAAAGAGAGGCAGAGAGACGCAGTGAGAGAGAGGCAGAGACACAGAGAGAAAGAGAGGCAGAGAGGCGCAGTGAGAGAGGCAGAGAGACGCAGTAAGAGAGGCAGAGAGGCAGAGACACAGAGAGAAAGAGAGGCAGAGAGACGCAGTGAGAGAGGCAGAGAGATGCAGTGAGAGAGGCAGAGACACAAAGAAAGAGAAAGAGAGGCAGAGACACGCAGTGAGAGAGGCAGAGAGATGCAGTGAGAGAGGCAGAGACACAGAGAAAGAGAGGCAGAGAGACGCAGTGAGAGAGGCAGAGAGACGCAGTGAGAGAGGCAGAGACACAGAGAGAAAGAGAGGCAGAGAGACGCCGTGAGAGAGGCAGAGAGACGCAGTGAGAGAGGCAGAGACACAGAGAGAAAGAGAGGCAGAGAGACGCAGTGAGAGAGGCAGAGAGACGCAGTGAGAGAGGCAGAGACACAGAGAGAAAGAGAAAGAGAAGCAGAGAGACGCAGTGAGAGAGGCAGAGAGACGCAGTGAGAGAGGCAGAGACACAGAGAGAAAGAGAGGCAGAGAGACGCAGTGAGAGAGGCAGAGAGACGCAGTGAGAGAGGTAGAGAGACGCAGTGAGAGAGACAGAGACAGAGAGAGAAAGAGAGGCAGAGAGACGCAGTGAGAGAGGCAGAGAGACGCAGTGAGAGAGGTAGAGAGACGCAGTGAGAGAGGCAGAGACAGAGAGAGAAAGAGAAAGAGAGGCAGAGACACAGAGAGAAAGAGAGACAGAGAGACGCAGTGAGAGAGGCAGAGAGACGATTTTAACCAGGTCTGACACAAATACAAACATAACAGACACACAGATGAAAGACAGGGTTGGCGTCTAACCTTCACCACCGTCTCTCTCTCGGCTGCACGGAGCTTCTCCGTCTCGTCTAGACGAATCTCAGTCTGGTAGACCCACGTGCTGATGTGAGCCAGATTCTCATCAAACATCTCAACCTCGCTCCGATGATTCTACAACACACAAACACACAAACACACACGCATTACTACTCTTACAAGATCCTAAGCACTATACTGAGCTGTACTTACTGTTAGACTGCAAAAACTACACCCTTCAGATTCATACTGGATTAACACCACTCCACAATTATTACTGTTAGACTGCAAGAACTACATTCTTCAGATTCATACTGGATTAACACCACTCCGCAATTATTATTGTTAGACTGCAAGAACTACATTCTTCAGATTCATACTGGATTAACATCACTCCACAATTATTATTGTTAGACTGCAAAAACTACACCCTTCAGATTCATACTGGATTAACACCACTCCGCAATTATTATTGTTAGACTGCAAGAACTACATTCTTCAGATTCATACTGGATTAACACCACTCCGCAATTATTATTGTTAGACTGCAAAAACTACACCCTTCAGATTCATACTGGATTAACACCACTCCACAATTATTATTGTTAGACTGCAAGAACTACATTCTTCAGATTCATACTGGATTAACACCACTCCGCAATTATTATTGTTAGACTGCAAAAACTACACCCTTCAGATTCATACTGGATTAACACCACTCCGCAATTATTATTGTTAGACTGCAAAACTACACCCTTCAGATTCATACTGGATTAACACCACTCCGCAATTATTATTGTTAGACTGCAAAAACTACACCCTTCAGATTCATACTGGATTAACACCACTCCGCAATTATTATTGTTAGACTGCAAAAACTACACCCTTCAGATTCATACTGGATTAACACCACTCCGCAATTATTATTGTTAGACTGCAAAAACTACACCCTTCAGATTCATACTGGATTAACACCACTCCGCAATTATTATTGTTAGACTGCAAAAACTACACCCTTCAGATTCATACTGGATTAACATCACTCCGCAATTATTACTGTTAGACTGCAAAAACTACACCCTTCAGATTCATACTGGATTAACACCACTCCGCAATTATTATTGTTAGACTGCAAAAACTACACCCTTCAGATTCATACTGGATTAACACCACTCCGCAATTATTATTGTTAGACTGCAAAAACTACACCCTTCAGATTCATACTGGATTAACATCACTCCGCAATTATTACTGTTAGACTGCAAAAACGACACCCTTCAGATTCATACTGGATTAACACCACTCCGCAATTATTATTGTTAGACTGCAAAAACTACACCCTTCAGATTCATACTGGATTAACACCACTCCGCAATTATTATTGTTAGACTGCAAAAACTACACCCTTCAGATTCATACTGGATTAACACCACTCCGCAATTATTATTGTTAGACTGCAAAAACTACACCCTTCAGATTCATACTGGATTAACATCACTCCGCAATTATTACTGTTAGACTGCAAAAACGACACCCTTCAGATTCATACTGGATTAACACCACTCCGCAATTATTATTGTTAGACTGCAAAAACTACACCCTTCAGATTCATACTGGATTAACACCACTCCGCAATTATTATTGTTAGACTGCAAAAACTACACCCTTCAGATTCATACTGGATTAACATCACTCCGCAATTATTACTGTTAGACTGCAAAAACGACACCCTTCAGATTCATACTGGATTAACACCACTCCGCAATTATTATTGTTAGACTGCAAAAACTACACCCTTCAGATTCATACTGGATTAACACCACTCCGCAATTATTATTTTTAGACTGCAAGAACTACATTCTTTAGATTCATACTGGATTAACACCACTCCGCAATTATTATTATTAGACTGCAAAAACTACACCCTTCAGATTCATACTGGATTAACACCACTCCACAATTATTATTGTTAGACTGCAAAAACTACACCCTTCAGATTCATACTGGATTAACACCACTCCGCAATTATTATTGTTAGAATGCAAAAACTACACCCTTCAGATTCATACTGGATTAACATCACTCCACAATTATTATTGCTAGACTGCAAAAACTACACCCTTCAGATTCATACTGGATTAACATCACTCCACAATTATTATTGTTAGACTGCAAAAACTACACCCTTCAGATTCATACTGGATTAACACCACTCCGCAATTATTATTGTTAGACTGCAAGAACTACATTCTTCAGATTCATACTGGATTAACACCACTCCGCAATTATTATTGTTAGACTGCAAAAACTACACTCTTCAGATTCATACTGGATTAACACCACTCCGCAATTATTATTGTTAGACTGCAAAAACTACACTCTTCAGATTCATACTGGATTAACACCACTCCACAATTATTATTGTTAGACTGCAAAAACTACACCCTTCAGATTCATACTGGATTAACACCACTCCACAATTATTATTGTTAGACTGCAAAAACTACACCCTTCAGATTCATACTGGATTAACACCACTCCGCAATTATTATTGTTAGACTGCAAAAACTACATCCTTCAGATTCATACTGGATTAACATCACTCCGCAATTATTACTGTTAGACTGCAAAAACTACACCCTTCAGATTCATACTGGATTAACACCACTCCACAATTATTATTGTTAGACTGCAAAAACTACACCCTTCAGATTCATACTGGATTAACACCACTCCGCAATTATTATTATTAGACTGCAAAAACTACACCCTTCAGATTCATACTGGATTAACACCACTCCACAGTTATTATTGTTAGACTGCAAAAACTACACCCTTCAGATTCATACTGGATTAACACCACTCCGCAATTATTATTGTTAGACTGCAAAAACTACACCCTTCAGATTAATACTGGATTAACACCACTCCGCAATTATTATTGTTAGACTGCAAAAACTACACCCTTCAGATTCATACTGGATTAACACCACTCCGCAATTATTATTGTTAGACTGCAAAAACTACACCCTTCAGATTCATACTGGATTAACATCACTCCGCAATTATTACTGTTAGACTGCAAAAACGACACCCTTCAGATTCATACTGGATTAACACCACTCCGCAATTATTATTGTTAGACTGCAAAAACTACACCCTTCAGATTCATACTGGATTAACACCACTCCGCAATTATTATTTTTAGACTGCAAGAACTACATTCTTTAGATTCATACTGGATTAACACCACTCCACAATTATTATTATTAGACTGCAAAAACTACACCCTTCAGATTCATACTGGATTAACACCACTCCACAATTATTATTGTTAGACTGCAAAAACTACACCCTTCAGATTCATACTGGATTAACACCACTCCGCAATTATTATTGTTAGAATGCAAAAACTACACCCTTCAGATTCATACTGGATTAACATCACTCCACAATTATTATTGTTAGACTGCAAAAACTACACCCTTCAGATTCATACTGGATTAACATCACTCCACAATTATTATTGTTAGACTGCAAAAACTACACCCTTCAGATTCATACTGGATTAACACCACTCCGCAATTATTATTGTTAGACTGCAAGAACTACATTCTTCAGATTCATACTGGATTAACACCACTCCGCAATTATTATTGTTAGACTGCAAAAACTACACTCTTCAGATTCATACTGGATTAACACCACTCCACAATTATTATTGTTAGACTGCAAAAACTACACCCTTCAGATTCATACTGGATTAACACCACTCCACAATTATTATTGTTAGACTGCAAAAACTACACCCTTCAGATTCATACTGGATTAACACCACTCCTAAATTACTACCATCACTGCAGATTCATACCGGATTAAAATCACTCCACAATTACTGATGTATATACTGTAAAACTACACACACAAAGCACAGATTCATACTGGATTAAAATCATTGTACATTTACTACAGTCAGTGTGTAAACACTTAAAATACATACACTTAACATCACTCCTAAATTATTACTGGGACCAAGTGTGAGGCAACCCGAGTACACACCAGCACGGCACTAAGCCAGTCCTCCGTGAGAGTGCGGACTCGCTCCCATCCCTCGTTCAGGACGAACAGCTGCTCCTCCAGCTGAGCCTCACTGCCTTCCACCAGAGCCTGCAGGGCGGCGCTGTTCTCCATCACTTTAGACAGCTCTGCCTTTTTACTGTCACTCTCCTTCAGCAGACCCTACAGAACAGACGCAGAGTCATTCACTCTCACACTCGTTTAGAGAACATCACAACATTTAACACACCTGTATATACACTCACACTGTGACTCCTACCAGCTATTACTTCTAATAAATTACTATTATTTCATTCACTGACTAACTGAGCTGCTATACATTCAGCAAAGCTGGTGGAGGCTCCTCATTCATGATGCATCAAATGAACACAATATGGAATCATATTGCCCCCTAAACTTCCTGCAGTCAGAACCATCATCAGCACCTAAACCACTCTGTTTCACTCCCACACACTCACGTTAGCCCAGGCGATCTCTGCCTCTATATCAGCAGGCATGTCCCCTGTGTTGATCTTCTGCTCGAGCTGCGCATGTGTGGACGTCATCCAGTCCTGCAGGGCGGCGCGGTCCTTCAGCAGCTTCTGAGACAGAGTCAGAGCTTTCTCCAGCTCCTGCTTCCCCTCCGTCACCTAAACACACAGGCAGCTTTACTCAGTTTGAAGTGGGCTGGTACGTCACTAAGTTTATATAAACATACACATAAAAAAGATTAACGTAATAATTAAGAGTGCTCAATATAAATCCTAACAGAGGCCTGGCACTGATACAGACAGTGAGCTAGTCAGAGATCTGAAACCACTTCCAGACCAACTCTGGACCAGGCCACTGCCGGTGGAACACAGTCTATGATCATACGAGGGAGAGCCATCAGTAAATCTCTCTTCTTCTTCTTTTTCTTCTTCTAGCAGCACATCAGCGCCGCACTGTCAGCATTCAGATTCTATCGTATCGTCCGACTCTTTACAGACGCTCGTATCTTCCTGCAGCACCAGCTGCTGTTAAACACCAAACAAGCCGTAACAGCAATGTTTGATTTGAGCTCCTGAATCTCGGAGCAGATTTCTGAATAAGCATCAGCAACTCAAGCAAACAAAGATGCAGGTCTTAGGTTGCCCACCACTTGTGTGTGTGTGTGTGTTTAACTGTACGGTGAAAGCTTGATAGATCCATACCAAACAAGGTTTGTGTGAAAGTGCCCTCATTCCTGTATGTGTATGTATGTATATGTATGCCTGTGTGTGTGTGTGGGTGTGTATGAGTATATGTATGCATTTGTGTGTGTCTGTGTATGTATGTATGTATGTATGTATGTATGTATGAGTATATGTATGCGCGTACGTGTGTGTGTGTGTACATACATATGTGTGGGTGTGTATGAGTATGTGTATGTATGTATGTATGTATGTATGTTGGTGTGTGTGTGTGTGTGTGTGTGTGTGTGTGTGTGTATGTATGGGTGGGTGTATAAATGTGTATGTGTGTGTGTATGTATGTATGTATGTATGAGAATGTGTTTGTGTATGTATGAATTTGTGTGTGTGTATGAATGTTTGTGTGTATGTATGTATGTATGAATGTTTGTGTGTATGTATGTATGTATGAATGTGTGTGTATGTATGTATGTATGTATGAATGTGTATGTGTGTGTGTGTGTGTGTACGTACATATGTGTGGGTGTGTATGAGTATATGTATGCATTTGTGTGTGTCTGTGTATGCATGTATGAGTATATGTATGCGCGTGCGTGCGTGTGTGTGTACATACATATGTGTGGGTGTGTATGAGTATGTGTATGAGTATATATATATATATATATATATATATATATATATATATGCGTGTGTGTGTTTGTATGTATGTATGTATGTTGGTGTGTATGTATGTATGTGTGGGTGTATAAGTGTGTGTGTGTGTGTGTGTGTGTGTGTGTATGCATGCATGTATGTATAAATGTGTATGTATGTATGTATGTATGTAAATGTATGCGCACGTGTGTGTGTATGTATGTATGTGTGGGTGTGTATGAGTATATGTATATGTGTGTGTGTGTGTGTTTGTGTATGTGTGAGTATATGTATGTATGTGTGTATGAGTATATGTATGTATGTATGTATGTGTGAGTATATGTATGTATGTGTGGGTGTGTATGAGTATATGTATATGTGTGTGTGTGTGTGTGTGTATGTATGTATGTGTGAGTATATGTATGTATGTGTGGGTGTGTATGAGTATATGTATATGTGTGTGTGTGAGTATATGTATGTATGTGTGGGTGTGTATGAGTATATGTATATGTGTGTGTGTGTTTGTGTATGTGTGAGTATATGTATGTATGTGTGGGTGTGTATGAGTATATGTATATGTGTGTGTGTGTGTGTTTGTGTATGTATGAGTATATGTATGTATGTATGTGTGTGCGTGTGTGCGAACCTGCGCTCCCAGCTCGTTGTAAAGCAGTTTTAGGGCAGTGAGCTGCTCGTCCATGCTTTTCGGATTCTCTGTCTGCTGTTTCTGTACGATCTGCCGTCCTGTTTTAATCACCGTCTCCACCTCCAGCTTCACCTCACTCAGCATCTTATACAGCTTCTGCATGCGCACAACACAGATACAGACAAAGACAGTGACTGCTCTGTGTGCTCTGGCTCTCTGGAGCTCTTCTGAAAGAGTGTGTGTGTATGTGTCCTGACCATGCAGCCGGCGAGGTGCGTCTGGATCTCCTCAGGCTGTGTGTCGGTGAGGTCCAGTATGTGCAGCTCGGCCCTGGCGCTCTCCAGAACCCTCTTACAGTCCAGCATTCGCTGCTCGAAGTTGGCCGGCTTCTGGAACAGCTGGAACTTGGTGTTGATCTCCCTCAGCTTCCTCTGCACAGGGAGGAGACACCAGCACCAATCGTTATCATCAACGAATATATGAATACATGACCTAAACACTGTCCTTTAGCTCAGAACCCCAAACTCTTTTTAAGTCTTATATTGAACCTAGCGAGTAATGGAAGGTTACACCCCACCAGTTAGCACTGAGGACCGCAACATACACCCCCACTGAGAACCACTTTTGTGCACTGATGTGGTTTTATGTCTCAAAACAGTCATAACTTACGAATACTCAACCTTTCCAACCTCTCTTTTTTTATTACCATGCCTTTAATACTGATATGTAAATGAGCTCTCTTCTGATTGGCTGTCCAATCAGAGGTAAGCTTGCCGACAGTGAGTATTGTTCCACTGATAGCTCCATTGACCATACTGGAGCACTTTGTAGTTCTACAATTACAGACTGTAGTCCATCTGATTCTGTGTATACTTTATTACCCTGTTCTTCAGTGGCCAGGACCTCCACCAGGACCACCACAGAGGATGGTGGTTCATTCTCAGCACTGCAGTGACACTGACGCACTGGTGTATGCGGAGTGGATCAGACACAGCAGGGCTGCTGAAGCTATTAAACACTTCAGTGTCACTGCTGGGCTGAGAATGATCTACTCACATTCAAGTAATATCTGCTCTGTGGTGGTCCTGTCGGGGGGTCCTGATCAACAGGGTAACAATGTATACAGAGAAACAGATGGACTACAGTCTGTAATGGGAGGCAGGTGTGGACGGCTCCTTGCGTTGAACTGGCACAGATGAAAAACTGCCTAAACAGATTATAGCTCACATCGCATCATAGCTAACAAGGGCTGCTAATTACCTCAGACTAACCATGCTCAATGTCGGGGGTGTAACTGCCCCTACAGGGGGGCATCAATATGAAATATAAGCAGTGATTGATAATACAAACACACTATATGAACAGGTTTGTTAATGCTTACAAAAGCATTGCGCCCTTGTGCAGCTTGTTAATGTTGGAGTGGAGCTGAAAATTGATTACAACACTGCCATCTAGTGGTAAGAGATTTAAACGCAACACACAATGATTCACTGTCTGCCAGGAATCTGTGTAGTGATACTGTGGTTTGAGAATCGATACAGTATCACCAAACATAATATCCCGATATTCAATATTTTGATATTTTCTTACATCCCTACTTTCTACTAAGTTCTAAGTATCTCCTTTTCTCAGTGAGGAGCTTCTTGGACAGCTACACATCCTTTCAGACCCATAGCGCTGAGGCGTTGCTCACTAGTTTCAACACCTGTGGATGTTCTCAGATCTAAAGAAAGAGTGAAGCTAGATGTTCTCCTCAATCTCTCAAACCTGAAAGCTTTAAGGAAGGAAAGGGCGGGGCAGTGTCTGACCTGCTGTTGGTCCAGCATGGTGCCACCACGCGCTGCTTTGCCTTCAGAAGCCGTCGCAGGAACGTTACCCACGTTCTTCTTGCGCAGCTCCTCTAGAGTGGCCTCCTGGGCTGCGATCTCAGCCTGGATCTCCTACAGGACAGAGGGCAGAGGTCAAGCACTAGAGCAATGAGTGATCAGTCTGAAATAAGGGTTTAAGTGGAGAAGGTGTGCATACATGACCAACATGAACTGAAATCAACAACTGTTACTGTAACAGTCAATCAGAAATGAGAACTTCTACATTCGATTAGGGGAAAACAACCAGCACCATCTTATCCACCCACCACCTTCTCCAACCACCTCCACCTAACCTTAAGAGACAATGCTCCTGTGGCCTGTGCGCTTGCTGTGTTGTGTTTGTCTGTATTTGCATGTACCTGAGCCTCCTGAGGCAGCTGAAAGGCATCGATGCGGTCAGTCAGGTAGGACGTCAGTGTTTGGTCTAGCTGAGTAAGAGCGTCTTGCAGGGTTTGCAAGGCCACCTCGTTCTCCTTCAGACTGCTCAGCTGCTGCTCCAGAGCCATCTGACGCACCACCGCCTACACACACCCCAGCCCCACATCAGAATGAGAAGACAGAGAAGGCAATACACAGTACTGTACTAACTAGGGCTGTGTATTGGCAAGAACCTGGCGATACAATACGTATCATGATACAGCGGTCATGATTCAATATATCACAATATATTGCGATTTTTCAAATCCTACTATTAAAACACACCGCTATATGAACAGGTTCCAATAGCATTGCACACTTGTGCTGCTTGTTAATGTTGGAGTGGAGCTGAAAATGGATTACAACATTGCCATCTAGTGGTCAGAGGTTTAAACAACACACAATGATTCACTGTCTGCCAGAATGTGTTTGTGTTTTTGAGAATCGATACAGTATCACTAAACATAATATCCCGATACTCGATATTTTCGATATTACACCCCTAGTACTAACTGTATGCATCAGTCATCACACACTTCATCAAACTGAGTTATTAAGTCATCTCAAATCCAACTTCTAAACAGGTTATAGCAGATGCCATACATAAGTGTCTCATATTACCAGTGCTCTGCCTAATATCATATCACCCTGACAGCTTATGTCACAGGCTAATTAACAGTGATGACACGATTACATTACCTGACATCATCTCTAATGACAACCCGTGACATGTTTAAGGCATGTGTACGTCAGTGTAAATGTCCATGTTGTGTCAGTCCATGTTTTCATGGCAGGCTCGGTACTGAGGCCATGTACGCACGCACCTGTTGGCTGAGCTCATCGTAGCGAGAGTTGAAGTTCTCCAGTTTCTCGCTGATGAGTTCGTCCAGAATCCCACCATCTATCAAAGTCTGGCCCAGCTCTCTGATCTGAGTCCTGTTGTCACCAGGGTGACGTAGAACTGACTCCAAAGTCTGGGGGTGCGGGGGGCAAAGAGTACAACTTCATATTAAAAATATATATATATATATATATATGTACAACAACATAGTGTTCCAGGGTGTTCACAAGCTTCGTTATTGAGGGCCATGCGGAGTTTCCCCTGTTAACAATAAGCACACGGTAGGTGAGGACTATAATGATTAGTAGCCATTTAGTAGTCATGAGATACTGGGTGTGTCACAAACCCTAGTGTGTCTCTAAGTAGGCTGTCTAGGTAGGCAGCTGTGTAAGTAGCAGCGTTCTCTCCTCATCTCTCCTCATAAACAGATTACTGAGACGCTCTAGTTAGAGAGAGATTGCGTCACGGCTTGTTCCCGCCCACTGCAGCACACAACCGGTGGGTTAGCTGGTTGCTGAGCTACCAGCCGGCATCCAAAACAATAGCCTGAGGCTTCCGCTAGCATAAATGCTAATGGCTCGAGTATAAAACTGAGAAATGGTGAAGGACTCGTTACAGAGTTGATAATAAAATACTGTTTTGTGTGATTATATGACCAGAAACACATTAAAACTCCAGAGAGAATCAAAATAACTCACATTTTAAAACTACTTCACTGCTCATAGATTAGCCTGCGTTGCATCATGGGATTGTCTTAGCGGTTGAGGAAGGTTTCTCAGTAGACAGTATGTTTAAGGTATGTAAGAATTGGGACAGTCTACATGTCGGGAGCGCATACTATGACGTAAAATGCTGTTTATGTAGACCCTCATTAGGTTTTGAGACACACCCACTATATGAGTATATAATTAGTCATGAGTACTATACGGCTACAAATCATTATAATCCTGACCTATAGTGTGCTTATTGTTAAATCTGCTTATTGCACACACACACACACACACACACACACACATTTGTGTGTGTATCTATATCTATCTATCCATCCATATATCCATATATATATATATATATATATACACACACACAAATACACGTCTCTGTCCAAAAAAACAATAGACAATGGAACCAGAAGTTTTTCCAAGGTAATACGGAGCATTTCTACTGGTCCATCGATCGACAAGTTGACCTGAAATTGACCTTATTTTTTTTAAACTTGTGAGTTTATATTGAAGGTTTTAATAGTTCCAGGTCATTTCATCCACTCTCATCTAGTCAAACAAATACAAATTCCTGTGAAGACCCTACACACGCCACATAAGATAGCAGCCCTGGATGGAGGTCCTGTAGTCTCATGGAGGTCCTAAAGTCTCAAGGCAAACCGAGTAAATGAAATATGAAAATATGTAATTATTATGAATGAATATATGTAAATATGAAAAAGGTGTATAAGATCAACTTGAGTGCTGATCAGACCTATGTGAGAACTGTGTGGGCGTGGCTAATGAGAGGCTTGACTCTGTGTCCAGCTTTCCTAGCCCAGCCCGCCACTCATACAGGACCAATATGATTGTCCAGCTTTTACGTGACGGAAAAGTCATGAATGAACAGATGTGTGGACGGACAGACGGATGGACAAATGGATGGACAAAGCAACATGTGGACGACAAATAGACAAACAGACAGACGGCCAAAGCAACGCACGATGGAACGGGCAAAGGAACGAGATCATTCTTTCCTGGGGAGACCACTGAAAACAACCCAGACCAGAGTGGGCCCGGAAGTGTGGCTGAGTGGCGTACCTCCAGGGCCTGGTTGACAGCCTCTGTGCTCTCCGGCAGGTTCTCCGTGGCCTGTAGGCTCTCCTCCAGACTGTTCAACCAGCCAGTCTCCACCTCCAGATACTGCAGCAGCTCGATCCAGCACGACCACACCTCCTACAACACAGGCCAGCTGCGGTCACACACACTGCAAACCTACCTAACGTAGCTCCAACTAAAGGTTCAATCTAAACTTTAATTTAACAACAACCTGAAATGAGCCTCCAGATCCATCACTAACTACCATTAAACCACTAACCTACAGCATGACCACGTCTCACAACAGCAGCAAACCATAAGTGGAGCAAAACACGACATACAAGACACACATTACTTAAAAACACAATATATAGTTCATCACAAGCATATCTTACAGAACAAGGTAACCGAATGACCATGTGACGTACTAGATAGAAAGAGTAGTGTACGCGTGGGTGCAGTACCTCCAGCGTGTGGCATTTGCTCTTGAAGCGGTCACACAGTTTGTGGTAGTTTTTCAGCACGCCTGTAAGCTCACTGCTCAGATCCTGACCACCGGGGGGCGTGGTTCTCATCAATACGTTAATACTGTCCTTCAAAATCTTCACTCGCACCTCCTTCTGCAACACATCCTCTTTAGCCCTCTGGAACACACACAGGTAACACAGGTACATGATACAGCACACTTACACACGCGTCTGTATCTCAGTGGTCACCAACCCAGCCTGACCCTCTGGATGACTATATCCCAGGGTTAGTGATCACCGCACTATTGTAAATATATAGAAGTCCACCTCCAAACACACACACACACACACACACACACACACAATATATATATAATACACTAGCACCACATATACATATACTGTATATAGTCACTGTCTTAAGAAAAACAAGCACCTCCAAAATAGTAACTTTACAGGAGAGAAGATCTTTTCGTGCAAGTCAATGGAACAAGATTTTCTTTTTCCACCTCATTTTGAAGCATTTCTATTGGTCCATTCATCATGAAACTTTCATGAGATATAAAGAGCAGCTGTCTTGTTCAAATGATGTAGAAAAATTTTAATCTAAAACAATATATATAATCCCCGCAATAGCTTAACCCCAAAAAACACTAATTATCAGCTTGCTATTAGGACTTTACTGATAAATTGGTTGTCTGATAATAAAGGCTGATATTTTGGTATTACACGTATCAGTCGACAGAAACAGGAAAATGAGGATGCGAATACTTGCAATGTTAGCATCACTCAGTCATTGCCAAAATAAAACATCTCCATTTTTGTTGATTTTCATTTTTCTACATGATTTGAATGCAACAGATGCTGTTTACATTGTCTGAAAATTTCAAGATGAACGGACCAACAGAAGTGCTCCAAAATAGCTTGTAAACATTTCTGGTTCCATTGACTTGCATTGAAAGTAAAGACAGTTTTTGTTCTCTCCTGTGAAGTTGACATTTTGGAGATTTCCAGTTTTTCACTGGACATACATACATATATATTACACACACACACACTGAGTGCAATGTACTTCTATACTCTGGTCACATAATCAGGTGGTTGAGGTGGTAAACAAAGTCATTCAGTGTGGTTTAATGTGAAATGCTCTCTTGCAAGTGAGTTGATTATATCAAAACCTATTCCGTTAGATGCCAAGATGTTTTTATTTGGTATATATCCCGAAAATCATAATCACCATACGTACGAGATGATTTTGATGGACCTTAGGTTTGAAAAAAAAAACTAATAATAGGACTGTATTAGACACAAACTATTAGACCAAATATTTCACATTGACATAACAGGGTGATCCTTTAATGTATTATCTCATATATAAAATCTAAATTAAAAAAATTACTCTCTATATCTATATTACAATGTCCTATCACTATCATGGAAATCCCCAGTGGGACCATGTTTTAAGAGGTGGTTAAATAAGATGTTATTTATTATACAACTGGATCGGTTACATTGCAGCAACGCCAAATCATATAAACGCTTCCAGAATGTTTGGAGAGTGGTTTTGAATAATCTGGAAGGGTCCTAGTCTGATACCAGTCCCAGTTTGATATTGGATATATTTCAGTTTGATCTATTGTCATTTATACTTTGCAATGCTTGAACTTGACAGCCTGTATTTTTTCTTTTTATTTATTTAATTTTATTATTATTTTTATTATTATATTATCTTTTTTTCGTTCCCTTTTTTGTTCTTGATGCTTTGGTGCTAGTTACTATTTCTGATTGCGTATTGTCATTATTAGCACATATACATACATATATATATATATATATATATATATATATATATATATATATATATATATATATATATATAAAACAATGTCCTATCACCACCACTCATTCGGTATGTTTCTCTACCAGGAACCATTTAAAACATACATATACGCTGTTATAAGCTATATATTTAAGTTATACACAACTTTCTAAATGAATTTCATTGGCTTTTGTACCTTCATCTCCTTCAGAGCCTCCTCCAGTTCCTCCGGACTTTTATACTCAAAGTCTCTCATGAGGAACTCCTCGTCCACCTGCGTCATCCACTCTCGCATCTCCGCCAGGTCCTTCCTCAGGTTCAGCGCTCGCTCCTGACTTTCACTCACCTGCTCCTGCTGCCTCAGCAACTGCACAGCACACACATGGTTACAGCTATATAAGTGAAGTACTGACAGCTCAGTATATGAGAAGGCAGGTGTTCTAGAATCTGGGAGCAGCTTCTCCTTCACTCATCACTCGCACACAATCCACTACGGTCTGACTGACCGGTCAGGGCGTCCACTCTCAGAGGACCCGGTGAAGCCCAGGAGTGCATCAGTGACTGACAGGTGGAGAGAAATGAAAACGCTGCCATGACAGTCTTCTCTTCCTCACCTGTTTGCTGAGCATCTCCCAACGTTTCTGCTTCTCCTCTAGGTCCTGCTGCCCCCATGAGGCCAGGCCTGGTATTGCACTCTGCTGTACGGCTGCCACGTTCTCTCCCATTAGTTTCAGAGACGACTCCACTGCCTCCATCTCTCCCACATACTCCTACAAACAGGGAAAGACGGACAAGAGACATGTACACAAATGGCAGGACTGGCAACGATGTGAAGTGGAATTTATCATCTTATTAAAGATAATATCAGAAATAAAATTGTTTATCTTAATTCCAAAAAAGGGGCTCAAGTTCGCAGTAAGCCTGACTAAGCTGAGTGAAAGGTTTGCATGAGCTTTAATGCTTCAACAGGTCAGGATGATATACCAGAGCTTGACCATTAAGAGCTTTATGTGTCATAAACAGAGTTAGTAGTGTAAAATGGCTAGTATTTACAGATATCAATAAACTTACAAACCCCAAACAATGTGCACTGGAGGTATGGTGCAAATGTAGTAAGTAATTAGGGCCAGATCGATCGATTATCATTTTCATGACAATATCAGCGGGTACCAGTAATACCATAATATCAGCCTATAATATCGGCCAACCAATATATCGGTTTAGCCCTAATAATAAGCTGATAATTAGTTTTTTGGGATTGCACCAGTGCTGGGATTTGAAATTGCCATCGCATACCAACCCATTTCATAGACAACCAGAACAGCATACAGTGCTGGAAACCCACCTGGATAACCACCTTACACCATACCCATAAGAGAGTCCCAAGGCAAAACTCCTAACACTACCTTCACCTACCTGTGTACAGGTAAACTGTAACACTACCTTCACCTACCTGTGCACAGGTAAACTGTAACACTACATTCACCTACCTGTATACAGGTAAACTGTAACACTACCTTCACCTACCTGTGCACAGGTAAACTGTAACACTACATTCACCTACCTGTATACAGGTAAACTGTATCACTACCTTCACCTACCTGTGTACAGGTCAACTGTATCACTACCTTCACCTACCTGTGTACAGGTCAACTGTATCACTACCTTCACCTACCTGTGTACAGGTAAACTGTAACACTACCTTCACCTACCTGTGTACAGGTAAACTGTAACACTACCTTCACCTACCTGTGTACAGGTAAACTGTAACACTACCATCACCTACCTGTGTACAGGTCAACTGTAACACTACCTTCACCTACCTGTGTACAGATAAACTGTATCACTACCTTCACCTACCTGTGTACAGGTAAACTGTAACACTACCTTCACCTACCTGTGTACAGGTCAACTGTAACACTACCTTCACCTACCTGTGTACAGGTCAACTGTAACACTACCTTCACCTACCTGTGTACAGGTCAACTGTAACACTACCTTCACCTACCTGTGTACAGGTCAACTGTAACACTACATTCACCTACCTGTGTACAGGTCAACTGTAACACTACATTCACCTACCTGTGTACAGGTCAACTGTAACACTACATTCACCTACCTGTGTACAGGTCAACTGTAACACTACATTCACCTACCTGTGTACAGGTAAACTGTAACACTACATTCACCTACCTGTGTACAGGTCAACTGTAACACTACATTCACCTACCTGTGTACAGGTCAACTGTAACACTACATTCACCTACCTGTGTACAGGTCAACTGTAACACTACATTCACCTACCTGTGTACAGGTCAACTGTAACACTACATTCACCTACCTGTGTACAGGTCAACTGTAAGAGACTCTGGATAAGAGTATCCAGCAAATGCTCTAAATATAGACCTCCATGATACGTTAGCCACATTAGCTTCATAACATAAGCTGATACCACTTTGGTTTAGAGGTAAGGCTTGCAGGAAAGCCTACTGGGTGAATGAGTTAACCTCTAACCTTGCACTGGTTAAGCTCCTCCTGTAGTTTGTCCCCATGGCCGGGGGACCCAGAGTCTCTGGACAGCAACTCCTCCACAGCAGCCAGCCATCGGGTCACCTCCTCACCCTGAACCTGCACAGAGTGAGAAAACGTTAGTGAAGAACAACAAAGCCTACGAGAAGTATAATAAACGCAAGGCTGATCTACATTTTGTGTCCCACTCAGAGCTGATTAAAACAAGGAGGACTCCATGAAAGTATAGACCAGGGGTCACTAATAGGTGGGCCGCGGTCCGGACCCAGACGTTGTCCAGTGCGGACCCAAACTGATAATCTATTGAGACAGATTTAATTTAGACTGTGTTTATCTAGTCTTTATGGTATACGGGCTTTGCGGCGCAGTGAACTCACAGACCAATGGCGTGCGCTGTAAGATCAGCAAACATGCTGCTCATCCAATCAGATCTGTGCAGATTCGGGCGCGAGAACACAGACACAGGCGAGAAGCAGCAGTCCAAGAATAACAATGACTTTTCAACCAGGAATCGACCGAGACAGAGATGTTTATATCTCCCACAGACAGCTCCAAACCAACATCTCATATGTTCTGAGACCATGGAGCTAATCAACCATGTATCTCATATCCATCCATCACTCCATTATCTTCTGCTTTATCCTGCTCATCAATCCCCGTGTAAAGGCAAGGTACATCATGGACAGGTCGCCAGTCCATCACATGTCCAACACACACTCATGCACACCTACAGGCAGTTTAGAGTGAGTGATCAACCTAACATGCATGCGTTTGGACTGTTGGAGGAAACCGGAGGAAACCCACTCAAGCACAGGGAGAACATACACACTCCACACAGAACATCTGGATATCTCATAAGTGTGTGAGAATGGTCCTAACACAATTTCAGCCCAGATGTAAAGTCCTGGCTGGACCACCAAGAGCTCACTTCTCTCACTGAACAAGAGAACGTGTGGAGGAATACAAGAGAGAGATAAACTGTTAAGATGTGAAGCTCAGTTAACAAGACTAACATTTTATTTCACTTTTTATTTATTTATTTATTTATTTATTTAAATAAAAAGGCACTTAATGATACACGTTTTTCCAAAGCATGTTAAATTCAGCCTTTGTTTTTATTTAAAGTGATGAAAAAAAGCATCTTATATGGTATAGAATACTAATACTAGGCTACTTCAGTAAACAGGATACACCACTGAATCAGAACACAAGTTGATGACGGTCCGGACCTTGGCCTTATAAAACCTCCTCTAACTGGACCTTACTGGACTCTAATTAAATAACCCTGGTATAGACTAAACAATTCAATCTAAAATTTAATTTTGTAAATAATTTTAGTTGTTTTTATTCATTTTTTTTGTTTTTAAAGGAAAAAAAGGGTTGGGGTTGGTCCTCGATCCCAAGGCTGCAAATAAAGATACCAACTCTTTCCCAAACTGAATACTGGACATGTGGAAATCTTTCAATTAAACCAAAATACCAGAATTTCTGACTTTCGTCAACAAAGAAATAAAAAAAAAAACTCAAATATTTATATCATATGTGGGGACAACTGCTCTTCAGTAAAATGAGAACAAAAAAAGGAGAAAGGGAGGTTATATAAAGAAGAGGGCCTGTGTTTAGATCTGACTAAACACAGGCCCCAGTTTCAAACTTATGTTAATATAAAAATATAAAAGCCTCCTATGCATCACACCTGCATCAGCAAACCTTTATGACTGGATAAGCCTCACCTGTGTATCCTTCAGGCTACCCAGAATGCACTGCAGCATGCCGAGCTGGTCCGCGGCTGTGACTGAGAGCTGAGCCCAGCGCTGGAGCTCAGCTGTGTCTGACGCAGCCTGCTGCTGCTGCTGCTCTATCTCTGCACAGAGAACCTGCAGGACAGTAAAAGAACTTCATTAACCATGAGCGCTGTGCACAGCTCCAACCACAGCTCCAGGAGTCAGTACCATAACAACTGAACTATACAATAAACTGCAGTACAACTTTCAAACCAGCAGATGGCACCACACACACACACACTTCAAACTCATACATGAGCCGGAACCAGTTCTCAAACTGTGACCCTACATTAACAGCACTGCTGGGTCTGATGCACTCACACCAGCATAACATGAGAATGACCCACCACCCACATAATAGCAGCTCTCTGGTGGTCCTGTGGGGGGTCCTAACACTGAAGTGTGCAGAGACTACAGTCTGTATTATAGACACTGCTATATGTGAAAGTCAGAAGAATATACAACAGAAAGTGTGCACTAAAACTCTCACTCTCTGGGGAAGATGTGTTCACTCCAGCTGGGCTGAAGGACAGAAGCAGAGCTGCACACAACAAGAAAGAAGGGAAAGAAAAAAAAGGAAAAAAAAAGAAAAAAAGGTTCTTGGCACTAAAAGCGCCCGGACTGTGGGAAGGGCAGCGAACGGAGAGTGTGCCACGTCAAGACTGGTGCTGCTGAAACAGCAGGACTGAGCTGAAACCACGAGTCAGCAGCTCGACCCCCTGGATAGAGTGAACTGTGGGAACAACGGAGCCATAGCTGGGAGCTCTGTGGGGTCTCACACGGAGGAGCCTGTAAGCTCGGCCGTACAGACTTCCTCTTCTTTACTGTCTTTCCGCACTGCTTCCTTCCTTCTTCTGTCACTTGTGCATATCCTGGTCCTTCAGAGGTTTTCAAGAGGGCGATGGTAATGAGTTCGGGTAAGACAGTAAGAACTCAGTAACACTATTAGTCATATCGTGGCTGTCCAAAGAAAAACGAGCATCTCCAAATCATAGTAACTTCACAGGAGAGAACTGATACCCTCTGCACTTCAATGCAAGTTAATATAAAGAGGTTTTAATAGATTTTGGAGCATTTCTATTGGTCCAAACATCAGGAGACTGGGACAGGATATAAAGAAACAGCTGTCGTGCTTATAAATGATAGAAAAATTAAAATCATCCAAAAACAGACATGCATGGTTTGGGTGTGTGTTGTTGTTGACTGTTGATGTCCCGTCTTTGTTTTTGTAATTTAAAATCTCAAGCAACTGTACCAGGACGCAGTATGTTGTACATTATTCATACTATACTATTCAACAACTACCTTCTACCCCAGACCCCCTTCTACTCCAGACCCCCTTCTACTCAAGAACTACCTTCTCTTTCAGACCCCCTTCTACTCCAGACCCCATTCTACTCAAGAACTCTCTTCTCCTCCAGACCCCCTTCTAGTCAAGAACTCTCTTCTCCTCCAGACCCCCTTCTACTCAAGAACTACCTTCTACCCCAGACCCCCTTCTACTCAAGAACTACCTTCTCCTCCAGAACCCCTTCTACTCCAGACCCCCTTCTACTCAAGAACTACCTTCTCCTCCAGAACCCCTTCTACTCAAGAACTACCTTCTCCTTCAGACCCCCCCTTCTACTCCAGACCCCCTTCTACTCAAGAACTACCTTCTCCTTCAGACCCCCTTCTACTCAAGAACTACCTTCTCCTCCAGACCCCCTTCTACTCAAGAACTACCTTCTCCTTCAGACCCCCTTCTACTCAAGAACTACCTTCTCCTTCAGACCCCCTTCTACTCAAGAACTACCTTCTCCTTCAGACCCCCTTCTACTCAAGAACTACCTTCTCCTTCAGACCCCCTTCCACTCAAGAACTACCTTCTCCTCCAGACCCCCCCTTCTACTCCAGACCCCCTTCTACTCAAGAACTACCTTCTCCTTCAGACCCCTTTCTACTCAAGAACTACCTTCTCCTTCAGACCCCCTTCCACTCAAGAACTACCTTCTCCTCCAGACCCCCTTCTACTCCAGACCCCCTTCCACTCAAGAACTACCTTCTCCTCCAGACCCCCTTCTACTCCAGACCCCCTTCTACTCAAGAACTACCTTCTCCTCCAGACCCCCTTCTACTCAAGAACTACCTTCTCCTCCAGACCCCCTTCTACTCCAGAACTACCTTCTCCTTCAGACCCCCTTCTACTCAAGAGCTACCTTCTCCTCCAGTTGTCCTTCTACTCAAGAACTAGCTTTTCCTTCAGACATCCTTCTACTCAAGAACTACCTTCTCCTCCAGACATCCTTCTACTCAAAAACTACTTTCTCCTCCAGACCCCCTTCTACTTAAGAGCTACCTTCTCCTGCAGACGTCCTTCTACTCAAGAACTACCTTCTCCTCCAGTCGTCCTTCTATTCAAGAACTACCTTCTCCTCCAGACGTCCTTCTGGATCAAGAACTACCTTCTCCTCCAGACGTCCTTCTACTCGAGAACTACCTTCTCCTCCAGACCCCCTTCTACTCAAGAACTACCTTCTCCTTCAGACCCCCGTCTACTCAAGAACTACCTTCTTCTCCAGACCCTCTTCTACTCAAGAACTACCTTCTCCTCCAGACCCCCTTCTACTCAAGAACTGCTTTCTCCTCCAGACCCCCTTCTAGTCAAGAGCTACTTTCTCCTCCAGACCCCCTTCTATTCAAGAACTACTTTCTCCTCCAGACAGCTTCTACTCAAGAACTACCTTCTCCTCCAGACCCCCTTCTACTCAAGAACTACCTTCTCCTCCAGACATCCTTCTACTCAAGAACTACCTTCTCCTTCAGACCCCCTTCTACTCAAGAACTGCTTTCTCCTCCAGACCCCCTTCTAGTCAAGAGCTACTTTCTCCTCCAGACCCCCTTCTATTCAAGAACTACTTTCTCCTCCAGACAGCTTCTACTCAAGAACTACCTTCTCCTCCAGACCCCCTTCTACTCAAGAACTACCTTCTCCTCCAGACATCCTTCTACTCAAGAACTACCTTCTCCTTCAGACATCCTTCTACTCAAGAACTACCTTCTCCTTCAGACATCCTTCTACTCAAGAACTACCTTCACCTCCTGACGTCCTTCTGGATCAAGAACTACCTTCTCCTCCAGACGTCCTTCTATTCAAGAACTACTTTCTCCTCCAGACAGCTTCTACTCAAGAACTACCTTCGCCTCCTGACGTCCTTCTGGATCAAGAACTACCTTCTCCTTCAGATGTCCTTCTACTCAAGAACTACCTTCTCCTTCAGATATCCTTCTAATTAAGAACTACCTTCTCCTTCAGATATCCTTCTAATTAAGAACTACCTTCTCCTCCAGACCCTCTTCTCCTTCATATGTCCTTCTTCTCAAGAACTACCTTCTCCTCCAGATGTGCTTCTACTCAAGAACTACCTTCTCCTTCTGACACCCTTTCACTCATAAACTACCTTGTACTCCAGACGTCCTTCTACTCAAGAACTACCTTCTCCTAAAATCAGAACAAAGACTTGGTAGATAGGAAGCTGACTTTAGCCTCATCCTAGCTTCCAAACTATTTTTGCAGACAATTGTTGTTCAATTCTTTCCATTTCCTCCTCACTAAACAACTGAACTGGTACTCAATAAAAGCTATATCTGCATCCATCCACCTCGTTGGCCTACAGCGGTTTAGCCCCGCCGGTTCATTATGAAGTTTTTAAAGGAGGGCTGTTCAGTGAGGACAGCCTGTATAACTTCTGGTAACAAAAAAAATCATTTATTTAATACCCGAATAACTGATATGAGCCCTGTAACAGCAGAGCGACTGACCTGAGCTTTGTCCACAGCCGTCTCAGTGGAGGGCACGTCATTGATATTGGCTGTGAGGGCTGCAAGTCTGGCTTCCAGCTCCGCCTGAACACCACTCCGCTGCTCATCCTCCTGAAGCCTGCTTACAGCTGGGAGACAGAAAGAGAAAGAAAGAGGGTTTAGAAGTGAAACGGTGACTTCTGGATCAACAAGGGCAACAAAGTTGTTTGATCAGTGGTTTCTGACGAATGACCATTCACAGTGGGAGGACACTGGACAGTGCACTGTCCCTTCATCAACAGAGAAAGAGAAATTAGAAGAAATAGCTACTATTATATAAATACTTTCACAGTATTGATTAGTTTAGACCAGTGGTATTTATTTAGAGTTCAGTAATGTCCAGTTAGAGGAGATCTCCTCAGGCCGAGGTCTGGACCATCATCATTTCTAACTGTGTTATGATTCAGTGGTGTATCCTGTTTACTGAAGTAGCCTAGTATCAGCATCTTATACCATCAGCAACTGAAACACCAACACACCAAACTGGGACTGTGGAATTATCTCCCAGTTAATGTTCAGGACTCTGACACAGTCTCAATTTTTAAGTCTAGACTGAAAACATACTTGTTTAGTTAATTAATCTTCCCTTTTAGATAAAGGCAGGAGATCTGGGGGTTGTTGAACACAGAGGTTTATGGATAACTGAGATGTTGGTGCTGTTGTTCCACCACTTCACGCAATCACACAGGTTTGTTGACGGTGGAGTGTCTCAGGGTGGTCTCATGTCTCTCATGTTACCTTCTGGTTCTCTGTTATAGTTAGATCTGCCGGAGTCTCCAGCCACACTCTAAAATTCTGAATATTCATATTCTCTACAGTCATAGTCCCGAGCCCAACTAACTTTCTCTCTTTACTCTTCCTGAGGTAAGAGTCAGAGACTGCCTCAGTCAGAGACTGCCTCTACCTGTGCAGCTTCTAAAGCTTTGCTATCCAGATTTCAAACAGAGACTCTTTTCTTTGATATTTAGTTTATTAAACTGTAAATACTGTTTGATCAGAGGAGGATGGGTCTTCACTTGTGAGTCTGGTTCCTCCCAATGTTTCTTCCTCCAGTCTGAGGGGGGTATATGTTGTAACTGTCTGTTTTCAAAACTTTGTAAAGCTGCTTTGAGACAACATCGTTGTAAAAAGTGCTACACAAATAAACTTGACTTGATATCACACATACTATTCAGTATATTTTAGTATATTTACTGTTTAAATGCTGAACTGAATTGATGATTTATACGCTTCTAATAATTGTTTTTTTTTCTGGTTAAAGCAGTCGGCGTCAACTTTTCTTTTTTAAATGTTATTCTTTCGCCGACCTGCTTTACTTTCTGACTGCTGCTTCTCGCTTTGTACCTCGTCTGTGTGCACCGCACTCCTGAATCTGCCCAGTTCTGACTGGAGGTCTGATTGGAGCGCCTTTGGTGATCTTACAACGCACGCGATTGGTCTGTGACGTTAATGTGCTGAGAAGCCTGTATACTTTAAAGACAAGAATTAGCTCTGCCTCTAAAAATAATTAAAAAAATAAAACATTAAAAATAATGATAATTACTTACTTACTCTTAATAGTAGGGCTGCACCTAACGATTCATTTTCATAATTAATTCTGTTCATGTAGTCATGTAAAATTCAATTCTGCCTACTTTTAGTACCAGAATTATACAATTTTTCTGTTTTACCTTCAGAATCTAACGATTCTTTTTTTCTTTTTCTTTTTTCCGATTAGTCAATGAATCTAATGACAAATTTTTAGATTACTCTAATATGAGTGTGTATGGATTTTTTTTTACTTTGTTATGGATTGATGAACCAATGGATGATTTTGTGTTCTCATATATATATATATATATATATATATATATATATATATATATATATATATATATATATATATATAGAGTTGGCTTTTTTTCAATGTATTAAAGGGTACCTCAAACGAAATGCACGTGATCTATAAATGATTAAAGACTACGAGCTCTGACTTGACTTGAAATGACACGTAGCCTACACGCCTCACACACAAGAAACAGGACAGTTTGTGGACTATATATATATATATATATATATATATATATATATATATATATATATATATATATATATATATATATATATATATATATATATTTTTTTTTTTTTTTTGCAGAGAGTCATTTAAGAAGCAGCTACGTGTGTTTTAGAGCTTCTGTGGTATCATGAACAGTCTTAGGTTCTACGGTTAACAATGAGACTTTTCAAGTGACACTACTGAAAGAAATAAGTTTTAAGACTCGTTTATGCTCAGCATTAAATACGGATATGCACTGAGTCTTCTGTCCATACTCTGCGTTCATTCTGTACATACATTCATTTTCGGAAAGCTTACGGTTACAGACGGGATGGAGCAATACAGCTGGAGACTGTGGGGGCAGTGCAAGATGCAACCACTTCCACACGAATTAGACGAAGAAGAAACGGTGGAAGTTTCTGAAGAGAGGTTCTACACGTTCATTAGAAATTCCCCGAAATAGCTTCTCCTCGGCGCGGAGACAAACACTCGTTTTTAGTAGTTTTTGAAGTAAATAAAGAACTACGAGCTCCTCCGCTGTCGCCATGTTTGATGTACTCCAAACTGCCCTTTACTGGACCTGTTGCTCAGCAACCATGTCAACAGAGCTGACGCAGAGAAGTGTGTGAGTAGTGGATGCTATATCGTTTTAAATCAGACTTTACAGTGTTATTAATTTTAAAATCTGTGTTTCTTTAGATGACCACCGATAAATCCATGCTTTCAGTGGGCGTGGCCATCTTTGCGACGCACATTATGCTAATTATTACGTTGGCACGTTGCCCCAGCCCTACTTAATAGTTTATGGGTTTGGGTCCGCATTGAACAAGGTCTGGGTCCGGACCCGGATCGCGGCCCACCTATTAATGACCTCTGGTTTAGACTATATCCAAGTCTTTCTCAGACGTGACAGATGATCAGGCGATGCCTGTTGCACATCAAATTACAGTTTAACTCAGTAACTGTTTGTCTGTTTGTATGTAAAGAAGATGTAAAGCTGGCCCTCCTTGTGCTTCCACTGTACATAGAACATTTACAACAGCAAGTCAGAGTCTGAGGCGAGTTAAGGCACCGAGTACGTACACTCAGAGTCACAAATCCACTTTATCTACAGCTTCACTTCTAACATCACTGACATTCTCACAAGTTTAAATCCACACACTTTCCCAGGGGCGCTTCTGGATTTATGGTGACATCACGGCCATAAACAGGCTCTTTTCTCCCCCTCCGTCTCAATCCCTCGCTTTTATATCTCACACTCGCTCCAAACGACACCTCATTCATTCCTGTAGGCCTCCACCGACATCAGCTGCTCTACTAATGATTTACCTGCTGCTTCATTCCGCAGAGAGAGGGAGAGAAAGAGGGAAGTGAGGTTAAGAGGGGGAAAAAAGAGGGAAGGAAGAAAAAAGGCAAATCAAAGAAAAAAAAGATGTCAAAAGAAGAGATAGAACAGAACAGACAGAGAAAGGAAGAAGAAAGAATAAAAAGTGACAAAGAGAAAGTAAAAGAACAGGAAAAAAGAAAGGGAGAAATTAGATAAGAAAAATGGGGAAATGAGGTTAAAGGAGGACAAAGAAAAAGAAGGAAGGAAAGAGGAAAATCAAAGCTACAAACAGAGGAAAAAAGAAGTTAAAAGAAGAACGGATAAGAGAAAAGAAGGAAGAAAAAGAAGAAAAACGGAATAAGAGGTTAAACGAAGGGAAAGTTCACTAGTGTATGACAATCTGTCTTCTGCTAGAAAAACATTCAGAAAACTAGACAGCACTCTGCTGTCACTCACATTTACCACTTAGGCTCCACCTATAAACAGAGAGATCAGCCAATCAGAACAGAACTGTTCATGTAGTCATGTAAAATTCAATTCTGCCCACTTTTAGTACCAAAATGATCTAATTTTTCTGTTTTTTTGTATTTATTTTATTTATTTGTTATTTCACCCTTTTGTTTATTATATTTCCTGTTCTATTTTTGGCCTTTTACCTTTTTTATTTTATTTATTCTGTGCTTATATCTATCCTATCTCAGTCTCATATTATTTTATTTTCATCATTTATTTATGTATTAATGTATTATTTAATTTACTTCATTTTTTATCTTCTATTACTTAATTGTGTTTATATTCTATTGTTCTAATTATTATCTCTACTTCAATGCTTTATATTTTTTGCTTGTCCACTTATCCTTTTATTCTGAATTCTTTATTTCTTCTTAATTAACTCTTATATCGTTTTCCTGTTTTTCTAATGCTTTTATCATTTAATTCTTATTGTTTTACTCATGAAGTTCCTTATTTTAGCTTCCTGGATTAAATACATAATTCTAATTTTAATTTATTTTTCAGTCGCTTTAAGTTGTTAATGCTCGGTTCCATTGAAACTGAAGGTTCACCCTCAATGTATTACCGAGTGAAAATAAAGGTTGATTGATTGATTAATTGATTGATTTACATAAAAGTGCACAAGTATGAGTTAAAGTTCACGTTCATCAGCAAACAACATCACGCAACACTGTACCTGCGTTGATCTCCTGCTCCCTCGTCCTCAGGTGCTGGACGGTCTGGCTATAGCGAGATGCCAGGGTGGCCGCGTTGGTTTTGATGGTGGGTGGGGCGCCAGGCTCCAGGGCCAGAGACGCAGCCTGGGCAGTGAGGTCCTGAAGACGAGAACTCAGAGCCAGAAGCCCTGCCAGCCGATCCTGCAACACACAAACCACCGAACTGAGCAATTAACATTGTTCTGCAATCACAGTCATGACAGACGGATCACTCGGCGCTCCATTATAACTGCCTGGATTTCTGGGTTCTCTCATATCAGACCAGTTTTTAAGGTTTTAACAAGGCAAACTGACCCTGGACCAGCTTCTACTGTGTAGTATTGTATAGTATTGTATAGTATTTATTCCAAAAGCATGGCTAGTGCCCCCAAAAGCATGGCTAGTGCCCCCAAAAGCATGGCTAGTGCCCCCAAAAGCATGGCTAGGGTGCCCAAAAGCATGGCTAGTGCCCCCAAAAGCATGGCTAGGGTGCCCAAAAGCATGGCTAGTGCCCCCAAAAGCATGGCTAGGGTGCCCAAAAGCATGGCTAGTGCCCCCAAAAGCATGGATAGGGCCCAAAAGCATGGCTAGTGTCCAAAAGCATGGCTAGTGCCCCCAAAAGCATGGTTAGGGTGCCCAAAAGCATTGGCTAGGGCCCAAAAGCATGGCTAGTGCCCCCAAAAGCATGGCTAGTGCCCCCAAAAGCATGGCTAGTGCCCCCAGAAGCATGGCTAGGGTGCCCCCAAAAGCATGGCTAGGGTGCCCAAAAGCATGGCTAGTGCCCCCAAAAGCATGGCTAGGGTGCCCAAAAGCATGGCTAGGGTGCCCAAAAGCATGGCTAGGGTGCCCAAAAGCATGGCTAGTGTCCAAAAGCATGGCTAGTGCCCCCAAAAGCATGGCTTGTGTCCCCAAAAGAATGGCTTGTGCCCCCAAAAGCATGGCTAGGGTGCCCAAAAGCATGGCTAGTGCCCCCAAAAGCATGGCTAGGGTGCCCAAAAGCATGGCTAGTGTCCAAAAGCATGGCTAGTGCCCCCAAAAGCATGGCTTGTGTCCCCAAAAGAATGGCTTGTGCCCCCAAAAGCATGGCTAGGGTGCCCAAAAGCATTGGCTAGGGCCCAAAAGCATGGCTAGTGCCCCCAAAAGCATGGCTAGTGCCCCCAAAAGCATGGCTTGTGCCCCCAAAAGAATGGCTTGTGCCCCCAAAAGCATGGATAGGGCCCAAAAGCATGGCTAGTGCCCCCAAAAGCATGGTTAGGGTGCCCAAAAGCATGGCTAGGGCCCAAAAGCATGGCTAGTGTCCAAAAGCATGGCTAGTGCCCCCAAAAGCATGGTTAGGGTGCCCAAAAGCATTGGCTAGGGCCCAAAAGCATGGCTAGTGCCCAAAAGCATGGCTAGTGCCCCCAAAAGCATGGCTAGTGCCCCCAAAAGCATGGCTAGTGCCCCCAGAAGCATGGCTAGGGTGCCCCCAAAAGCATGGCTAGGGTGCCCAAAAGCATGGCTAGTGCCCCCAAAAGCATGGCTAGGGTGCCCAAAAGCATGGCTAGTGTCCAAAAGCATGGCTAGTGCCCCCAAAAGCATGGCTTGTGCCCCCAAAAGAATGGCTTGTGCCCCCAAAAGCATGGCTAGGGTGCCCAAAAGCATGGCTAGTGCCCCCAAAAGCATGGCTAGGGTGCCCAAAAGCATTGGCTAGGGCCCAAAAGCATGGCTAGTGCTCCCAAAAGCATGGCTAGGGCCCCCCAAAAGCATGGCTAGGGTCACCAAAAGCATGGCTAGGGGCCCCAAGAGGCCCTGGGGTCAAGGTCCCTAAAAGTCAGAGGATCCTTAAAATGGCCCTCGGAAATAAAAATATATTGTATCATAAATGTTGACAGGCATTGCAAATGTTTTGGGCCCCCTGACCTCAAGGGCACCTGGGTGCTGGCCCCACTGGCCCGGTCAGTAATCCACCCTCACAATCAGACCAGACAATCTGGAGCTGGAACGGAGCTGATATGTCGAAAACTGTGTGACGAGTTATTCAGCAAATAAACCATATGTTCTGTGAAACAACAGTACAGTTATATAGTTATATAATAATAAAATAATAATCTAATAATAAATTATTAATCTATTATCTTCTGCCTATTTCCCTCAGTTTGCTCAGTCAATACTGCCATGATTCTGTGTGTGCAACGAGTGATTTTCAGATCAACATCAATTACTGATAAATAATCAATAACACTGATGGCTAATAACTGATTTTATTTTAGAAATATAGTCACAGTATCACCTCAGTGCTGTGATGTTTCTGTGCAGGACTGGACAAAAGGAAGTAATAAGTGTCCCACTGAAACCTGACCGCTCCCACTGACCGTTCCACTGACCTGGCAGTCATCTCTGTGTGTGTGCAGAGCCGGCCGGTCCGCTTTGGCACAGAGCCCAGCTGTGCGACTCAGCCAGGCCTCGGCGTCCACCAGCGCCTGATCCAGAACCTGCAGCTCGGAGGAGAACGCGGCCACGCGCTCTAGAACCGCAGAACGTTCTCGCAGGTCCTTCAGCAGCTTCTGACTGACCTCCCACTCGGACTCAACAGAACCCACGGAGGAACGAGTCTGAGCTGAGGACAGGCCTTCTGCACGGAGGGAGGAAGAGACAAACAGAGGGAATGAAGGAATAAAGGAAGGTAGGAAAAAGGAAAAAGGAAGGAAGGAAGGGTGAAATCAAAAAGGAAGGAAAGAGGAAATGAAGGAAAGAAGCAAAAGGGAAAGAAGAAAAAAAGAATGGAGGAAGGAAGGATGGGATAGAGAGAAGATAAGGAAAAAAGAAATAAAAGAAGGAAGAAAAGAAGAATGAAAGGCAGGAAGAAAAGAGAAGGGAAAAAATAAAAGAAGTAAGAAGACAGAAAAGAAGAAATAAAGGATGAAACAAATTAATAAAGAGTGAAGGAATAAAGGAAGGTAAGAAAAAAGAAGGAAGGATGACATAAACGGGAAGAAAAGAGGAAAGGGAGGAAAGAAGCGAAAGTGAAAGAAGAAAAAAGAATGGAGGAAGGAGAGAAGAAAGGATGGGATAGAGAGAAGATAAAATTAATTAAATAAAAGTAAGGACGAAAAGAGAAGGGAAAAAATAAAGGAAGTAAGAAATGAAGGAAAAATGAAGCAAAGGAAGGAAGCACGATAGAAAAGAGGAAATAAAGGATGAAACAAATTAATAAAGGGTGAAGGAATAAAGGAATGTAAGAAAAAAGAAGAAGGAAGGAAAGAGGAAAGGGAGGAAAGAAGCGAAAGGGAAAGAAGAAAAAAGAATGGAGGAAGGAGAGAAGAAAGGATGGGACAGAGAGAAGATTTAATTTAATTAATTAATTAAAATAAGGAAGAAAGAAGAAAAAAATGAGGAAGGAAAGAATAGAAGGAAAAAATAAAGGAAAGAAGAAATAAAGGAGGTAAGGAATGAAGGAAGAATGAAGCAAAGGAAGCATGATAGAAAAGAAGAAATAAAGGATGAAACAAATGAATAAAGAGTAAAGGAAGGAAGGAAGGAAGGAAGGAAGGAAGGAAGAAAGGGAGCAAAGAGGAAGGAAGAATAAAGCAAAGGACAAATGAAGAGTGAAATAAAGAAAGAATAAAGGAAGTACGAATAGTAGAAAAGAAGAAACAAAGGATGAAACAAATGAATAAAGAGTAAAGGAAGGAAGGAAGGGAAAAAGGAAGAAGGAAGAATGAAGCAAAGGATAAATGAAGAGTGAAGTAAAGAAAGAATAAAGGAAGTAAGAATAGTAGAAAAGAAAAAACAAAGGATGAAACAAATGAATAAATGGTAAAGGAAGGAAGACGGAAAAAGGAGAGAAAGAAGACATGACAGAAGGAAATAATAAAGAAAGGAAGGAAGGAACAAATATAGGATGGGAGTAAAGGTAGAAATAAAAGAAGGAAGAATGGAGCGCAAAGGAAGGAAGCATGATAAAAATGAAGAAATAAAGGATGAAACAAATGAATAAAGAGTGAAGGAAGGAAGGGAGGAAGGAAGGAAGGGAGGAAAAACGAAGCAAAAGACGAATGAAGAGTGAAAGAGTAAAGAAAGAATAAAGGAAGTAAAATAATAGAAAAGAAGAAACAAAGGATGAAACAAATGAATAAATGGTAAAGGAAGGCAGAAGGAAAGAAGGCATGACAGAAGGAAATAATAAAGAAAGGAATGAATAAAGTGTGGGAGTAAAGGTAGAAAGAAAAGAAGGAAGAATGGAGCAAAGGAAGGAAGCATGACAGAAAAGAAGAAATAAAGGATGAAACAAATGAATAAAGAGTGAAGGAAGGAAGGAAGGAAGGAAAAACGAAGCAAAAAACGAATGAAGAGTGAAAGAGTAAAGAAAGAATAAAGGAAGTAAAATAGTAGAAAAGAAGAAACAAAGGATGAAACAAATGAATAAATGGTAAAGGAAGGCAGAAGGAAAGAAGGCATGACAGAAGGAAATAATAAAGAAAGGAATGAATAAAGGATGGGAGTAAAGGTAGAAAGAAAAGACGGAAGAATGGAGCAAAGGAAGGAAGCATGACAGAAAAGAAGAAATAAAGGATGAAACAAATGAATAAAGAGTGAAGAAAGGAAGGAAGGAGCAAGGAAGAAGGAAAAACGAAGCAAAGGACGAATGAAGAGTGAAAGAGTAAAGAAGTGTAAAGAAAGAATAAAGGAAGTAAAATAGTAGAAAAGAAGAAACAAAGGATGAAACAAATGAATAAAGAGGGAAGGAAGGAAGAAAGGGAGCAAAGAGGAAGGAAGAATAAAGCAAAGGACAAATGAAGAGTGAAATAAAGAAAGAATAAAGGAAGTAAGAATAGTAGAAAAGAAGAAACAAAGGATGAAACAAATGAATAAAGAGTAAAGGAAGGAAGGAAGGAAGGAAAGAAGGGAGAAAGGAAGAAGGAAGAATGAAACAGGATAAATGAAGAGTGAAATAAAGAAAGAATAAAGGAAGTAAGAATAGTAGAAAAGAAGAAACAAAGGATGAAACAAATGAATAAAGAGTAAAGAAGGAAGGAAAGAAGGGAGAAAGGAAGAAGGAAGAATGAAACAGGATAAATGAAGAGTGAAATAAAGAAAGAATAAAGGAAGTAAGAATAGTAGAAAAGAAGAAACAAAGGATGAAACAAATGAATAAAGAGTAAAGGAAGGAAGGAAGGAAGGAAAGAAGGAAGAATGAAGCAAAGGATAAATGAAGAGTGAAGTAAAGAAAGAATAAAGGAAGTAAGAATAGTAGAAAAGAAAAAATAAAGGATGAAACAAATGAATACATGGTAAAGGAAGGAAGGAAGGAATAAAGGATGGGAGTAAAGGTAGAAAGAAAAGAAGGAAGAATGGAGCAAAGGAAGGAAGCATGATAGAAATGAAGAAATAAAGGATGAAACAAATGAATAAAGAGTGAAGGAAGGAAGGAAGGAAGGAAGAATGAAGCAAAAGACAAATGAAGAGTGAAAGAGTAAAGAAGTGTAAAGAAAGAATAAAGGAAGTAAAATAGTAGAAAAGAAGAAACAAAGGATGAAACAAATGAATAAATGGTAAAGGAAGGCAGAAGGAAAGAAAGAAGGCATGACAGAAGGAAATAATAAAGAAAGGAATGAATAAAGGAGGGGAGTAAAGGTAGAAAGAAAAAAAGGCAACCATAATCACTTCTCTGACCTGACAGCTCCATTGACAGTACATGACTGTACAACCACCTACAGTACTTTACCTTTATCTAACTGCTCCGCCAGCTTCTCTCCTCTATCAATCACTTCCTTCACCTGCTGTTCCTTCTCTCCGAGCTTCCCCTCCAGCTCCTGCAAAGACCAGACAATAAACGTGTAGCCAATCACTGCTTTCCTCCACTCGTTTACCGGCCACGCTGCTACACTAGAACAGAACTGTAGAGCAGGTTTAGCCTGTTTGAATGGGTCACCGGTGCTTCATTAACGAGGGTCCAATCACAGACCCTCTGAGCACCGAGAGCCTAAAGAGAACTGGAGTGTACTTTACCTGAAGTTTCAGCTTTAGATCAGCAGGCTCTTCAGAGGTCAGCGCTTGTGCTGAAGCTTTCCACGCGGCCAACCAGGTCAGAAGCTCAGGAACATCAGCGTCCACTCTACTCAACACACAGTGATGTCATTTAACTCACTGTATTCACGCTGTTTTCCATGACAACCCTGGGGGGGGGCTCTTTGTTTACTTTGTGTTACAACTTGGTGCGCCCACGGATACGTTGATACTAATTACAAGCAAAACGACAATAAACATATAAAATAAAATAGAAAATATGTTCAGTTAGAGGGAGTCAGTAATTGGAAGAAGATGAAAACTTGGCTTGAACAACAGTGTTACGAACACAGCACATAAAGATCAGAGTGCTGGGGGGCCGCCTTCCAAAGAAGACCACCTGCGTCTATGACTGAAGCTCTAAATTTAAAACATCCACCCAAACCTCCGTATGTCTGCTCTTACCATTCTGTGGAGGAGAACCAGCACCAGAACTTCCGTATCCAGAGAACTGTCTCACTTATGAAGCTCAGAGGAAGCAGACGTGTCGGGTGCTGGTGAGTCTATCAGATCAGTAACTGTTTTCTGATCAGTGTCCACCGCGCTCGGCTATCTGGACTGTAACTAACACCCACGCAGAGTGGCTCGGGCAGCTGGCTGGACTTGGGTTTAACCGGCTTTCAGAAATATAAACTCACCGTCTGTGTGTAGGAGGACACGCCCACCTTCCCACTGTGCAGGTACTGATACGCTTCAGTACTTTTATAGGTTTTTATTGCTGAACCGTCTACAGCTTCCGAGAGTACAGAGTAATTAAACATGTCTCCATAAGTAACCTCAGACCACCTTCTCATATCACCCACCCACTGTGTTATTAACCTCAGACCACCTTCTCATATCACCCACCCACTGTGTTATTAACCTCAGACCACCTTCTCATATCACCCACCCACTGTGTTATTAACCTTAGGAGACAGTGTTGTCCCATTTGAACTTCTTACTGTCTCTCTGGTCTCCTCCCATGTAACTGTATTCGTTTTGGTTGGCTGAGCGGAAGTTCTAACACAAAGGCGGAAGAAACACATGCTTGAAAGTGGGCGTGGCCAAATACGGTGAATACAGTACATTACATCCACAGTGTACAAGCCATTAAACCCCTACTTTGCTGAATCACTTCTCACTTATAGCTCGAGAAAAGCCGAGAAATTCAGTTGGAAGTGCTGATCCACAACTATTCATTCATATCTCATTTGTACATGAGACCCCTTATTAAACACTTATTCTCTGCTTGCCATTAAATCAAAATGTTTAAAGCGGAGTCTCAGAACTGGCAACACAGCAGGAGAATCAAAAGTAAGTGTAGTAACTATTACTAAGTCATTACAATGTAATTACACCAGTAATAAGCCCAGACGGAGGTCCTGGCAGTGTGTGGGTGCGGGCGTGCGAGCTCTTACAGTTTCCTCAGTTCCGAGTCCGTGTCGAGGTGTCGTCTCTTTGGAGGGGCTGGCGGCGGAAGCTCCTGGTCACTGCTGGTCACCGTGTGCTCAAAGCGCTCCACCACCGTGCTGACGGTCTCCATGACGACCCGCTCCTGCACCTGAGGCATCCCGGCAACAGTCACCGCCAGAGTAACCTTGGTGACGAGACAGACGGACACGTCTCTCTTAAAAGACGGACTCAACCAAAGAGAAGCAGCAGAGAGAAAGCAGACCTACTCACCAACATAGAGAGAGAGGGAGTACAGGGGGAGGGAGAGAGTACAGGGAGAGGGAGAGAGCAAGAGATGGAGAGAGTGCAGAAAGAAAGAGAGAGAAAGGACATAGAGAGAGAGAGAGAGAGAGAGAGAGAGAGAGAGAGAGAGAGAAATAGGGAGAATATATATACAGAGAGAGAGAGAGAGCGAGAGAGAGAGAGAGAGAGAGTGTACAGAGACAGAGAGTGCAGAGAAAAAGAGTATACAGAGAGAGAGAGTACAACAACAGAGACAGAGAAAAAGAGAGAGAGTACAGAGACAGAGAGAGGGCACCAAGACAGAGAAGGAGAGAGAGAGAGTACAGAGAGAGATAGTACAGAAAGAGAGAGGACAGAAAGAGAGAATACAGAGACAGAGAAAGAGAGGGAGAGTACAGAGACAGAGAAAGAGAGAGTACAGAGAGAGGGAGAGTACAGAGACCGAGAAAGAGAGAGTACAGAGAGAGGGAGAGTACAGAGACCGAGAAAGAGAAAGTACAGAGAGAGATAGTACAGACAGAGAGAGGACAGAAAGAGAGAATACAGAGACAGAGAAAGAGAGGGAGAGTACAGAGAGAGAGTACAGAGAGAGGGAGAGTACAGAGACAGAGAGAGAGAAAAAGAGGGAGAGTACAGAGAGAGAGAAAGAGACAGACAGAATGAGAGATAAGGGAGACAGTAAAGAAGACCCAGAGAGCCTGACAAAGACAGAGTGAAAGAGACAGAGACACAGAGAGAGAGAGAGAGAGAGAGAGAGAGAGAGAGAGAGAGAGAGAGAGGCAGACAGACAGAGCAAGAGACAGAAAGTGAGAGAGATGGGTCGTTTCCATGGTGATTACCCTAAATCTGGGGCTATGACAGAATGCACAGGTGTGTACACAGAGCTCAGGTGTGCTCAAGTGCTCCAGTGTGTGTGTGTGTGTGTGTGTGTGTGTGTGTGTGTGTGTGTGACCGCAGCTCTGTGAGGACTGTGCAGTCGGTGGTCCGTGTGGTTTACTGTACCTTCAAATAAATACCTTCAAACACAAGTCTTCAGAAAAGAGTTCAGACATCAGTGAATCTCAGATCCTGCCCAAATGTCACCGGATTTGAATTCTTTATAATTATCAAAAAATACTGAACACACGTCAGAACCAGCACCAGGACCATCACCAGGGGCCCAACTGTGGCTCTTCAACTGAGAGACACACAAAAACAACGCATGGTGTTTACCTGTTGTTTGCAATGTGCATGTTTACCTGGTTGGAGCAGTCCTCCAGTGTCTGGACCAGGTTGTCCCAGCGCTGGGTCAGCTCTTCTGTGTCAGCCTCAATGCGCTGGGCAGCTTCGGGGCTCTTCAGCAGCAGGATCACGTCCTGACCCGCGTCGGACAGAGCGCCCAGCACACAGCGCTTCTGAGCCATGTCCTCCTTCAGGCTCTAGCAGGGGTCAGAGATCAAAACCATCAGACTCAGCACAGGTCAGTTCAGCCACTGGAGTAACTTCAACCCACTCAGATTTAGAGCCCGAGCTGAACGACTCACAGAGCTGAAGCTACAGGTGTTGAAGGTTAAACCAAGTTTTTTTAACTTTAGCCTCTTCTACACTGACGTAGCTGATGAGTAATGGAAACTAATGGCCACCAATTAGTTTCATACAAGCAGCATGTTTAAAACTGTGATACACACTTACACTGAAATCCCAAGTAATTCAGGGGCTCTGATCTGATCTTTCAGATGTCTGGACGTACAAGATGAGATCGTTGACACTCTCACAGACACTGTTGTCAAGCGACAATCAACTAGAAACTCTCTGAGAGAGAACGGTGTCATATTGCATTCTACTAATTTAATGGATTAAATCTAAGCTCCACCAGGACCCAGAGTCAAGTCTGGGTTCTAAATTTATTTATATTTATATATAACTTCAGACCTAACTACCATTTAAATGCAGGGAACTACGGTCTTGACTCCTGTGTGTGTGTGTGTGTGTGTGTGTGTGTGTATGTATGTATATATATATATATACATACACACACAGACACACACATTTATATACACATACATACATATCTACACACACACACACACACACACACACACACACACACACACACACACACATACATATATATATATATATATACATATATATATATATATATATACACACACACATACACAAACATAAGTTTACATACATCCATACATACACATACATACATACATACATACATACATACATACATACACACACATAAGTTTACATACATCCATACATCCATATATATATATATATATATATATATATACACACACACATACACAAACATAAGTTTACATACATCCATACATACACATACATACACACACATAAGTTTACATACATCCATATATATATATATATATATATATATATATATATATATATATATATATATATATATATATATATATATATATATATATACACTTAACAGCCCTATAACACAAAGCCAGGCTACAAAACATGGTATCAAAATGCTAAAGGCTAAGCGCTAAGCACAGCATTTGTTACCTCACGTTCTCTTTTAAGTATAGTCTGATCATACTGTGCTTGTTTGTGAGTCTCCAGAAAAGAGGTTTTTATTTATGTGGTTTTGCCCTCTATTGTGAAATCCTACTAGACTACTCACCGCTAGTCTGCGCACATTAGTGTTTAGTTCACTGGGGTCTTTGAAATGGCTGGTCTGCACCTCACTCAGAGCGCTCTCTCTCTCTGTCAGCCAAGCTCTGAACAAGTTCTGAAAAAAAAAGAAAAAAAAAAACCACTACTATGAGTACATCATGAATATCATCAGTACTTCTAGAATAAAGAACAGCAGCACTGATCACAGACTGTACATACACACTACAGTCTGAAAGTGTAGATCTACAAAGACCTCCTATATGGTAGGTGGAGCTAAGCCTTCTGACCTGGTCCTCCAGGAGCTGCTGCCACACCAGCAGGATCTCCTCTAGCTTATTCCAGCGCTCCTCGGTCCAGCGACACACTGCGGCCCAGCGCTCTCCCAGAGACTGCAGGAGAGGAGAGAGATCTAGATGAGGACAAGGTTCTTCACTTTTAGTCTGTAAACGGCATCTAATGGGCTTCAGACGTGCCACAGCTGTTCCGCTCACATCTCACGGACCACCAGACGAGCCTCCAACCCCACCATGCCCTCATCCTCGGGCCATTCTCTACATCTCAGACTCTACTCTGTGATCGTTCTCCAAGAACGATTCTGACTGGAGCTGGAGATAAAGCACAAGCTCTGATCCAGATAAGCGAGAGCAGCTTCCCCGCCAAACTTTAATGCCAACATTCCAGTCGGAGCTGCAGCAGAACAGCTCAGGCCTTCAGAGCACCACGTTTCTTTAGAGCATCCCACTCACCACCACTATGCTTCTCAGTGGCCATCACAAGTACTTCCAGATAGAAGGAGAGTCACTGTGAGAACGGGCTGTTGACACTGTTGGCAGCTTGTTTCCATTTAAGCTCCGACTCTAGTGAAGGTTTTATCACCATGACATACTTTCTAATGCTTGTTCGTGACATTTCCAGCAGTACTTTCATGTATATTGCCAACAGCTTATTCTTTTTCAGCGCCATTTCTGAACATTTGTATCTGATTTGTTGCTATTTTGGAAAAATAATGTATAAAATAACAAATATTTTATTAGTTATAACAATTGCTATACAATATAGGCAACAATGGGTTGCATATAGATAGGGCTGTCGCGATGTGCGGTATTATCGGCATTTTTGTTGTTTTCACAAACGTATCCTGACTTTAGTGCTATATAAACATGTTTTATTGTAATCATTATTATTAGGAATACTATATTTATATCTATATTTATTTATTTATTGAAATATTTTTATTTAGAACTAAGTCTAGCTTATAGGCTAGGATTGATATATGTTGAGCAAATAAGGCAAAAAAAACCTCAGAGCACATGAGATGAGAATTCGTTTAGGAAAAAAAGAAGGAAAACGAAACCCTTCCTTTAGTAATAAAGTGTCTTTACTGTGTTGTCCATTTTCGGGACAGCCGTCTAAGAAAAATATGTCTTGCCAGGGAACTCTTATAGTGTGTCGAATTTCTCAAGCATAGACCTGAATGCCGGTTTCTCGAATGTGCTAAATGGATCTTCTCAACGAGATACTGCGTTACGGCAGACGTCAGGCGTTTATGTTTGTGATTTTCATGACTGTATTTGGAACCACAGCATTCAGCCAACCCTAACCGTCAGCTGGAACCAACCTGAGCTGTTCCTTTTGAGGCTGCTCCATGGCTTGTAGGTGCTGGTGGGGGCAGTTGTGCTTCGATAGCTGGATGATAGGTAGATAGGTGGGATCTCAAATTCGATGTATTTGCCCGTTTCACAGCAATCTTTCCGTCACAGATTTTGCAGATTGCCTCGTCTACATTGGCTAGCTCTCCCTTTTCATTCGGTTGAAACCCGAAATGCTCCCAAACTGGCGAAGTCGCATTTGGTTTTGTGACCAGTAGCCACCATTGTTTCCATAAAAAACACTTAGCGGGTTTAATAATTACCATCCACTGCACACGCAGCAAAGTGGCTTACATGTATAATAAGAAGAACCTTGCGAAAGAATGAAAACACAAACATTGCAGGTGACAGTTGCTTGCAATTCCCTGCGGTCGGCAGGTCAATAGCGGGGTATTACAATATTGCAGTTATTGCGACAGCCCTACATATAGAGGACATAACGGCCCTTATTCATCATTTGCATGATCAAATCTGATCGTAAAATGATCAAAACTTATCAAGAAATTATCAAAAACATAAAAAAAACAGAATTTACAATCAAGGATTTGTGGTAGACAGTGGTTCATTTATATCTGGGTTTAAACCCACTGACCACCAGACAGCAGTGTTGTAGCCTATCATTAGTCTCTTAGACTCTTTCACTCCAACACAAACAAGTAGCGTAAGGGCGTAACTGCTAACATTAGCTTTAGCCAATCTCTGCATATGTTGGTGTGTTTTATACTATAATGGTTTTCCTTAAAAAAAATAGATAATTTAACAATCTCAACATACCATCTTGCATAGAGTACTGTCATTTCATTGACTACCTATCAAAACATCTGAATGAATAAGGGCGTGCTATATGCAAATGATATGCAAATGAGGCACAGGAAGCCAGGAGCTTGATTTAGCTGGAGCTGATTCAGCGTTCATACTTAAAGCGAAATGCAGGATGGTTGCACATGTTTGCAGGTGGGTACGGGGTTTGGAGATCTGCTCTGGGTGAGTACAGGCAGTTTGGAGGCCATAGGTTAAGCAAAGCCATAACGTTTGGGTTCGGCTAAAAATGAATAGGATCCTATGAGAGGAACGAGGGACGAATAAACGACAAATAGAGAAGAGTGGGTCAGTATGTCTATGGATTAGTGAATTCGAGGATCTGCCTTGAAGGAGTACACGCAGTTTGGCGGCTGTGGGTTAAATGAAACCATGAGGTTTCGGGGTGTGACTGAAAATGAATAGGACTCTATGGGGAATAAAGAGGGATGGAAGAAAACGACAAACAGATGAGTGCGGGTTGAAGCAACACTGAAGTCATGGTCGGGGGTCTACCCTGAGTCAGTGTATGAGAAATGGTGTCTGTCGGTTGATCAGAGGTTCAGTAGACTGGCGTGCACTTTTCTATCCTATTCATTCTCTATGGGGGGGAAAAAAATTACGGAAAAATCTGTTGTTTTCCAGAATCAGTGCATCCGATCAAAAAGCTGTATACAAGTCCGAATCACACAATCAGACCAGACAATCTGGAGTTGGAGCGTAGTCGATTTCAAAATCTGATGGATGAGTAACGCGGCGAAGATCTGGCAGAAAGCCAAAAACGAATAACGACATAGTTGCAATTGCAATGCTTTTAAAATGTTATAGAGTTAACATTAAGTTGGTGTTAAAGGTTCTGTAAAGACATGTTCTTTAAACTCAGAGACATGTAGTAATCTCAGGTGCGTTAGATGACACTTCAAGCTGGGTGTCATCATACCTGCAGCTGGTCCTCCAGGGCAGCGGTGGCGTTCTCTCCACTGTTCTCATCCACCACCACTACCATGTGAGTCAGAGAGTTCACCTTCACCTGCTCTGCCTCCAGGTCATTCTGCAGAACCTAAACACAAACACAAGGCAATAACAACAGGTTAAGCAAGACGCTGAAGATAAAGGTCACAGCGACATGTTCAATAAGTTACTCCACTGTGGCGTTCAGGCTACAATGCAATACCAGATCAGACCAGACAACTCTCAGCATCAGCATCAGTGAAGAGCACAAGAACATAAACTCTGGTTCTCCATGCTAGACCAGGAGTATCACTGCCCGGCACATCTTACAGTCTTCCCAGCTCACAACACAGCTCATAACCCTAACCCTAACCCTAACCCTGACCCTAACCCTTTCAGTAACAGCGAGAACTAGAAAAGTGCATCTCCTGAAAGAAAGGCAGGATGGTTGCACAGCTTAAGCAGTGCAAGGAACGAGGGATGAATAAAGGACAAGCAGAGGACTGCGTAGAGGGGTCAGTGTGTTTGGGGACCTGCCCTGAGTGAGCACATGCAGTTTGGAGGCTGTAGGTTTAACAAAACCATGATGTTTGGGGCGCTCAGAAATGAATGGAACCCTATGGGGCAAAAGAGAGGGATAATAAAAAACAACAAATAGACAAGCGTGGGTCAAACCAGTCAGTGTGACACGGTCTTTGTCGGCCGAGCAGAAGTTTAGTAGACTGGCGTGCAATTGACTGAACAGTAGATCTAGTGACAAGTAATGGCTCCTTGTGGCTCCTTCTCCTACTACAGCAGTCTACATAACAACTACTTCTCCTACTAAAGCAGTCTACATAACGGCTCCTTCTCCTACTACAGCAGTCTACATAACAACTACTTCTCCTACTACAGCAGTCTACATAACAACTACTTCTCCTACTACAGCAGTCTACATAACAACTACTTCTCCTACTACAGCAGTCTACATAACAGCTCCTTCTCCTACTACAGCAGTCTACATAACAACTACTTCTCCTACTACAGCAGTCTACATAACAACTACTTCTCCTACTATAGCAGTCTACATAACAACTACTTCTCCTATTATAGCAGTCTACATAACAACTACTTCTACTACACCAGTCTACATAACAACTACTTCTCCTACTATAGCAGTCTACATAACAACTACCTCTACTACTATAGCAGTCTACATAACAACTACATCACGGCTACTTCTCCTACTAAAGCAGTCTACATCACGGCTCCTTTTCCTACTAAAGCAGTCTACATCACGGCTCCTTCTCCTACTACAGCAGTCTACATCACGGCTCCTCCTCCTACTACAGCAGTCTACATAACGGCTCCTCCTCCTACTACAGTAGTCTACATCACGGCTCCTTCTCCTACTATAGCAGTCTACATCATGGCTACTTCTACAGCAGTCTACATAACGGTTCCTACTACAGCAGTCTACATAACGGCTCCTTCTACAACAGTCTACATATCGGCTCCTTCTACAGCAGTCTACATAACAGCTCCTCCTCCTACTACAGCAGTCTACATAACGGCTCCTTCTCCTACTACAGCAGTCTACGTAATGGCTCCTTCTACAGCAGTCTACCTTTTGCCTCCTTCTCCTACTACAGTAGTCTGAACAGCCGCAATGTACTGGGCCACACCCTACCTTGTGCTGCTCTACTTGGGTCAGGTATCCCTCCATGTCTCCCGCGACCGGCTCAGTCTCCATTTTACGGATCCGCCCTTCCGTCTGCAGCAGCCAATCTGAGAGCTGCTGGAGCTGCTGCTGCTGAAGGTCCATGAGAACTTCATGAAGCCTGAAACAGTAAAAGACATCGTGTGTATGCGGACCGCAGGCATGTTGCTTTTAAAGCCCGTGTTGATAAGGCAGTGCAGAGGAGTACCTGGCCTGCCGGTCCATGCTGGCCACTCGGAGACTCTCCCAGCGCGAGTTGAGGAGGCTCATCTGAACTCTGATCTCCTCCTCCTCCTCCTCACTCAAGTTGCCCTGTGTGATCAGCTGGTTTCCCGCTTGCAGCACGTTACCCACACTGCTCTGGTGCGCCGTCAGCTCCATCATGAAGGCCTGCAGGAGAGTGAGAGGTATGAGAACACGTAGCAGATACCAATGACAAAGCATATCTACATGAAACACAAACATCTGTCATGTATCTTAGAGCGAGGCTGGAGGTCATTACATACATCAGTGTGTTTATTTAACCCTTTCCAAGCGTCTCCTTGTGGAAACAACCCAGTATTATTATCAGTTCTCATCTAATACCTGCTTTGACTGCTCAGTACTTCATTAAGCTAAATCAAGATTTGCTGCTGAAGGAACTAAACACATTCATACAATGTCTGGGACGTCCAGGAGAAATCTGGAACCTAACTTTGTTCTTCAAACTGGAGCTCAAGATCTGATCTACTTCTCTCACAATAACATATTCATGATACTTTGTATTGTATGTCTGATTATTTACATCTGTTCTAATCAGATCTGGTGTTCTTACTGGTGAACAGATACTTATTGATCAGATAAAGACTGAGCTTGACTACAAATAACCTGTACGAGTATCGCTTTGGTCCAGTTTATTTGAAAAAATTTTTTTTTATGAATTCTATGTTTATTTGGAAAAGAAAAGCCTTACATTCCACCTGGTTTTACATATCTAAGTTATCTGAGACAAAAAAGAAAACATAAAAACAAGGCTTCCTCCTGTTTTTTCCAGGAACATAAAGAGTACATAAATAAAATAAATAATAATAATAATAATAATAATAATAATAATAATAATAATAATAATATAAATAAAAATATAAATAAATAAATAAATAAATTAATTAATTAATAATTTCCAGGGACAGAGGTCTTATTTTACACACACACTACGGGTCTGTCTCAAAACCCAGTGAGCTCCCTACATAGGCAGCATTTTACGTCATAGTATGCGCTCCCGACATGTAGTCTGTCCCAATTCTTACATACCTTAAACATACTGTTTACTGAGGAACCTTATTTAGACCTGATTTTAAGGAAGCATTGAACGCTTCCTCAGCCGCTAAGACAATCCCATGATGCAACACAGGCTAATCTATGAGCAGTGAAGTGGTTTTAAAATGTGAGTTATTTTGATTCTGTCTGGAGTTTTAATGTGTTTCTGGTCATATAATCACACAAAACAGTTTTTTATTATCAACTCTGTAACGAGTCCTTCACCATTTACCAGTTTTATACTCGAGCCGCTAGCATTTATGCTAGCGGATTTGTTTTGGATGCCGGTCGGTAGCTTAGCAACCAGTTAAACCACCGGTGGCGTGCTGCAGTGGGCGGGAACAAGCCGTGACGCAGTCTCTCTCTAACTAGAGCGTCTCAGTAATCTGTTTTATGAGGAGAGATGAGGAGAGAACGCTGCTACTTACACAGCTGCTATCTAGACAGCCTACTTACACACTCACTAGGATTTGAGACACACCCTATACTTTAAGCAATACATCATTAAATCTTTTATTTATCTTTGTAAATATGAATGGAAATCTGGTCTGATAGGTTTGATGTACTCTATAAATCTGTTAAGAGAGAAAGATAAGCCTTCCATTACATATAGCTCCTGAATTACGTCCAGACATTCATTCACAGTGGGGGGCATAGTGTTTAACCATCTCCTTGAATCGCTGTCTTGTTTACTCAGTGTTGTAGTTGCGATGTTGCACACATATCGTCAATGTCTAATCTCCAAAACTGCAACTTTACAGGAGAGACCAAAAACTTACTTTACTTTCAATGGGAGTCAATGGAACCAGAAATCTTTCACAGCTATTTTGGAGCACGTCTATTGGTCCAATCATCATGAAATTCAGAGTAAATGTAAATGACCATTGGCGCGTTCAAATGAAGTAGAAAATTCCAAATCGACAAAAATGGAGATACATATTTTTCATTGGACAGCGACGATATACAACCTCACCTTTGAAAGGGATGACAAACTCAAAAGTTTGTTTCAGATTCCTGTGTATATCCTTTCAATGAGACATAAGAACTTTACAATCCTGGAATATGTGATAGTGATTAGCCACAGTTTGGGTCCAGCTTCTAAGCTCGGTTGTTGTAAACACTTACACATTGGGACCAATGTTTTGAAGGAAACCTCAGAGCAGCTGAAATGGGGGGGGAGAGAGAGAGAGAGAGAGAGAGAGAGAGAGAGAGAAAGAGAGAGAGAGAGAGAGAGAGAGAGAGAGAGAGAGAGAGAGAGAGAGAGAGAGAGAGAGAGAGAGAGAGAGAAAGAGAGAGAGCTTCTGGAAAAGCCCATTCTTGAGGGGATTAGCGGAGCCCTGTTTGTTTGACCTGCTTTTGTACCGAATAGCTCACATTTGTGTCCACCGTGTGGACAGGAATGCAAACCTCGACACCCACTCCTGCCACAATCCCACCCCCAGACATCTCCCCCTCCCTCCTCTCTCGCCCTCTCCATCACCAAGCCAGTGATGCTGCTCCGCTCTGTGGAATTCCTCACATTCCGTACATGTTCAGACCATGTTCTCCAAGAGGAGAGAAGCAGGGAGGCTCTAAATTCCTTGCGGAGAGACGGGAGGTGTTTGCAGACTACACTGCGAGAGGCTTACGCCTCCTCATCCTCAGGTCTGATGGGTCAATAAACATCATTAAAAAATGTTTTTTTTTTTTTGACCCAAATGGTTTACAGTTATTGGGTCACGTAGATGCTTTGATTCAGTGGGAAACCACAGAAACTCATTTAGAGCCTTTGAGGCTGGTCGGGATGCTCAGAGCATGCAAAACAATGCAAGCGATTGGGTACAGGCTATTTGCATATTGCAGCGTTCCGTGATATTAGATTTGCAAACGCAAAACCATTGCAGTAACTACTGGACCATCAACTGTTGAGAGGTTATAGAAGCTGGGTAGGGCATCTGACAGTCAGTCAGGACATTCGGTTTCAGTCACGTGACCATTCTGGGTCAAAGATGTGTGAACACAACCCAACTTCACCCCAAACTTTCCACTTCTGACAGATTTCCATGTCCCTTGATCAGAAGGCGAAAGCCACTGCAGAAGATTTGCTAACACAAGCATGAAGGTTAGTCTATCCTCAGGCTCCCCACCAAGTTCTGGGTGATCACACACCTCCCCACGTTTCCACACACGTTTTGATTTTTAGGACTCGAGTCAGAACTAGTGATTGAGGCCCATGAGAAAGTTTCACATCCGCTGACAGTTAGTGGGGGAGTTTTTCTCCAGATCTTGCTGAAGAATAGACCAATATCTATAATATCTAACCCCACGTTCGTCCACAGCTTGGGGTTCTACTGTGTGTCTCCTCGCTGTGAACTCTGGTTCACTTCAGAACAGTGACCAGCTGCATGTTTCAGAATGTAGACTGTGTATCAGATCAGGTTAACTGGGTTGACAAAAATCATTGATTGATCTAAACATTAATACCAATTTCTGAGCTGACCATGTCCTTAAATCACTAACGGAAAGTGGGTGTGGCTTAAACCAGATATGATTCCCTTACCCCTTTACCGCCAAAAGGAATCATATTTAATATATACGTTTTTGGGAACTGTAAAATCACTGTTGTAGGACTGTAGGAGATCTAGAATGTGTAAAACACTGTTGTATAATATTCTTATCTGAGTTAGAAATAGTTAGAAATTACTTATATAGTTAGAAATGACTAGAGTAAACAACCTCAGAGTATAAAGGGTTAAAACTTTGCATTCTGAATGCTTTCATTTGTTACTGCAAAAAAACCCAAATATGATACAAATCAAAACTCGCATAGTAAACACATATCTCAATTTTTGTAGATTTTTGGTTTTATACATTATCTAAACAAGACAGCTGTCCTTTACATTGTGTGATGCATCATAATGAGTGGACCAATAGAAACGCTCCAAAAAAAATATACTTACATTGAAAGTAAAGTAAGTCTTTGGTCTCTCCTGTAGAGTATTTGTAGATATTTGTTTTTCATAGGACAGCGACAATACGCAAAACTAATAATATTAAATTATCATTAATTTGTTATTATTTTTAACTATAATATTGTTACTGTTTATTGTAAATTATTATTATTATTATTATTTATTGATGGTCTAACAAGCAGTCCATTGTTAAAGAATTCCAATTTTCAATTGGGCAACCATTTCATGGTTCAGGCTTTAAAGGGTTAACGTGCACATATGGAGTTACCAACTACGACACGTGTACATGCCCCCCGTACCTCATGCGTGTGGAACTGATCCTTAACCTCCTCCACGTCGTCGGACACCTCGTCCTGGATTTGGAGCGCGTCCTCGGCGGACAGCAGCCAGGTCAGCACCTCTTCCAGAGTGACCTGATACGACTCCAGGTCCATCTCTTCTCCTCCCTCCATCTCCGCCTCCGTCACCGTGCTGGGGGTCTCGGCCCGCTGGCTGCCCGCCTCACCAGCCAATCCCTGCAGGGCATAAGACAGGATGTTTATAGAGTCTATAGCCAATCTGGGACATGTAGCCATTAGATTGGTCTACTTTTGGATCGGTCGATCAGATGGATGGATGGATGGATGGATGGATGGATGGATGGATGGATGGATGGATGGATGGATGGATGGATGGATGGATGGATCCATCCATCCATCCATCCATCCATCCATCCATCCATCCATCCATCCATCCATCCATCCATCCATCCATCCATCCATCCATCCATCCATCCATCCATCCATCCATCCATCCATCCATCCATCCATCCATCCGGGAGTTTGGGTCGTAGGGGTAGCAGTCTTAGCAGGGACGCCAAGACCTTCTTCTCCCCAGCCACCTCCTCTAGATCCTCCAGGGGGAGATACTGAGGCGCTCCCAAGCCAGCTGAGAAATGTAATCCCTCTAGCGTGCCCTGGGTCTCGCCCGAGGTCTCCTCCCTGACCTGAACATTGACACCAATTCCTGAGCTGATAATGTCAATTAAATAATTACTTGAAAGTGGGTGTGGCTTAAACCAGAAATGAGTCCCTTAATCCCCTGGACCAACAGCACACGCCTGAAGTGCCCCTTGAGCTCCCCCTGTGGATAGGACTGGAGAGGATATTATACCCTGAAATATGGTGCCATATCACCCTTTCCTAATTATCACATCAGGTACTACTTTTTACTGTTAGTAGCAAAAGATAAATTCACACTTTCCCATTTCCCATTATATATCTACTAGAGACAGATTCTATCTGTCCAGTATCATTCACTTTACTTCAGTCCTGGATATATGGAGATATTTGGAGTGCATTATTTAGTATTGTGACATTCTGGATCATTTACTTCTGTTACAATCAGATGAAAATGCTTGTATTTTTTAATATCTCATATGAGGGTGTGCCATATCATGTCGTAAGCAATAATAACATTTTAATTTCATTTTGTTGCAGCAGTGTATACTTGTTTTTTTTTTTATTCAATGTTTTGTCATATCGGCAAGAATATCGTTATCGCAAAAATACCATGAAATATTGTGATATTATTGTAGGGCCATATCGCCCAAACCATAGTGGACACTGCCCCCTAATGTGTATGTTCACTAGTGTGTGTGTGTATATGTGGGTGTTTCACTGCACAGATGGGTCAAATTCCACTTGTGCAAACACAAGTGACAAATGGTTCTCAATTCTAAATTCAATTCAAAGGAGGGCATGGGTTTGCAACAGGTGTGTCTAAAATGTCCAAGCTATTTGGAGTCGATCCAACTGGTTATTCTTGCTTTAATTGGACTTCCTTAAAGCACTGCAGAAAACATAACCATCAAATCAGCACTGAGCGGAAAGCGCAAGGAGAAAAGCGTATATCAGGAGATCAGGAGGCCGGCGCTGAGCCAATGACAACAACAATCAAGACCCACGGGGTGAAACCTCAGTTATTCAAAATATGCAGCCTTTGTACTCAGCCAATCCCTTTTTTGCCAAGGTTTGTCAGTCAAGTCCGCCAACAATGCATAAAACTGAACCCATGAAAACATGAAGCGCCTGGCATTTTCAAACCTGGCCACTGAACTATGGGTAAACACCCAGCCTAGAAATGTCAAAGGAAGTGTGTAACACTAGCAGGAGCACGCACGTGTGTGCGGAACTGTAACCGGAGCAGGTTTTTCTGTGTGGCAAGAATAGCGCCGAGTCTAATGAGCATTGAAATGTGCTCAGCGGAGGAAGACACGCCCCTGCTCTGCCCTTCTGAATGACCAAGAATACGCACCGCACCCAGCCATTCAGCGAGCGGAGCTAATGGCAGCCCAACACAGAGGCCAGGCCAGGCCAGTGAGGGAGGAGGGTAAGCCTATAGCCGAGCTCAGAGCTCAGGTTAGCCCCAGTGGTCACGATCCCATGTTCTCCTCCGATATCGATACTACTCCCAAAATACACCTCTGGCTAAGATTAAGGCTAAGCCTAAGACTTTTACACAGTATAGGTTGAGTTGATACCCCATCCAGCAGTGTCCACTGGCTCATTACAGACACTGGGTACCCAGGTGGTCTTTCCATGAGGGCATATAAACAAGGAACCCAAAGGCAAAAGCCGTGATTTCCAAATCGTGCTTACATCAACATGAAGGTTCATTGAGACACATCATGACATCACGGCTCTCAGACAACAGGTTCTAACTTTTAATGCTATATAATCTTTAGCTTAAAGGCTAAGCACCAGCTAATATGAACATGTCAAACACACAAATATAGTCTGAGATCCTAACTTGTGATTATTAATAGTCAGAAAATGTTTTATGGTTTACAAAGTTAAGAAATACGACTTAAAAGACTGTTGTTTAGCTCTGCCCACACTGTCTGGACAGTAGATGGTGGACCACAACGCTAGCAGATGCACTTACAGTAACACAAAAATAGGGTCTTTAAGTGCACAAACTGTCCAAAGACCCCCAAAATATCCAGAAAGTGGACTAAATCTGTGGAAAGGATGATCCTCCCACTCCGTCATCTGTAGTGATCATTTCACGCCTGAAGATTATCACAGCTATGGGACGTAGGCTTACACGAAGACTGGATCTTAACAGTAGGGGCGTGTAAGGAAACCAGTGAGAGGTGTTCAAGAGCCTCCGTGTACGTGGAGGTAAACCGGGTAAGCGCAGTTACTGAGCCTGCTTTAGCTGCTGTTAGCTATCGTTATCTTCACTTGCTAAATTCGGTGGCTCAAGTTATGTTAAGCTAACGTAGTTGAGTTATGAAGATTTATAGAGTCGTATGAGGGTGAGTTTCACTTTGATCATATTTACTACAATAACTGTACCTCTATATGTGAGTTTAGCTGGTTGCTAGGCTGTTGTCATGAATAATGTTGGTTGTTTAGCTAGATACTGTTTACACTCAGGATGAGCTGCTGTTGTGGGGGTGGTTTGACTAAAAGTCTCAGGACTAAGTGATATGGTGGTCTATTTCTACATTACAGCTCTATTTAATTAAAATTCAGAAATATCATCAAAATCTGAAGAAGCAGCTCTGGAACATTCTCAGTCCCAGTCAGTCATGATGCTGTTGTACAGCGACGCTGTTCACTGTTGTCCACCAGTGACGTCTCACGAGGCGTTCAGGAAATATTTTAAAGCTAATTAAGCAGCGAATTTCATTTTAAATCATGTTTATATATTTTCAGTATCTAAAACAATGTGAAATCACCGTAGCCTGACCAATACATAGATAGCTGGCAGTGAGAAGAACCCTAATGGTAATCAAAACACAGATCTGTGAGTGACCGATCAGTCCTAAGCGCTTCCAAGAGGTGAACGACACTCAGGTGAGTTACACTTTCACTCACTACACAGACGTGTCATCGTTTTACGAGCGCAGTCTTCTGACTGACACGTGCAAGCGCGCACACACCCCTCCCAGGTACACGAGGCCGTGCTGACAGACAGGACAGGCCTGTTATGGAGGAGAAGTAGGGAGGAACCGCTGACCTCTCCTGAAGGAAGAAGAAGAAAGGAGAGCACAAAGACATGCAAATCACCACCCAGATTCCCATTTCTCAAATAAAGCGTTGTTGTTTTGTTACAGTTACCCAGAATGCCCTGATCGGGGAGGAAAGGTCATCAACTCGAAATATTTACTGGCATTTTCGAGCAGAAACCCACACGAGCAGAAAAAAACGAACAAAAAAAAAAAGAGCTTTGTTCATTTAGTCCAGCGACAGAAAGAAAGTTCCTCATAGATAGAGATAGAGAGAGAGAGAAAGAAAAAAAGAGACAGAGAGAGAGAGAGAAAGAAAGAAAATAGGGAGATAGAGAGAGAAAGAAAATAGATAGGAGAGAGAGAAAGAAAATAGGGAGATAGAGATAGAGAGAGAGAGAGAAAGAGAGAGAGAGAAAGAAAATAGAGAGAGAGAAAGAGAGAGAGAGAAAGAAATTGGGGAGCTAGAGAGGGAGAAAGAAAGAAAAGAGAGAGAGAAAGAAAGAAAAGAAAGAGAGAAAGAAAATAGGCAGATAGATAGAGAGAAAGAAAAGAGAGAGAGCGAAAAGAAAAGAGAGAGAGAAAGAAAAGAGAGAGAGAAAGAAAGAAAATAGGGAGATAGAGAAAGAAAATAGAGAGAGAGAGAGAGAGAGTAAAAAAAAGAAAAAGAGAGAGAGCAAGGGAGAGAGCGAGAGAGAGAGAGAAAGAAAGAAGACAGAGAGAAATAAAGAAAATAGGGAGATGGAGATAGAAAGAGAAAGAAAATAGAGAGCGAGAGAGAGAGCGAGAGAGAAAGAAAGACAAGAGATATATATATATATATATATAGAGAGAGAGAGGGAGAGAAAGAAAATAGAGAGTGAGAAAGAGAGAGAAAGAAAGAAAAGAGAGAAAAAGAGACGATATATATATATATATATAGCTCAACACAGAAAGTTGCAACAACAACCAAACTAAATAACATGTTCAGTGTACTGAAGATCTGAAGGGACCAGAGAGACTGTAAATCTGATTGCATCAATCAATTTCTGGGACCATTCTGGTCTTCTTCGATATGCTACATGACCACCTTCCCATTGGAAAAACTTGTACAGCTCCATGTCCTGACCCCGCATTAAACAAACATAAGAGTATGCACATACAAACAAATAAACAAATAAAGAATCGTGTGTTAAACTGGGCAAGCGAGTGAGGCCGGTGTTGCCGATTGCAGATTGGCAGGGTTCAATAGCTGTGGCTTGGCAACACGCACACTCCTAAATCACAACCATACGGCAGATGATGATGATTCTCCCATCGCCAACTTCCTGTCATACCGAACATACCATGTATGGAACTTCCACACGAGCTCTAGCGGCTGAACAACCAGCTAAGCACCACATTGTTCCAATAATAACCTATAAACAAAACAGCAAGCAGGCCATTAAGCGGTGCTTTTAAAAAATATACTCGACATTTATTAGTTACAGACTGTACCGAGTGAGATAATAAACTAAGCAGAGGGAAGTATGATGCCCCCACCCTCCCCCACACACATAGACACACTCCCTGTGTTGTCAGAGCTGAGTTATGCATTCTAATTGGGTTACAACAACGGTCTTCCAGAACTTTCCCCACTTGTATCTATTCTGCTACAATGTACAGCTCAAACCACCACAGAAGAAATATAATAATAATATCCATGCTGGATAAACCTGACACGAAAAACAACAAAGCAGGAGTACCTATAGGCCACAGCAGCCCTGCTAAGCTAATGTACCTCAGGCTTATTAACATATATGGGCTACAGTGATTAAAAAGGCAATTACAGTCATAGTTTGAACAAATATGAAATACACACCTGTAGATGATTAGTTAAGACACACTTCATAACCAAAGCTTTCTTTGGTTTGGCTCTGGATCTATGAAGCTGATGAAGCTTACAAGACCTGATTAGCATCGAACCATGTGTATGCCTGAAACTACGGATAGAAGGATCTAGCTAAGATCAGCTATGTATCGGTATGGGCCGATTTTTAATCAAAATATATGATCGGTGAACGGCCGATCCCAAGAGCTGATCGATGGCATTAAACAAATGGGCCTAATTTCTGTATTTCCAGTTCATCACATGTGCTGATAGAAAACATGTCGTCAGACTGGCAGTTTGTTACTGTATGTGATCAGCATGTCTCGTGGGGAAACCAAGACAAAGACATTTAACACTACTTAATCTGATCCGGCCCTTAATAGAACACCACGTGGCTGAATACAGTGAGTATCAGCAAACAGCAGAGCTAGCACACACAGCTAGCCCAAAACAAACAACCCAAAACACTGTGCAGACCAGATCTGACCGGTACGAACAGAACAGCAGCAGCAATTCAAAATCTACATTTAATGATTACTGTTTTAGTTTAAAATAACAGGAAAATTCAGGAAATCAGGAAGGGGGCAAACACTTTTTCACACTGCTGTATGGCAAAAAGTAGTACCGGTCAGCTTGTCTTACCTAATCATTTGTGGATTTTCCACCAAACTAACACTTTCAGTCCATTTGCAGAGACACTGTTTTTTTGGTTTTTTTGCACAAGCATGCAAGCAAACCATGCATGCATGCACACTGCATGGCAGCCGGACAACAAGGGTGGACCGAGTGAAAATTATGACTCACTCTTGCCACTGGAAAAAGAGCGAGAGCATGAGAGAAAGCTGGAGGGGGGAACTCTTTGGACGTACAACACACAAGAGTGCTTTTTCCAAAAGCACAGCCCCACCAGTCTCTCTCTCTCTCTCTCTCTCTCTCTCTCTCTCTCTCTCTCACCACTGTAACAACCTCTCCCTGCCAAACTGTAGCCTATGAGCTACAAATTCCTACACACACTCAAACGACTGAAAAAGCCCCCTTTGTATTTCACATTTAGCCTAAATTAGCTGCTGCTTTTAGTTCAGTTCCATTCAATGAGTCTTACTGCTGGTCAGCGCTTTGCAGACCATGTTGTTATGGGATGGGGCAGCATGATACAACAGCACAAACTACAGATGAAACTATAGATAGAGGGATCGGTTGGCTATGTATCAATATCAACTGGTTCTCAATCCAATACTGGAACAACTGAGCCATATTTCATGAGTCAAAGATTGCTGCAGCCCCGCACGAGGCCCCTTGTTCACAGGACCCTGTTGACTGAGGAAACAGTCAAAGCTACTCATGCAAGTACGTAAAGCTAATGTTCCTTAAGACTTTTAAGACCACCAACTTAAAACAACACTGCAGAGAACATCACTCTACTCTATCACCTTATTCTATCATCATGCTAACGTATGGGTGATTCTTCAATTTAATCAATCTTAAATTAGTTTTATAAAGTAATGCATTTCACTTGAATTTCATTATAAAATCATACTGTTAGACTTAAATATATCAAGTCTTTGTTTCCAGGGTTACAACATAAACAAGTGCCACCTTTAAATAATTCCCTTCAGAAGTCATACTGTTGCGATAATGTTGGGGATGATGATATATTGCTCAAAAATATGCATAGGTACAAATATGAAACTAAACAGTACATTTGATTTCTTTTTTTAAGTTTTTATGAAACTCATATTGTAATCTTTTTCATAAATTGATCACTTTTTAGCATTTTATTTTTTTTGGGCCCAGATGTTTTAAAGTCCAAAGTAGCAATAAATTGATGTTTAAATCATTATAAAAAATGGAAATCATAATTATTTTGGTGTGTTTTTTGGTTAAGAAAAGGAATGATCTTTTTAATACCAATTAAAATAACCAATAATAATTTTAACACAAACTTATAACCTCCGTAAAAGTTCCTCTCATTTAAGAATCACCCGTATGCCGTGTCTCTACCAACACTGCCAATGTACTGCAGGAATCTGAACCTTGAAATAAGCCTGTTTTAACCACATCACTCATCATATCAAGCTCATTCATTATATATATTTAGTTTTGCTCTGGGGGCTACAAAGCTGATGTAGCTAACCAGGTAAATAAGCTTACGAGACTTGATTAGCATTGGACAATGTGCATGCCTGAAACTATAGCTAAAAGGATGGAGCAGCTATGTATCAATACCATATATTCTAACACAGTCCATCCTGAGAGTCGATCAGATACATAAAACACCTGAGCCCTAGTTTGAGAGTCGAGGATTAATGCAGCCCCGCACGAGGCCCCTCGTTCACAAGACCCTGTTGACTGAGGCTACAGTCAAAGCTACTTATGCAAGTATGTAAAGCTAATGTTCCTCAAGACTTTTAAGGCACCCAACCTGAAACAACATTGGAGAGGACATCACTCTACTCAATACAGTGGTTATTATACAACAGCAGAACTAGCAAAGAAGATTGCGTTCACGAGTTTGCGGTAGATGGACGACAGCAAAGCCAATATTCACTCCTTTCCCCTTTCAGTGGAACTGCAATGGAAAATTCGCACACTGTAAACGGCAACATCCCACAGATTCCTAGGCGGGGCAAGAGTTCTACCTTTGCAATAACAATATCACCTCAACTATCATCTTATTCTGTCATCATGCTAACATATGCTGGGTCTCTACCAACACTGCCAGTGTACTGCAGGAATCTGGACCTTTAAATGGGCCGTTTTTCTTCTTTGGTCTTGCTCTGGGGGCTATGAGGCTGATGTAGATGACCAACGGTGGCCGAGAAGACCCAACGCGCTGCAAACAGAAAACACTCATCAAAACAGCAACATGGACCCTACATTTAACGAACACGCTGCAAAAACACGAACATGCAGCAAAACCGTCCACAACACAACGGACGTGTTTCCGGAGTAACGTTAAAGGACGTGGAACCACATACGGCAACGCAATGTAAACAAAAATAGTTTGGCTATATTTGCTACCTATCCAGACTTGCCAGATCAAGCCTACTGAAGTGTTGAAGCTTTCCCTCCAGGTGGTTAAAATAAAAAGGTTCTTTACTCGAAGCTTCATGTGCACACGAACCCCTCCTGCTGGCCAAAACTTTTACTGTCATTTCAACTATTTGCGATGGCCTCTTGCAACGTTGTCAGCACGAGAACAAGTATATACATAAAACACCTTAATTTCATTTTCTGTGGTTCATTCATTTGTTCATCTGATCTGTGTTTGATTGTGTGGGTTTGTTAATTAAAAAACCTGCCAGAATGATTTCAGTCAGTAAATAAATCCAATAGTATGTGAGATATTGATGTTAAAACTGTTGCAGTGGTTTTAAAAGATGGGACAGTGATTGTGGTTTGATGGTGACTGAAATTTTTATTAAGAAACAATAAATCACACCAATATTCGAACCAGCGAGGCTTCAGACGTCATCAGTGACGTCACTCGCCCTTAACGAAGCAAGCCTCCATACACGCTTCATAAACAACCTCCTGGATTTCTCAACACAAGCTCTGAAGCATCGGTATCATTTGCCCATCACTATTAGACGCTACCGCGGCTCAGCGTGGTTCTGTTTACATTGCGTCGCCGTATATAGTCCCACGTCCTATAAGTGTCCTCCGGAAACACTTCCGTTGTGTTGTGGATGGTTTTGCAGTGCATTCATGTTTAAGTCTTCTCGGCCACCATACTAACCAGTTAAATAAGCTTACGAGACTTGATTAGCATTGGACAATGTGCATGCCTGAAACTATAGCTAAAAGGATGGAGCAGCTATGTATCAATACCATATATTCTAACACAGTCCATCGTGAGAGCCAATCAGATACATAGGGCACAACACCTGAGCCCTAGTTTGAGAGTTGAGGATTACTGCAGCCCCGCACGAGGCCCCTCGTTCACAGGACCCTGTTGACTGTTCACCGATTTTCCTCATTACTGTTTAGTTCCATTCAGTGATTGTTCCTGCGGGTCTGTGCTTTGCAGACGATGCTGTCACAGGGCGGGGCAGTATGATACAACAGCACACGCAATAACACTATAATCTTTAACTATTTACAGCAACCATCACCTTATTCTGTCACCTTTGTTCAATATGCTAACGTAGGCTGTGTCTCGATCACCACTGCCAACGCACGACAGGATTCAGAATCTTCAAATAAGACCTTCTAACCACATCACTCATCATAATTCATTACATTAGTTATACACTGAGAGACACCCACTAATACCAGAGATGGAAAGATCGATAGGCTATGTATCAGTATTGGCCAATATTTAATAAAAATATGTGATCGGCCGATATTTCTCCAGTTTAGCCGATCAGGACAGTCGATCAATGGTGTTAAATGAGCCAAATTTCTGTTTTTCCAGCTAATGTTTCGTTGAAACCCACTCCGTGAAACCCCCTCCAACCAGCTCTCTGCAATTCCTATCTGAACCACTAGGTGGGAATACATACACTTTCATTTTCAACGAGATGACTAAAGCAGCGGCCTCGCGAAAACAGTTTGTGCAGAGCTAGCCCGCACAGCTAGCACAAAACAAATAACCCAGAACACCGTGCAGACCAGATCTAACCGGTACGAACAGTACAGCAATTCAAAATCTACATTTAATGATTACAGTTTTGGTTTAAAATAACAGAGTCTGCGTTTAATGACTGCTGTATTTATTTAATTAGCTTTTTAGTTTTAAATTAAGGGTCTAAATTTAATGACTGCAGTACTTGCGATATTTGATATACTTTGTTTATTTACTGCTAATTTTGTTAAAAATATTATGCTGTTTCACATAAGCTCGTTAAAAACGGTAATAAACCAGTTTAGACCGTGTTTCATGACTTGCTTACTCTAATAACTACTAGTGTTGCACCGATACCAATACTGTATCGGTGCTGATACTGGCAATTACATACAGTATCGGTATCGGCAATAGAGAGCGCCAATACTATGAAGCTTATTGACTAAATGACTGTATTGTGGCAATTTAAATTTTTTCATAGCTCTGAAACTTTTTAATGTGCAGTTACTCAACCAGTAAATTATGATCTTTCAAGGTTATTATATTTTATTCAGGATAAGACATAAAAATACAACATATAAAAAGTGTAACACTATAAATATCAGGATTTATAGCCATATATTGAACATTTAAGCATTTAATAGAGTTGGTATTTGTCTCGGTATTGGCAGATATCTGAAAAGCTGGTATCGGTATTCGTATCGGTAAGGAAAAAGTGGTATCGGTGCATCCCTAATAGCTACATGTTGCCCTGCCGAGGCATATAACCCTGCCCTCGATCGGTATCGACGATCGGAATCGGCCTCAAAAACGCTGATCGGTCCATCTCTAATTAATACCATAGTTATCTCTCAAACATGATTGGACAGCAATCGAGTAACGATTTAGGATTCACATTGACTTTCAAAGAAGGCTTCAAAGGGAAATTAATCATTAGCTGGATCTGCTAACTCAAAATTAAGAGCACAACACCAGAAGCCCACTAGACAACTGCCCCCCGCATGATGTCATGGCAGGTAAGCATTGTACTACAATTGAAGAAGGTTTAGGTACTTAAGGACCTTATTATATTTAAAAAGTTATTTGTTTCCAGAGAGGAAACTTCAATTTACTCAACAAAATCTATTTTTAAAATATCCAAACAGTCTTAATACAGTAAGTAGTGCTTTTACATACGTCAGTGTGTTTATTTAACCCTTTCCAAGCTTCTCCTTCTATAAACAACCCAGTATTATTTACAGTTCTCATCTAATACCTGCTTTGACTGCTCAGTACTTCATTAAGCTAAATCAAGATTGCTGCTGAAGAAGCTGAACACATTCATACAATGTCTGGGGCGTCCAGGAGAAATCTGGAACAAACTCTTTCACAATAAGATATTTATGTTACTTTGTATCGGATGTATGATTATTTACATCGGTTCTAATCATATCTGCTGTTCTTACTGGTGATAAGTTATTGATCAGATAAAGGCTTTTAAATGATTAGCTTAGGTGAGACTTTTGTACAGTAGTGTATGACAGGCGCCACAAGTGAAACAAAACAACAGTTCCTGTAAGGCAGAGTTTCTCAACATCTTGCAACTCATGACTCACACAGCCGACCACAAAGACTACTGTGGCCCACTAAGGAGACTGAACCTCAGATGACATTTTACTGTCTGGATGTAATTACACTACCGCTCAAACGATTAGGATCACTTTAGAATTTCATTTCATGCAATTTTCATGCAATTCACAAACAATATTGTCCATTTCACAATTAATGTAAGTGTATCAGATGATTTTTAAAGAATAAAAATGTTTGTATTAAAGTCTATTTTTGTATAGAGGCTTATTTTGCATATAGTCCTATCATCAGCAATTCTCAGTCCTCTGTCTAAATCTCCTGGTACGACCACCAATCCAAGTTAAGGATGTTATTGGACTAATTGGTTGTTAGGACACTCTTGCTCAATTGTGATGCACAGCTGAAAAACATTCTACTAATAAGTGAGAATAAAAGGGAACAACATTCTAGGTTAGTTTAGTATCTGAAGCATCAGCAGTTGATGGCTTGCTGACCGACTCACAATGACCAGAAAGAAACAACTTTCTTTAGAGACCCGTCAGTCCATTGTTGTGTTAAGGAAGAAGATACTCCATTAAAACAAGAACATTTCACTGTGATCCCAAACTTTTGAGCGCTAGTATATAACAACAACAACAACCACAACATCAGGTTAAATGTTTATATAATGCAATTAAATCCTGCAATTAATGATATTTGCCATCATATCATCTGTGCTGGTGAGATGTCACAGCAGTGACCAGCAACCTAAGATGTGGTCAGATCTGCATTCGCATGTTTCTCCGGTGGTCTGCAGCAGTTAAAGTGCTTTGCTTACCTGTGAGCTCACAGGCTGGCCGTCATCCACTTTATACTTTCGGGGCAGCGTCTCTACCTCCCGGATGTCGTCCATGGTGACGTCGTTGGGCAGAACGGCGAACAGAGACGTCACGTACATGATGATGGACTTCTTGTCAGGCAGCTGTACAGCCACGTCTAGAGAGAGAGAGAGAGAGAGAGAGAGAGAGAGAGAGAGAGAGAGAGAGAGAGAGAGAGAGAGAGAGAGAGAGAGAGAGAGAGAGAGAGAGATTAGTCTTACTAATTAGATTCACTATTCACAAATACATATTCCTAGTCTGTGTCTCACAGCTCGCCATTGGTTCAGATTCTGTTAAATTTATCAATACATATTTTTGATTTTCTTAGACGTATTATAATTTATATGTGAAAATTAACACATTTGTCTGTATTTTCATTGCATATTTTTGAAAAGACGAGGTCTCAAATTTAAAATTTATTTATAGTGTTGAATCTGCAGACTTCCGTTTCGTGTTTCTGAACAAGATCCACACACAAATGCAGCTCTATTCACAAATGTGGCGAACACGCCGCCGCTAGGGGGCGCTGTTGGTGTTGGCGGAATTGTGTAAGTCCAAGGAGGAAGAGTGGCTTAAACCAGCTCCACTCACTGGTACTTCATTAAGCTAAATCAAGATTGCTGCTAAAGGAACTGAACACATTCATACAATGTCTGGGGCGTCCAGGAGAAATCTGGAACTACACTTCTTCAAACTGGAGCTCAAGATATGATCTACTTCTTTAAAGTACTACTTTATAAGATATTCATGTTACTTTGTATTGGATTTATGATTATTTACATCTGTTCTGATCAGATCTGGTGTTCTATATTAGCTGGTGATAATATAGTTATTGATCAGATAAAGGCTTTTAACTGATCAGCTTAGGTGAGACTTGTGCACAGTAGTGTAAAACAGGCGACACAAGTGAAACAAAACAACAGAAGTCAAATCTACCTCCACAGTTCCTGCAGAGCAGAGTTTCTCAACATCTTGGCTCACACAGCCGACCACAAAGACTACTGTGGCCCACTACGGAGATTCAATCTCTCTGATTACTTCAAACGCAAGCAAATACAACACAAGACAAAAAGGTGGTTTGCCATTAAGGGGGTCTGCAGGCAGAGGTTCACACTGACTGCAATCAAACTGCTATACTCAAGTTCAAAAGTCATTCTTAAGTCTTTTCTTTGCTGTGTGTATGTGTGTTTGTGTGTGTGTGTGTGCAGAGGGTCTGTGGGGGCCCTCTGATTGGTCATGCGCCGCATGTGCTTGCATGCAAGAAAAGCCATGTAATCCAATCAATTCAGTTCATTAGACAAGGTAAGCGGAGCTGCAACTCGGGGGAACAGATTTTGGGAGAGGTTTCTTGTTTACAATGAAAACACACAACCGCATGTTACCCAAGATTAGGACCCCAAATGTTTTGGATTACATCCAAAAGGGAGACAGACATTTTTTATACTTTGGATGAGTATTCATAGGAAATACACCCACAAGCCACTTTATTAGGTACACCTCCTGGTATCTACACTCAGTATCTATTATATCAGCTCCACTTACCATATAGGAGCACTCAATAGTTTCACACTTACAGACTGTAGTTCATCTGATTCTCTGTATGCATTGTTACCCTGGTATTTAATGATCAGGACCCCAACACAGGACCACCACAGAGCTGGTACTATTTAGGAGGTTGATCATTCTCAGAAACACCGACTCTGCTGGAGTGTTTAAACACTGTGTCCACTCTATTAGACACTCCTACTACTTGCTGATCCACCTTGTAGATGTAGAGTCAGAGACAGTAGCTCATCTGCTGCTGCACAGTTTGTGTTCTCTAGTTCTTCATCAGTGGACACAGGACGCCGCCCACAGGACACTGCTGTCTGGATAGTTTTGGTGGGTGGACGCTTCTCAGTCCAGCAGTGACACTGAGGTGTTTAAACACTACTTACAGCAGCACAACACACACTAACACACCACCACCATGTCAGTGTCACTGTGGTGCTGAGAATAACCCACCACCCTAATAGTACCTGCTCTGTGGTGGTCCTGTGAGGGTCCTGATCATTAAAGAACAGAGTAATAAAGTACTACAGTGAATCAGATGAACTACAGTCTGTAAGTGTAGAACTACAAAGTGCTCCTATATGGTTAGTGGAGCTGATCAAAGGTGTCAAACGTATTCACATTCATTACTCAGGTAGAAGTATAGATACTAGGGTTTAAAAATACTTCTGTAGAAATTTAAGTATCAACTCAAGCTTTTTACTCCAGTAAGAGTGTAAAAGTACTGCTTTCAGAACTACTTAAAGTATAAAAGTAAAAGTAATGTAAGGGAAAAAATACCATTATGGACAAAAGCTTAGGCCGCACCACAGGGGTCTATAGTGCACTAGCCCACCTCCCCAAAAACCCTATTCTTCTAAAAGTCAAAATGACTATAATGTTATATTAAACTGTTAATGTTGATAAATTTGGGATGCGCTAGGCTTCCTGTTTCAGCCACATATACGGCCATTGAACATGAATGTAGTTTAGTACAATGTAAATATATTAAAGAAGCATATCTGTTACTACTGAACATTAACATGTGTTTCATGGAGCAGAAGATATGATGACTAGTTGTCTATAATTATTGTAATGGTGCAAACAGTCAAACTTTAAAGTCATGTTATCAATAATCTTTACTGGAATGTAAATGTACATGAATGAAAACAAGCTGTAAATACAATAGGAGTAACAAGACTATGTTTAAAATGTAAGTAGTAGAAAGTACTGATAATGGAGTGTAAATGTAAGGAGTAGAAAGTACAGATAATGGAGTGTAAATGTAAGGAGTAGAAAGTACAGATAATGGAGTGTAAATGTAAGGAGTAGAAAGTACTGATAATGGAGTGTAAATGTAAGGAGTAGAAAGTACTGATAATGGAGTGTAAATGTAAGGAGTAGAAAGTACAGATAATGGAGTGTAAATGTAAGGAGTAGAAAGTACAGATAATGGAGTGCAAATGTAAGGAGTAGAAAGTACTGATAATGGAGTGTAAATGTAAGGAGTAGAAAGTACTGATAATGGAGTGTAAATGTAAGGAGTAGAAAGTACTGATAATGGAGTGTAAATGTAAGGAGTAGGAAGTACTGATAATGGAGTGTAAATGTAAGGAGTAGAAAGTACAGATAATGGAGTGCAAATGTAAGGAGTAGAAAGTACTGATAATGGAGTGTAAATGTAAGGAGTAGAAAGTACTGATAATGAAGTGTAAATGTAAGGAGTAGAAAGTACTGATAATGGAGTGTAAATGTAAGGAGTAGAAAGTACAGATAATGGAGTGTAAATGTAAGGAGTAGAAAGTACAGATAATGGAGTGTAAATGTAAGGAGTAGAAAGTACTGATAATGGAGTGTAAATGAAAGGAGTAGAAAGTACTGATAATGGAGTGTAAATGAAAGGAGTAGAAAGTACTGATAATGGAGTGTAAATGTAAGGAGTAGAAAGTACAGATAATGGAGTGTAAATGTAAGGAGTAGAAAGTACTGATAATGGAGTGTAAATGTAAGTAGTAGAAAGTACAGATAATGGAGTGTAAATGTAAGGAGTAGAAAGTACAGATAATGGAGTGTAAATGTAAGGAGTAGAAAGTACTGATAATGGAGTGTAAATGTAAGGAGTAGAAAGTACTGATAATGGAGTGTAAATGTAAGGAGTAGAAATTACTGATAATGGAGCGTAAATGTAAGGAGTAGAAAGTACTGATAATGGAGTGTAAATGTAAGGAGTAGAAAGTACTGATAATGGAGTGTAAATGTAAGGAGTAGAAAGTACTGATAATGGAGTGTAAATGTAAGGAGTAGAAGTAAAAAGTCAGCTGAAAAATAATTACTTCAGTAAAGTATAAATAACCAAAACCTCCACTTAATTAAGGTAACAAAGTATTTGTACTTCATTACTTGACACCTCTGGAGCTGATATAATAGACAGTGAGTGTAAAAACCTAATAAAGTGACCGGTGGGTGTAGTAAGTACATGCTTATCGGGGCCTAGAGGAAGAAGGGGCTTTAAAGAGTGGGCAGATAACAGGAACTGAAGGCTGAAGATCACTTTGCTGATACAGTGAAGTACTTTGAAGGTGCAGATAGTGAAGGTCTACAGAACCGTTGAAGCACACATGAAAAGTTTTGTAGACCAAACACTGTAGCTTCATTTTATAAGGCTGAGGCAGAACCAGCCAGAGCATCAGCCAAGGTGAATGGCTGATAGGTCCAAACAAGCAAGCAAGCAAGCAAACAAACAAGTCCAAATAAGGTCTAAAGCAGAGTTGAGGTCTTACCCTCAGGGTCCAGCAGCTTCTCGATGTTGAGCTCCTCTTTAGCCAAGGTGAAGGCGTGGTCCAGCCTCTCTACTGGAGACAACGCCAGTATCTTCTCCCAGCTGAACGCATGAGGCCTGGAGAGAAACATACATGCAGGAAAAGGCTTCAGAATCAAGAAAGTCATGTTTAATTGCGTACTATAGCAACAAGCCTGCAGGTCAGAGTCTGCGTATGTGTGTTTAAGAACCACACATATCAATGGCCACTGGATGATCAATGCGAGCCATTATAGTCCCAAACACACTGCGGGGCTTATGAACACATGCTGCTGACCTCTGACCCCGTTAATAAGCCCGGTGCCCTTTCCCAGGAGAATGGATCAGCAGCAGTGCAAACACACAGAACTAGAGCACACAGGAGAAAGAAGACTGACAGGCCAATAGGACCTGTGTGTGTGTGTGTGTGTGTGTGTGTGTGTGTGTGTGTGTGTGTGTGTGTGTGTGTGTGTGTGTGTGTGTGTGTGTGTTCTTGTAGAGGTATAGTTGTGAGGACCACATGTCCTCACTAGTATAGTACAGTCTGATTTTTTTGGTAAAGTGAGGACATTTTGTTGGTTCTCACTTTAGGACCCGTAATTTTCTCCAAAAATCAAGTTTTTAAAAAAAAAAAATCTAATAGAGCAGAAAATTTGTCTTTTGGATACTAAGGTTAAGATTAAGGTTTAGGTTTAGGTGTAGTATTATTTAGTTATAGTAAAACAAAGATCAATAGAAACCTATGGATGCCCTCACTAATATAGTAAGACAAACATGTGTGTGTGTGTGTGTTTGCACATGGTTGTGTGTTCTACCCAGCGAAACGCCCAAACGAAACTTCTTGAGATTTCAGGACACGCAGGACTGTTTATGTTTATGCTTATGCTTATGAATGAATACAATAACACTGACACTGCCCCCTAAAGGTGATGCTCACCACGTAGGAAGGAGAAACGAGAGAACTAGAGGACTAATTTAACTTAAGCTTGCTTGATACAGCGGGTGTGAGTGGTCAGGAGGTTTCCTGAGAGAGGTGGCGAAGTCAAGGCTTAAAAGACAGGTCAGTTTCCCTTAACTTATTGTAACTAAATCGATCGACCACGTATCAGTATCGATATTTCTCTAATTTAGCCGATCCCGAGAGCCAATTGATGGCTTTAAACAAATGAGGGTCGAACTTTTTTTTTTTTTTTTTTTACCTGAAGCGGTGCAGTATGGCGTTGAAGGCGAGTCCATCTGCCCAGCTGGTGGTGAAGTTGAGCACGTTGACGTCACCATGGTTACGGGTACAGTGTCTGACCCAGCTCAAGAGGGTCTTCTCACTGTTGGTCTGCTGCAGACTGGACATCACATCCTTCATGATGTCTTTAACCTGCACATACGATCACACTGCATCAGACAGGTCATACGGGATATGAGGTCCAGCGGGTTATAAATCTATACTAGCTCAAATCTGAGTTCAGAGCTCAGGTCTACGAACACTACCGCTCCAAAGCTTTGAATATTTTTTCAATATCTTGCACATAATGAAAGACTATACTACATTCTAACAGTATTAATACAGTAAGTAGAGCTTTTATATACGTCAGTGTGTTTATTTAACCCTTTCCAAGCTTGTCCTTCTATAAACAACCCAGTATTATTTACAGTTCTCATCTAATACCTGCTTTGACTGCTCAGTACTTCATTAAGCTAAATCAAGATTGCTGCTGAAGGAACTGAATACATTCATACAATGTCTGGGGCGTCTAGGAGAAATCTGGAACTACACTTTGTTCTTCAAACTGGAGCTCAAGATATGATCTACTTCTCTCACAATAAGATATTCATGATACTTTGTATTATATTTATCATTATTTACATCTGTTCTAATCAGATCTGGTGTTCTTACTGGTGAAAATACACTTATTGATGAGCTACAGGGCTTTAAACAATCAGCTTAGGGGCCAATCAGTTTTGCACAGTAGTGTAAATCAACTATGCAGCAAAACGACTAATTAGTTGTAGGACTGTATATGAGTTTAACTAAATATGTAAGGAATTATATTATAATATATTATATTATAAATCAGTTAGGAGATATACCAAAAATAGAAATATTATTCTGACTAGGGGTGTGCCATATCGTATCGTACACAATAATATCGCCAACATTTTTGAATATGGTGAACGATATTATACCCTGAAATATCACTCCATATCACCCATCTCTAATTATCACATCAGGTACTACTTTTTACTGTTTTTAGCAAAAATAAAATTCACACTTTTCTCATTTCCCATTATATATCTACTAGAGACAGATTTTATCTGTCCAGTATCATTAATTTTACTTCAGTCCTGGATACATGGAGATATTTGGAGTGCATTATTTAGTATCGTGACATTCTGGATCATTGACTTCTGTTACAATCTTCTTTTTTTTTTTTAATATCTCACTTAGGGATGTGCCATATCATATGGTATGCAATAATAAAATTTAATTTTCATTTTGTTGCAGTAGTGTATTCTTGATTTTTTTTTTAATTCAATGTTTAGTCATATCGCCAAGAATATCGTTATCACAAAAATACCATGAAATATTGTAATATTATTGTAGAGCCATATCGCCCACCCTTAATTCTGACAATTCTTGCCAGACAGTTTAGTGTCTGTGTGTCCTCACCTGCCAGTGCAGGATGATACTCCAGATGAGTCCAAGTGTCAATTTATGATTCCCATCAACGATATCTGTCCCTCCGATATTCACCAGCTCCACCTACACACAGAGAAGCAGAACCACATAGACGAGTGTGCATCATCAACATATAACCAACACACACATCACAGACACAGAGAGCAGAGAGTATGGCCTCACCCCACAAACACATCAAATATCGAGAAATTATGTTTGGTGATACTGTATCGATTCTCAAAAAAACAGTATCAATACACAGATTCCTGACAGACAGTGAATCAGTGTGTGTTGTGTTTAAACCTATGACCACTAGATGGCAGGGTTGTAATCTATTTTCAGCTCCACTCCAACATTAACAAGCAGCACAAGGGCGCAATGCTACTGTAAGCATTGATAAACCTGTTCATACAGTGGTGTGTTTTAATAGTAGGATTAGAAAAAAATCACGATATATCACTTAGCTTGCAAGATCACAATATATCACGATATACTGATATACATGATACGTACTGCATCGCCAGCTTCCTGCCAATAAACAGCCCTAACAATTTTTTTATATATATAAAAAAATAAATAAATTAATTAATTTTTAAATATTTAAAGAAAATAAAAAAAAATTTTAAAAATTTTTTTTTAAAAATTATATATATATATATATATATATATATATATATATATATATATATATATATATATATTTTTTTTTTTTTTTTTTTTTAATTTTTTTTTTTTTTTTTTAAAGGCTTTCCTCCTCTTACTCAATCACATAAAGCACAAAAAAACTTAATCACTTGCAGCAGAAAACAACTAGGCAGTCCAGACCCGCTGCCCTTAAACCAGCTGATGCGTCTGCACTGCGAGAGGAATGAAGGCCAGGTGTGTTTGTGTGATCTTTGGGCCTTTGGACCGGAGCTCCGTGGCTTTCAGCAGGAGGAAAGGGTCACCCAGAGGTAAAGGACCACAGCGTGGTTACATAAACCACTTACAGTTATTATTTCCTTACGATGATCCATAGACAGTGAGGTGTCCCTTATATAAGCCTTGTTTCCTTGGGTCAGCGTTTATCTCCTCAATGCTATTTAATACAGACTTCTATTGCTATTACTGAGGCGGCAAAGAGTGGAGGTCAGCATCGCTTCACCCTTCAAGGCTGATTTTAAGGATTTATTATAAAGCTTAAGTATATTATTTAAAAAATAAACACTTAAGATGCTTTATGTAACCAGGATTAGAATCAAAGTATTTTTTTAAAATATATCTATAAGAAATCATTATAAAATATGGCTATAAGTTATAAAGGGGCAGTCTTGGCTCACTATAAGGCAGCAGCTGTCAGAGAGAGGCCACGTGGGGTGTGATTATATGTAAACACTGTGGTGTTACATGCTTTACAGTAACCGCCGGGTTCTGTCTTGCTTTCACTGCTGCTCCTTGGTCCTAATTTAAGGCCTAACCTGGGATCAGGTGGAGAGGCGTAATCTCCGAGCTTAGATCAAACATCACCGCACTGCAAGGGTTAGTTATAACGTTAGTAACCTAATCCAGCCACGGGCGTAAGTACAGGGCTGCTGTGTTTCAGCCCGATAGCCTTCAAAACAGGTGCTACAGGTGGAGTCACTCACTTTTACACTGTACACGCCGGATTAGTTCACTAGGGGAGGTACAGTAATGTCATTAGAGACCAGGGTCTGGACTGGGAACCCAATTCAACCCCCGTCCAAGACCAGCTCACAGCCGTCACAGGGACCCCTGTCCGTCCAGCTCAACTCTCAAACAGCATAATTTCCAAAGGAAGCCAACGGAATGATGTTTTCATGTCACGCTGACTCAACTACAGAAAACATAAGCAGGCCGGAGCAGGCCTCAGTGTGTGGGGGGATATGTGTGTGTGTGTGTTTGTATGGGTATGTGTGTGTTGCTTGAGGTAAACAAGGTCTGAAAGTTCACCAAGTGTGAATGTTTAACCAAATACAAACACTTTTCGCTGCGGACTGTGCGTGTGTAACGCTGTGATACGGCTGTGAGAAAGACAGGAGGAAGGAAGAAAGGAAGGAAGTGAGCACCAGAACACACAGACCTTGCCCCCCACAGCGCAAAACCACTGTCCCTCAAACACACACACACACATGCATGCACAGAGACACACACACACACACACACACACACACACACACACTAATTAGGCTGTCCTTGCTGCGTCCACCGTAGGCGCTGTCTGAGTAAATGTTTATAGTGGACACAGAACGGCAACAAAATTCAGATACAGCAGAACCAGCCTGCAGCTAACTACACCAAGGACACTCACAGTAGGAGAGAGAGAGAGAGAGAGAGAGAGAGAGAGAGAGAGAGAGAGAGAGAGAGAGAGAGAACACAAGGTAAAAAAGGAAACATGAAAAAGAAAGAAAGAAAGTAAGAAAAAAGGTGATAAAAAAAGATAAAGAGAGAGTTCGGGAGGGGGAGACAAAGATATAGAGAGTGAGAAAGAGAGATACATAGAGGGGGAGATAGATGGAAAGTGAGGAAGAGAGGACAGGAGAGAAATGGAGAGTTGGAGAGAAGGAGGGTAAAAGAGAGAGGAAAAGAGAGGGCTAGAGAGAATATGAAGGGAGAGAAAGAGAGAGAGAGACAGACAGAAGGAGAGATATATAGAGGGTAGAAAGAGAGGGAAAGTGAGAGGGAGAGAAAATACACAAGGTAAAGAAAGAAAGAAAGAAAAAAAGAAAGAAAGAAAGAAAGAGAAGGGGATTAGAAGGTAGAAGATAAAAAGATAAAGAGAGAAAGTTCGGGAGGGGGAGAAAAAGATATAGAGAGTGAGAAAGGGAAAAATATATAGAGTGAGAAAGAGATACATAGAGGGGAAGAGAAATGGAAAGAAATGGAAAGTGAGAGGGAGAGAGTACAGGAGAGAAATGGAGAGAGAGGGAGAGTAAAAGAGAGAGAAAGAGGAGGAAAGAGAATATGTAGGGAGAGAAAGAGAGAGAGAGAGACAGAAGGAGAGACAGATAGAGGGGGAGAAAGAGATGGAAAGTGAGAGGGAGAGAGAATACACAAGGTAAAGAAAGAAAGAAACATGAAAAAGAGAAAGAAAGAAAGAAAGAAAGAAAGAAAAAGAAAGAAAAGGGGATTAGAAGGGATAAAAAAGACAGAGAGACAGACTTCGGGAGGGGGAGAAAAAGATATAGAGAGTGAGAAAGGGAGATACATAGAGGGGGAGAGAGATGGAAGGAAATGGGAAGTGAGAGGGAGAGAGTACAGGAGAGAAATAGAGAGATGGAGAAAAAGGGAGAGTGAAAGAGAGAGGGGGAGAGAGAATATGAAGGGAGAGACAGATAGAAGGGAGTAAGAGATGGAAAGGGAGAGGGAGAATACACAAGGTAAAGAAAGAAAGAAACATTAAAAAGAAGGAAAGAAAGAAGGAAAAAGAAAGGGATTACAAGTGATAAAAAAGATAAAGAGAGATAGAGTTTAGGAGGGGATAGAAAAATATATAGAGTGAGAAAGAGATACATAGAGGGGAAGAGAAATGGAAAGAAATAGAAAGTGAGAGGGAGAGAGAATCTACAAGGTAACGAAAGAAAGAAACATGAAAAAGAAAGAAAGGCAGAAAGAAGGAAAGAAAGAAAGTGATAAAAAGCTAAAGAGAGATAGAGTTGGGGATGGGGAGAGAAAGATATAGAGAGTGAGAAATAGATTGAGAGAGAAGGAGAAATAGATAGAGGGGGAGAGAGAAGGAAAGTGAGAGGGAGAGAGTACAGGAGACAAATGAAGAGAGAAGGAGTGAAAGAGAGAGAGAGAGAGAGAGAGAGAGAGAGAGAGAGAGACTGAGTATTTACGCTGTTCTGATGCAGCACTTGAAGAACTCTGTTGACGTTGTTGAGGGCGTGTACTCTGGTGGAGCCGCGCTCTTTGGTCTAAACACAAACACAGAGAAAGAGAGGTTTTATTATTAGAACACACACACACACACACACACACACAGCATCCTATCTCTCCCTCCATCACCTCACAGCTGTCAATCATGCAGTCTCAGCACACAGGACTCTGCATGCATACGCAACCTTCTTCCACTGCTACTCCAGCACGCGGGTGGGTACCGCACCAGACTACTGTACAATAGCGTTTGCATGTACGCGTGTGTGTATAACAGAGACCACCAGTGTCCCCAGCTGTGTGGGAGAGATATGTGGGTTTGGCTCGGTGCCAAATGAAAATGCTTTTAGGCATTCCGTTCCAAAGACAGCAGGTCATTATCGCTTCTTCAGCCATTTAAAACCTCAACAACTGGCCCTCGCCGCCTGAGAGCCAACAGGTGCCCCCCACACACCCCTGCTGCAGTGTCCAAAAATACAGAAGGCATACTAGAATAGGGGGGGACAGAACTGCATCACCACTGGAATACATTTACAACACTGTTAACACATTTTTTCTAGGCTGACTCTTTAAACCCACCCATCCACACACACACACACACACAAGTTCAAACAGAGCGTTCCAGACAGAGGGTGAATGGATGGACAATATGAAAAAATAAATCTATTATAATCTATTCTAGTCGACCGAAACATGCAACTATGAACACAGAAAATTAGTGTCATAGGTCCCATTTAATGATATATATATATATATATATATATATATATATATATATATATATATATATATATATATATATATATATATATATATATATATATATATATACACACATACACACATACATATATACACACACACACATACACACAGGGGCTTTACAGAGACTGACACACACGTACCAGGGTTGATCCTGTAAGGCCCTCCAGCAGATCCAGTAGCTTCCTCCCATCTCTAAGGTCAGAAAACATGTCCTTAATGGCTGCTTTTCCCGTCTGCAACACACATAACAAACATGTTAACACCAACAACACAAACTCAAAATCACTGTTTAACATCATTCCCTACATCACAACACTATATAAAACTAAGACTGTGTATTGGCAAGAACCTGGTGACAGAATACGTATCGTGATACGCCAGTCATGATTCAATATTTCACGATATATTGCGATACTGCAAGCAAAGTGATATATTGAGATTTTTCAATTCCTACTATTAAAACACACCACTGTATAAACAGGGTTGACAATACTTTCAATAGTATTGCGCCCTTGTGCTGCTTGTTAATGTTGGAGTGGAGCTGAAAATGGATTACAACACTGCCATCTAGTGGTCTAGAGGTTTAAACACAACACAACGATTCACTGTCTGCCAGGAATCTGTGTATCGATACTGTGTTTTTGAGAATCAATACAGTATCACCAAACATAATATCCCAATATATAATATTTTAATTATAGAGAATAGAGATGTCCCCTTTTCACTATTCCCTACATTAGAACACTATATAGAACACTATTATAGAGAATAGAGATGTCCCCTATTCACTATTCCCTACATCAGCGCACTATATAGAACATTATTATAGAGAACACATGTCCCCTATTCACTACTCCCTACATTAGCGCACTACATAGAACACTATTATAGAGAACACATGTCCCCTATTCACTACTCCCTACATTAGCGCACTACATAGAACACTATTATAGGGAACACATGTCCCCTATTCACTATTCCCCACATTAGAACACTATTTAGAACACTATTATAGAGAATAGAGATGTCCCCTATTCACTATTCCCTACATTAGCGCACTATATAGAACACAATTATAGAGAATAGAGATGTCCCCTATTCACTATTCCCTACATTAGAACACTATATAGAACACTATTATAGAGAATAGAGATGTCCCCTATTCACTACTCCCTACATTAGCGCACTATATAGAACACTATTATTGAGAACAATATCCCCTATTCACTACTCCCTACATTAGCGCACTATATAGAACACTATTATAGGGAACACATGTCCCCTATTCACTATTCCCCACATTAGAACACTATTTAGAACACTATTATAGAGAATAGAGATGTCCCCTATTCACTATTCCCTAGATTAGAACACTATTATAGAAAACAAAGATGTCCCCTATTCACTATTCCCTACAGCAGTGCACTCTATAGACACTATTATAGAGAATAGAGATGTCCCCTATTCACTATTCCCTACAGCAGTGCACCATATAGATCACTATTATAGCAAACAGTAATGGTCCCTATTCACTATTCCCTACATTAGAACACTATACGGAACACTATTACAGTGAACAGAATTAGTTTCTAATCACACTTTTTCCATAAGTATGTCACGTGTAGTGCACATTCTCCTACAGGAGTGAGCTGGTGGATGTGTGATACCCGTACTAAGTTCCATCTGATCGCTCTGACCTGCCTGTCTCGTCTTCATGCTAACCAGACACCAGCGTGTGTTCATTAACACACAGAAGGTTAATTAAAGCGTGACGGGAGTCTCCTCAGCCTTAACTAAGCTTCTCCAGGGGGGCTCAGACTGACATTACAAAAACATGAGTGTGTAACACTAAGAGTGCGCTCAGCTTGCCTGCTCTGTGGGAAAAGGCAAAAGTGCACTTCATGCATATAAAAACACACTGTCTTTTCTTTTCCTTTTCTATTCCTCTGGCCTCCCTGGACCAGTCACAGCACAGCGGAGGCTGGAAAGCAGCTAAAATACCTCAATATAGCCGTTCGGCTAGAAATCCAATGTACACAACTGTAGCAAAACCAATTACAATCAAGCTGACCGCAAGCCAAATCACAACACAACTGCTTCATCAGGCAGTTTTATTTATAGTCCTCATCACGCTTTTAGATTTAAGTTGACCTCCTTCTAAAAAAAAAACAGCCTTGAAGGCCGTTAGAGATTAAATGGCATTTATTGCATGGTTAGTGAATAAAGTTATTATGGTTAGTATATCCTGGTACACTTAAAAAGGGTACTTAAAAAATTAGGGTACTGCTTCAAGAGGGCTTACTGTATTTTTAATTGAAGTTCAGTGACATATTCAATCTAATTAAGGATATGCTAACTATTCTATGGCGTCAGAGCATGCAGAGCTCTTTTTTAAATTAAGTTATTCTGTTCAGTAGCAGTTATGCAGCCTTTTGTGACAAGAACCTTGACTTTGATAGAAAGAACAGTGTGCTGAGGTAAACAGGAAGACTCTAGCAGTAAAGAAGCAAACTTTTGTTACAGAGACTTTTATTTTGACAGAAAGAACTGTGTGCTAAGGGACTGTGCCAGCCTCACAGCTAAGAAATAGCCTTTTGTTACAGGGACTTTTATTTTGATAGACAGACCTGCATGTTTAAGTAAACAGTGAGCATCTACCAGTAAAGAAGTAGCCCTTTGTTACAGGGACTTTTATTTTATTAGACAGAACTGCATGCTAAGGTAAAAATGTGTCAGCCCCAAAGTAAAGAAATAGTCTTTTGTTATAGAGACTTTTATTTAGACAGAGAGAACTGTGTGCTGAAGTAAACAGTGAGAGTCTAGCATTAAAGAAGTAGCAGTTTGTTACAGGGACTTTTATTTCGATAGAAAGAGCAGCATGTTTAAGTAAACAGTGAGCGTCTAGTAGAAAAGAAGTAGCCCTTCGTTACAGGAACTTTTATTTTATTAGACAGAACTGCAGGCTAAGGTTACATGTGCCAGTCCCACAGTGAAGAAATAGCCTTTTGTTACAGGGACTTTTAATTTGACAGAGAAAGATGTGCGCTGGGATAAACAGTAAGAGTCTAGCAGTAAAGAAGTAGCGGTTTATTACAGGGACTTTTATTTTGACCGAGAGAGCCGCGTGTTTAGGTAAACAGTGAGAGTCCAGCAGTAAAGAAGTAGCGGTTTATTACAGGGGCTTTTATTTTGACAGAGAGAGCCGCGTGTTTAGGTAAACAGTGAGAGTCCAGCAGTAAAGAAGTAGCGGTTTATTACAGAGACTTTTATTTTGACAGAGAGAACTGTGCTGAGGTAAACAGTGAGAGTCCAGCAGTAAAGAAGTACCAGTTTATTACAGGGACTTTTATTTTGACAAAGATAACTGCATGTTTAGGTAAACAGTGAGAGTCCAGCAGTAAAGAAGTAGCGGTTTATTACAGAGACTTTTATTTTGACAGAGAGAACTGTGCTGAGGTAAACAGTGAGAGTCCAGCAGTAAAGAAGTAGCGGTTTATTACAGAGACTTTTATTTTGACAGAGAGAGCCGCGTGTTTAGGTAAACAGTGAGAGTCCAGCAGTAAAGAAGTACCAGTTTATTACAGGGACTTTTATTTTGACAAAGATAACTGCATGTTTAGGTAAACAGTGAGAGTCCAGCAGTAAAGAAGTAGCGGTTTATTACAGAGACTTTTATTTTGACAGAGAGAACTGTGCTGAGGTAAACAGTGAGAGTCCAGCAGTAAAGAAGTAGCCTGTCTAGCTAACAGCAGAGTCGAGTGTTAGTCTGAGACTAAGCTCCATTTTTCCATTTGTATTTCATTAAAGCTGAATTATGAATTATGACCTCGTCTTTACTGAGTTTCCTCCACCTTTCTTCCAATTCTTTTAATGCAGGTGACATTTTAAAAAGAGGTTCAGCTTCTTGTTGCAGTTTTTCTGGTTCCAGCTCAAATGGTGAACCAGTCATAACACCTCAGGAACCAGACTAGCTGCACTGTTAAAATATCATATTTGCAATTTTATGTAGGAAACTGCATAAATATGTTTTCCATCTGATTTTTATTAGAAGAGGCTGAAATTTAATAAAGCAACCGAACATGATAAAGAGAGTTTTCTCGGTAGAACGAGGTGGAAACCTTAATTTAGCTAAAGCTGAAATGTGTAAAAGGTTGCTAGAAAAAAAACCTTTTTTTTTATAAATGATGATATTTCAAGTCTCAGTGCTGTTTTGTCTGATCTTATTGCTTGGCATACAGTGTCCCTACAGAGGGTCTGATCACGGCACACATCTTTTCAAAGCTTGCTTTAGATGAAATGTTCTATCCAGAAGCCGGGTTAACAAATGGTTCCACACAATGTGCTCCCTGAACTGTCTGGTGTGTTGGCATTTCCACCCTGCAAACAGTAGCGTTGTGACAACCGATTGTTTCGGTGCCCACAATGTTAAAGGGTAATTCCTCAGAAAGTCGTGGCAACATTGTGACTTCTTCTAGAGTCAGCTTCTTCTGAATTTCCCGTTTCACCTTAAATGGTGCAGCAGTTACATGCATGGAATGAGAAATCCAAATAAGAAGCCAACTACAGCTTTATAACGACTACAGCTTTATAACGACTACAGCTTTATAACGACTACAGCTTTATAACGACTACAGCTTTATTACGACTACAGCTTTATTACGACTACAGCTTTATAACGACTACAGCTTTATAACGACTACAGCTTTATTACGACTACAGCTTTATTACAACAACAGCTTTATAACGACTACAGCTTTATTACGACTACAGCTTTATAACGACTACAGCTTTATTACGACTACAGCTTTATTACGACTACAGCTTTATAACGACTACAGCTTTATTACGACTACAGCTTTATTACGACTACAGCTTTATTACGACTACAGCTTTATTACTACAGCTTTATTACGACTACAGCTTTATTACGACTACAGCTTTATAACGACTACAGCTTTATTACGACTACAGCTTTATTACGACTACAGCTTTATTACGACTACAGCTTTATAACGACTACAGCTTTATTACGACTACAGCTTTATTACGACTACAGCTTTATAACGACTACAGCTTATTGCGACTACAGCTTTATAACGACTACAGCTTTATAACGACTACAGCTTTATTACGACTACAGCTTTATTACGACTACAGCTTTATTACGACTACAGCTTTATAACGACTACAGCTTATTACGACTACAGCTTTATAACGACTACAGCTTTATTACGACTACAGCTTTATTACGACTACAGCTTTATTACGACTACAGCTTTATTACGACTACAGCTTTATTACGACTACAGCTTTATAACGACTACAGCTTTATTACGACTACAGCTTTATTACGACTACAGCTTATTACGACTACAGCTTTATTACGACTACAGCTTTATTACGACTACAGCTTATTACGACTACAGCTTTATTACGACTACAGCTTATTACAACTACAGCTTTATTACAACTACAGCTTATTACAACTACAGCTTTATTACAACTACAGCTTTATAACGACTACAGCTTATTACGACTACAGCTTTATTACAACTACAGCTTATTACAACTACAGCTTTATTACAACTACAGCTTTATAACGACTACAGCTTATTACGACTACAGCTTTATAACGACTACAGCTTATTACGACTACAGCTTTATTACAACTACAGCTTATTACAACTACAGCTTTTTACAACTACAGCTTATTACAACTACAGCTTATTACAACTACAGCTTTATAACGACTACAGCTTATTACAACTACAGCTTTATTACAACTACAGCTTTATAACGACTACAGCTTTATTACAACTACAGTTGGCGATGCGGCACAGAGATTTCAATTCTCGTCCTGCTCGGTGTACCTGAGCTGCAAAGAAGATGGCAAATGCGTGTATAGACAATCCTACTTCAAGCAGAAACCCTTTTAAATCTCTTCATCACGGTCGTTCCGATGGCCCCAATCATGGCAGCCGAACTGCAGTGGATGGAAAAAACGACTTAATTACTTTCCTTCTGCCAAAAGTTTGTAACTGGCGTAACATTTGCGAGGCGCTTGGATGGAAACCCGGGACAGCGCTGCTAACTTTGGTAGATGTTTTTTCCAAGCGCGGTACTCAACCATGCTTTTAATTATAAGTAAACATTTAATTGGTATTACTAACTGTAGGGAGTTTCACTGTTGGTTCAACTGTTATATCTCTACAGACCATACACAGGCCGAGTTGAGCTCAGCCAAAGTCAGAGTTGAGCTCAACCACAGTCCAAGTTGGGTCGAATCATGTGGCTTGCTTAAGTGGTTGAAGTTAAATTCAGCCCTGCCCCAGATTGCTCTGCTCTAGAGAGCCCACTGTGTCAGCATTACTGGCCTCATACTCAAACACACAAGTTTTAGCGACAGTAGCCCTCGGATCAGTACCACTACACTTACACATCGTCTCTGTCCAAATAAAAAACGAGCATCTCCAACAGTAACTTTACAGGAGAGGACAAAACACTGTCTACACTTTTAATGGAAGTTCATAGAAAGAGGTTTTATCCCAAGTGGTTTTGGAGAATTTTTATTGGTCCAGGCCAAGCGATGGACTGGCGAACTGTCCCTGGTGTACCCCTGGCTGGATTATTACTGGGCCAGTGGGGCCAGCGCCCAGGGGCCCTTGAGGTCCAAAACCTTTGCGATGCATTTTTACATTTATGATACAATATATTTTTTTTAAGAATCCTCTGACTTTTAAGGGCCTCTTGGGGGCCTTAGCCATGCTTTTGGGCCCTAGCCACGCTTTTGGGCCCTAGCCACGCATTGGGGTCCTAGCCATGCATTGGGGCCCTTAGCCATGCTTTTGGGCCCCTTATGAAAATGGACAAGGCATTGTGGCACTGCTCTGACTTCGACTTCTGGCTATTAGGGGTCCTAGCAAAGAGGGGAGCTTAATTTTAGAGGGCTCTGGTTATGAGAGCCTCTACCAGGGGGCCCTAGAGAAGAGCAGGGCATACCATTAGAGGGCCCTTGATCACGAGGGGTGCAGGTTGGGGGGGGGTGAATCGGTGGGGGGGGGGTAATCGGTGGGTTAAAGAGTTGCCCAGGGGCCCAGACTATCCTTAATCCGTCCTTGGGTGTCCACGCCTTTGCACAATGGCGCTGGGATTGGCCCCAGCCACCTTGTGGTAGCGGAAGATAATGGATGGATGGATGGATGGATTTATTGAGCCAGTCATCATAAACCATTCCCGGATATGCAAGAGCAGCCATCGCAATCAAACGATAAAGAAAATTGAATATCGACAAAAATGGATAAAAGAAACGCCTCCCTGGTATACGAACCTCTTACTGCCCACTATACAAGGACTATCGGTCATCCAAATCCTACAGACAGAGCCGAAAAACCAACCAAACATATTTCTATGATTAAATAAAGAAAGAAAAAATATGAGATAAAGGTTTAAACACCACAATATGGTTTGGTAGAGCATTTCGTTTTCCAACAGTCTGTCACTTAAAACCCCCTAACCCTAACCATCTAAAACTCGGCCAAGGCCTGAGCGTATCTCTTTAAATCCAGGAAGGAAAGTGCACCACGGGGCAGATGAGACACATGAGGCTGCCGGTGACAAGCACCCTTGTCCTTCTATAAATACGCTTGACATACGACAACAGAAGAGCACCAGAGACGGAGGAATAGAGAGAGGGGCGGGGAGAGAACTTTCACATGAGAAACCATGAGCCAAAGGGGTCACCAGGCATCGAGGGACTGCCTTCTTTTTCCGGAAGGTTTAAATGTCGGTCATCCAAACATCACCACTCTAGGATCCACACGAGAGCATCCTTCACAGGGTAAATAAGGCAGCAGACGGGGGGACCGAAGGATTCTTACAAACGCTAACATTGCAACAGGACATCGTTTCAGTACTTACGGTGGATAATGAGATCCAGATGTGGACAGTATGACAACAATGAATGTTACTGTGATAAAAGAACTGCATTCTGTAGGTCACGGCACAGTGGACGCCTGTACAGAATGGCAACAGGGAGCATCACATGATGCTCAAATAGACTTAATGAAATAAATCTTTCAACACCACTCATCACGCTTGGCATTAAGTTTACAGTCTCATCACAGACTGGCTGGTTTCTAGGCAAACAGTTAGACCTGGAGAAGTCTAGTAACATCAGGTACCAGACCATTCTACGTTTACCCTAAAAGACTGGTCGCCATTCTCTACTGTGGCTTTCTATGGTCTCCATATGGCTTTAACTGAATGTAGTACCAGTAAAATGCTGCAAGGGGCGTTGTGACATGCTGTTCATCTGAGCACCAGCAGATAGATGAACTACTTTGCTAAACGTGCTATGCTCAGTGTTTGAAGGTCTTTAGACTTTAACCACATCAATAGAAATGCACAACTAAATAGTATAAACACTATTTATACTATAATGATAGCTTTAATCTTTTAATGCAGTACTATTGTTGACTGATGTAATGGTAATAATCCATCCATCCATTATCTTCTGCTGTATCCCGCTAGTCAGGGTCACTGGGCATGGGCTGGAGCCAATCCCGGCGTCATTGGGCAAAGATGGGGTACACCATGGACAAGGTGGTATTCTTAAAAACTTTGAGGTCTATCCTCGGACCCCCCAAGATTATTGTTCAGCATACAAGATCTAACTAGTTTTTCAATGTGTACAGTCCTCAAGTTTAGGAAATAAACCATAACAGATATTATAAACAAGTAGGAGATAAGAAAATTGGTCTGGCATAAAAAGATTCGGTTGAAAATGTTGGCACTAAAACTTATTTACTAAACTGATTTCTAAATGACAATGAAAGTAAGAAATGGAGGAAGAAAAACAAGTGTGGAATTTATTGTAATACTCTCCTGGACCACCGGCGGGCCGGCAAGAAAACTCAATAGAACAAACGAAACGCCAATGGACCGCCATCTTGGCTGTTAGTGGGAGAACAGAGATCTGCTGTCTGCTTGCCATCAGGGTTGGTTAATACCAGGGACTGGAATCCTCTCACCAGGCGGCCAGTTAGTGAAAACCAAGCCAGTGCTGTGGTGTACAGGACAGCTTACGCCTGGTTCACACTAAAGATCAACCAATATATCGGTTGGCCGATATATTGGGGCGATATTTGCCTTATTTTTTATATATCGGCATCGGCCGATATCAGAGTTTCGCAGCACCGATTTAAAGTCAGGCACGTCCGCGGGCAGCCCCAAAGGCTGAAACCTTTGGAACTGTTCAGCCAATAAGTAAAAAAAAATAATTTAGAGCAAACAGTGACGTATTTAATGATGTGGTTACGTGTTTCTAGTTCCGGCAGACGTGAACCAGAGCGGATGTTTTACTCCTTAGCTCCGGGGCTAAAGCTAACTGCTCTAGTGTTATACACACATTAACACGTTACTGAGAAGCCAGAGTCTCTCAGATATTACTGAGCTTCCAGCTTCTTGCGGTGGCGCAATTTTACTACAACGTGACAACAAGCCGAGCGTGAAGTGAGGCACTCTCTGTAACTGTGGAAGCATCTTTCAGTGCACTTCTTAATATCTTGTTAGTTTTGGGTATGAAGAGATGTATGTTACACTCTTTCAGCAGTAATATGGTCACACTATTTTTTTGGGGGGGCAGATAATATTTAGTTTTTTTCTTGTTAAGTCAGTGTTCAATAAATGATAAGTTCAGAAATGTTGTGCTTATTACTTCTTATTACTCGTGTGACATTTCAGCAGCAAATAAAACAGAAAACTTCTAGATATCGGCCCTAAAAATCAGCAGTCCATCGTCTGACCCTGACCTCTAAACATCGGCTACAAAAAAACCCACATCGGTCAATCTCTGGTTCACACTATACGACTGGTTGTGCTGTAATGGCGAGTCTTTCGGTTGTCGTGGCTTTCACACTACATGACTGATCGGCAACACGGGGTCACGTATTACACGATTATCACCCTCTAGCGAGCGATACCACGTAGACCTTACACTATTTCCAAAACGAACGTCAACAAACCAGCAGTACGAGTCGTCACTGCACTGATTTGCAAAAAAGAAGAAAAAGGTACGAAGATAGATAAAGGCACGGGGCCAGCAGGGACTGTCTGTTCTACAGAGAGAGAGCTGGAGGTAAATATTTTATCAATAAAAACATACCTGGCGCCCCCAGCCGCAAAGAGATTGCGTGAATGGTGATGCAGTTCTGTCTCTATGCAATCCTATAGGCTGTAGCTAGATGCTGCTGTTGACTCAGTTGCTGACTGGTCTAGATATTAAACAAGCTAGACAGTTGCCGGGTGTCTGGGATTAGTTGGCAACGGCTCGGCGGCGAGCGAGCGCTGAGAGATCACAGATTTACAAAGAAACAGTTGGCGACTGATAAACCAGGCTATCGTGTAGTGTAAACTAGACATAAGAAACCAAAGCTTAACCAAAACGCTACTACAGAACAGGTGAGATTTCATCTTTCCGCCAACGTGAAGCCACCTTTTAGCTTCATTTTCTTTTTACCAACTCCATTATGTGACTCGTTTCTCAATTGTAACTAAACAAACGAGACCAATTTAGTACTAAGTGTCTCCGCAGCTCTACTGTAAACCGTACACAAGAGGGAAAACTCTCAGGAGCCACTGCGCGAAGAATATAACTTCTCTTGACGAGCTGGCTGAAGTGAAGCGATCAGAAATACCACAGAGTCTTTCCACCACATCGGAGGAGGACGAGTTTAGCTTTGTGGAAGTCAGAATCTCCACTGGAAGAGTTTTTTTTTTTTTTTAGTCCGGAACGCTGCCAGAACGGTCTTGGCGGGAAAGCCACAAGGAATAAAACAGGTCATAGGAGCTCGGGCTCCACTGCGCTGGCAATGTTTGCTTTGGGTTACCTTGGAGAACTGAGCGTTGATCCACTTGGTGAAGGTCTTTTTCTGTACCGCATCATGTTCATCTGAAAGAGAGAGAGAGAGAGAGAGAAAGAGTTTTGAGTCATACAGCACTGTACTTGATAGCCTGAGTCAGTCCAGCCAAAGCTTCCAACTGTGAAAACCACTTTACGCTGTGGTTTCCAAAGAGCACTCAACAAAACAAGCAATCAACATACTCTTCTTAAAGATACTATTACACTTTACTCTGACGTTCCAGCCTGCATGCCTTCCCGAACCTCACGCTCAGTCGTTCACACTTCAGCTCTTCAGCTCCCTGCTTTAATGAGGATGAGCTAGAGCTGGACGATAAATCGATTTTATCAATTCATTCGAATTTACTGTAAGGTACGAGGTGTTTTTTTATGAAAATCGTTTTTCTCTCAGTTTTAACTTCAGTCACAGATGCCCCTATTTGGGCTTCTGTAGTTAAGAGTGATCTCCCCCCTCCCCTGCGCTTGCCATAGACACACAAACAACATGGTAGCAATTGGGGGAAAGCCAAAATTTGTCCCCAAGAAAGAAGTAACTTCCTCCGTGATCTGGAATTGGTTTGGTTTCACAGCGTTGGACCAAAGGTGTCAAAAGTATTCACATTCATTACTCAGGTAGAAGTATAGATACTAGAGTTGAAGTATCAACTCAAGCTTTTTACTCCAGTAAAAGTGTAAAAGTACTGCTTTCAGAACTACTAAAAGTATAAAAGTAAAAGTAATGTAAGGAAAAAATGCCATTAAGGACAAAAGCTTAGGCTGCACCACAGGGGTCTATAGTGCACTAGCCCACCTCCCCAAAAAACCCATTCTTTTAAAAGCGCAGCACATCACGGCATGGAACGGCACGGCAGGCGCGAGGTCAGGTACATTTGCACCTGGGCAACGGGAAGCAGTGACCCTAACCACCTCAATTCACAATTCCCATACCCTGCCAGGTACCTCTAAAACAGTGTTTAACACCGTCCTCCCTTTAAAAACCAGTACCAGTATAAAGATGGACTGAGAGGAATGAAAACCAGCTTCGTTACTGTTGTTTTGGCGACTCTCCACTTGTAGCCTGTTTGAAGAGTTTAAAACTAGCGTTATGATTGGTCGAAGTCTTCTTTTCCCAACAGGTTGCTGCCCAATGCGGTTACACTCATAGACAAGCTGCTAAGTGCGCAAATTCACAGACTGCTGAACTCCAAACCATCCATGACTTTGCTCGTATTTTGAAGTGATAAATCGTAGCAGCATAGTTTGATGTCTAAATGCGTATCTGCTACACAAAACTGTTTCTTCCAAACGAAGCATCACGAGAAACTTCTTCCAAAACCTTAAACAGAGGCAGAAGTGCTGCTCCCAGTGGAATGAAAACAGCCGCTCCGCTAGCACACCACCCAAAATACAGCAATCAACCGTCCCTGACATGTTTTACAACCGTGTGCCGTATGATAAGAATGGGGCACGTTGGAAGGCTATCACAGTTGCTATAGCGATGTTTACTACAAAAGACATGGTGTCCATATATACGGTGGAAAAGTCAGACAGGTGGGAAAGTTTTAGAGCAGAAGTACGATCTACCAAGCCGCAAATATTTTTCTTAAGTTGCCACAACTGTATAACAACACACGCCAAAGAACCACTAGAGAGCTGGAGGAGGACGTGTCATATTATGGCTCCACCACTGACCAGTGGTCCAGCCCAAAATAAAAATAAAAAAAAAATCGATAAAATCTAAAAATCTTTTTTTGTTTTTGAAAAAAATCAACGATTTTTTTAAGGCCATATCGCCCAGCTCTAGGATGAGCTACTGATGACCTTGATATAATTAGAGATGGACCAATCAGCGTTTTTGAGGCAGATTCTGATCACCGATTACCTTTCAGCACGAACGGCCGATAGCCGATACCGATCGAGGGTGGGACTATATGCCACAGCAGGGCTACATGTAGTTATTAGCGCAAGCAAGTCATAAAACACGGTCTAAACTGGTTTATTACCATTTTTAATGAGCTCATATGAAACAGCATAATATTTTAAACAAAATTAACAATAAATAAACAAAGTAATTCAAACGAATATCCCCAAAACTGCTATCATTACATTTAGACCCTTAATTTAAAACTAAAAAAGCTAATTAAATAAATACAGTAAAAACTGCAGTCATTAAACACAGACTCTGTTATTTTAAAGAAAAAATTGTAATCATTAAATGTAGATCTTGAATTGTTGCTGCTGTTCTGTTTGTACCGGTCAGATCTGGTCTGTATGGTGTTCTGGGTTATTTGTTTTGTGCTAGCTATGCGTGTTACCTCTGCTGTTTGCTGATACTTACTCACTCATTCTTAAGTGCCGTATCAGATCAGTAGTGTTAAATGTCTTTGTCTTGGTTCTCCAACGAGACACATTGATTTACTAATTTACTAATTTTAAAAACGTACTGGATGAGTCTGCTTCACATACGGTAACAAACTGCCAGACAGACGACATGTTTTTTATCAGCACGTGTGGTGAACGCTGTAAACTGTTCTCGCGAGGCCGCTGCTTTAGTCAGTCTGTGAAAAATGAAAGGGTATGTGTTTCCACCTAGTGGTTCAGATAAGAATTGCAGGGAGCTGGCCGGAGGGGGTTTCAACATAACGCTAGCTGGTAATACAGAAATTAGGCTTATTTGTTTAACGCCATCGATCGGCTCTTGGGATCGGCTAAATTGGAGAAATATCAGCTGATCACCGATTATATATTTTGATAAAAAAATCAGCCGATACCAATACATAGCCGATCAATCTTTCCACCTCTAGATATAATGTTGGTCCACCTACAAGGACAGTTGACTTCACTGGCTAAACGACATATCCGTCAGGTCTGAGTTCTCAGCCTACGCATTAGACACTTGAGAGAGAAGATCTAGGGCGGTCTCTGACCTCCTGACTAGTCCACTTGTAGGGTAGAAGGGAGCGGACGCTGGACTCATTCTCCGTCTCAGTGATGTGTGGACAAAATAAACAGGTCACACGCTCGCACTGCTGACACTGAAGTGCTGTGAAGTGTGAAAAGGTTAAAATGACCCGGCTTTGGGGGTCATCAGCTTCGTTGTGGGAGTGTGTTCATGCAGAGGGGCTGAGGAGTATAAGCGCTGGAATGTGCCTGAGGAAAGAGGCGGAGCTCCGAGGGTAGAAAAACGCATATATACAGGCACACAGCCGCACTACATATAGTCTGTTAATCTTTTATCGTCCTATCATATCTTTGCAATACTGACATCACAGAAGCTTACAATAAGCAAATGAGCCCTCAATCCAATCAGACTGAGCCTCCTGACCAATCACAGTTGCAGATGAGAGTTTTAGTGGGGGTTTTAATGAATAAAGACAATTAAAATGAATAAATATTAATTATCTTGACATGATCCATTTTTGTTAGCTCTTGCTTTGAAAACTGAAAAGATTGTGTCCAAAGGGACCACTTTAGAAGACGACCATCCTTATAAATCATTTATAAATGGTTAAAAATGAGTTTATAAGCAGTTACAACACATAAAAAGGAAGAAAGACAGATTTTGATGTTCACTGATCTTTATCTTCTCCATCAGTCAGCACTAAACCTGTCGGCACATAGAACATTCATATTCATCACATAGAACAGCTCACTTTTCCTCTTTTAATAATGTGTTATAACTGTTTATGAACACTTTGTAAAGTTGCACTACAACTACAGTTGCATTTGCAACTAATATATACATCTATATATATATATATATATATATATATATATAGATGATCCTTTATCACCATATCAATCTTTGCAATACTGACATCACAGAAGCTTACAAAATGCAAATGGGCCCTCAATCCAATTAAACTGAGCCTCCTGACCAATCACAGTTGCAGATGAGAGTTTTAATGGGAGCTTTAATGACTAAAGATAATTAATTACAATTAATAAAGATATTAGGCAGCCTGGTGGTGTAGCGGTTAGCAATGTCGCCTCACGGGTGGTTCTGTGTGGAGTGTGTATGTTCTCCCTGTGATTGAGTTGGTTTCCTCCGGGTACTCCGGTTTCCTCCCACAGTCCAAACACATGTAGTTAGGCTGATTGGTCACTCTAACCTGGTTGTTGGTGTGAGTGCGTGAGTGAATGTTGGCCATGCGATGGACTGGCGAACTGTCCATGGTGTACCCCGCCTTTGCCCAATGACGCTGAGATTGGCTCCAGGAGCTGTGGAGTGAGCTGTGGCGTGAGCTGTGGAGTGAGCTGTGGAGTGAGCTGTGGAGTGAGCTGTGGAGTGAGCAAGAGTGCCTCTTTGACGCGTCTTCACATTTATACCACGACAGAGTGGAAAAGTATAAAAGCTGGACAGAAATTGCTGAAGCTATGCTAAAACACTGCCGAACGGGGCTACAGTGTTTACAATTAGCCTAGCAGCTAACCATACCTGTTAGCTGAATATTGCTAGCTTCAATCATATAAATGGGAAATACTCTCTAAAGGAATTTAGTAGCAGTCTTGTAGTGACTCTGAAAGACCCCCAGTCTTTGCTAAATCATACTCTGTGACTAGTCTGTGACTAAAAGTCTGTGACTAGTCTTTAGATGTGAGAGGGGGTCAGACTTTAGTCTATTCAACGGCTTTGCAGAGTCTTTTAAAAGTCTTCTAGTGTAAGCTCAGCATTACCTTATCCTCTCCATCAGTCAGCGCTAAACCTGTCAGCACATATTCATATTCAAGACATAGAAGAGCTCACTTTCCCTCTTTTATTAACGTGCTATAACTCTTTCTTAACACCAAGTGTTTATGACTAACTTATTACCTTTAAAAAACTAATTTGAAACCTTTCATGAACGTGTGATGGGTTAGGCTCATTCTAAAGTGGTAGCCAAATAAAAAGAAGGGTGGATGTAGGAAAAGATAAAAAATAAATAAATAAAAAGGACACAACACTGTACAGTCAGACAAACAGGAACATGCCAAGCGACATACTCTGACAGGCCATTTTCTGCTTGACGTATGCAAACATGCCCGCAAAACACATGCTGCGCTTTTATCTTGAGCCCCGGAATTCCTGGGACATCAAGAGTGAATGGAGAGCATTGTGTTCAGAGAGAGAGAGAGAGAGAGAGAGAGAGAGAGAGAGAGAGAGAGAGAGAGAGAGAGAGAGAGAGAGAGAGAGAGAGAGAGAGAGAGAGAGAGAGAGAGAGAGAGGGGGGGGGGGGGGGGGGGGGGGGGGGGGGGGTGTTTGCCAGTCATGCTATGCTATGCCTCTCTCATGACTGTGGGTTTGTCCATGTTGAACACCGAGCTTACCTGAGTTGTGTAAACCACATACAGATGTGAACCAATCAGGTCACTATTTTCAACGTAATGACTGAATTTAATAATACACAATATACATCCATCATCTTCCGCTTTATTCCACTAGTCGGGGTCACGGGGGGGCTGGAGCCAATCCCAGCATCATTGGGCAAAGGCCGGGTACACCATGGACAGGTCGCCAATCCCCAGATGATCTGGCTGTGAGGCAACAGTGCTGACCACTACACCACCGTGCTAACCACTACACCACCGTGCTAACCACTACACCACCATACTAACCACTACACCACCGTGCTAACCACTACACCACCATACTAACCACTACACCACTATACTAACCACTACATCACCGTGCCAACCACTACACCACCATACTAACCACTACACCACCGTACTAACCACTACACCACCATACTAACCACTACACCACCGTACTAACCACTACACCACCGTACTAACCACTACACCACTCTACTAACCACTACACCACCATACTAACCACTACACCACCGTACTAACCACCACACCACCGTACTAACCACCACACCACCATACTAACCACCACACCACCATACTAACCACCACACCACCATACTAACCACTACACCACCATACTAACTACTACACCACCGTACTAACCACTACACCACCATACTAACCACTACACCACCATACTAACCACTACACCACCGTACTAACCACACGACTGTGCCACCTAATACACAATAACTGTATGCATTATTATTATTATTATTATTATTATTATTATTATAAAAAGTGTTAAGGCTATTTCCAAACCCTGAAAAACTTGAAATATTAGGCCGATCACCATTAGTATGTCATCACTGGACCATAATTATTTAAACTATATATCACGATATAAATCAAATCACTATTGCCGTTTTACTTTAAGTGAGAAGTGAAGTAAAGTGAATTTTTTTGTTAAATTGTTTTTATTTTTTATTTTCTGTCAATTTCAAATAAATTAAACACACACACACAGATACTGTGTGTTGATATATAAAGTCCAATTAAAACCCAGACTGGTCTCAATTTTCATAATCCGCATTGATTTTCCAGGTCAGGATACAGCCATTCTGGGAAGGAGATCGAAGCAACACCCAAACATACAAATGTTCTTCCACACAATTGAATGCAAGTACACAATTTCACCACAGAGGTCTCCAAATCCTCAAACCTTACATGGTGCAGCTTGAAAAAACAAATAAAAGTTCTGCAGAAAGTAAGAGACTGGATACTTTGGCTACCAAAAGAGCCACATATAATTATGTTATGTTGTGGGAAGGCGTTTAAGGCAAAAAAAACCTATCAGTCTGTTTCCGATAGTATATACAATGTATCTAACAGTGATTAAATTTTATGATCAACATCAGACTTTTCCACTCTTATTATCTGGTAGTCTCTGTGTGTGCGTGTGTGTTTGCATGCATCGATGTCCTGCAGAGTGTGAAGAGTGTTCCTGATCTTCATGGCAAGGCTGATTGCAGATACGGGATATATTTTGACTGGTGGGACACTGCGGAACGCATCAAGCTCCCAGAATTCAGCGCGTGTCCCTCCTGCACTGCTCTGGACTCCTGCCTGAGCTTGTCCATGTGGGAATGACAGGAAGAAACAGACAGGAGAAGAACAGCATCCAGATTCCTCAGCAGGACCAAGGTTAACAAAGGTTGCTGGTATTACTTGATTAAACCTGATTGAACACACACCCACCATAACATGAACCTGCCTCCTCATATCTACACACATTGTCCATTGTATCAGCTCCACTGACCATATAGGAGCAGTTTGTAGTTCTACACTTACAGACTGTAGTTCAACTGATTCAATGCATACATTGTTTATCCCCTTTTACCCTGTTTTTAATGGTCAGGACCCCAACAGGACCACCACAGAGCAGATAATATTAGTGAGGTGTCTGTAATTGTGGAAGATAATTGATGGATGTATGGACAGATGAATAGCAGCATTAGCTTCATAGCTCAGGTTCAAAACAAATAAGAAGCAAAATCTGGATGCCAAACATGTGTTGGCTGATGGACTACGTCTGGGATAATCATCTAAACAGTGAGTAGATTATTCAATTACTAACACAATCGACAGCAACAGCCTCAGACTGACGTAGATTAAAGAGAACACGGGCGAAGAACGCGAGTCCAGTAAACAGCACAGCAAGCAAAGTGTGTCCAGGCTGACACCTAAACTAAACACACTCAGAGGTTAATAATTAACACTTCTTCTAAGAACCACATACGCTCACTCTCATACAGGCTCGTTCCCAGGCGAGCAGAACCCACACCATAAATGGACCATTGCTTAATGTTTGCCAGCGAAGGAGATGCCACCACCATTTGCAAAAACAAAGGGCAGCAGATTCCACAAGCTGGAATCTCCAACACGACTCAGACCCACAACCTTGAACCAAGGTTGACCAGCGGGATTTAAAACCAGACTTCAAACAGAACCAGCTCTGATGAATGGGTCCTTAACCAAATCTGGAAAGGAACAATCAAACTGCCGGAGAACTTAATGGAATGATCTGTCGTATCTGATCGCTCATTAGAAAACTGACCAGAGCCTGAAAAGCCAAAACCAGACTGAGACTTGAGGTAAAGCTCAGGTCTGGTACACCTGTGAGACATGGGCCCATATTGATCCAAACAAACTTACACCTCCATCCACTTTTCCTACTCGTGATCAGTCCACAACAAAGAAAAATACATAAATGCCTGAACCCTTCTTTAAACCTTAAACATTATTTGGCTGGTTTTGTTATTGGCCTTGTAAGACTAACCTATGCAAATGACCTCTGCTCAGATTGGCTGCAGTATGTTGTGCCTTAGTCAAAAAGCAGTCTGGGCTGAAACACTACTTATAACTCATAACAGCATATATATATATATATATATACACATACACACACATATATATATACATATATATATCACATAACAGCCTCCTTAAAAATTGGTTATTTAAGAGTTCTTTAGTAAAGACAATGGTTATATGTGTATCCATGCACATGCAAAGAACCAGTTGAACAAACAGCTCTTTGCATGGTTAAAAACTGGAAACCATATGGTTCCAACGTAAAAAAAGTAAAATGTTTGGAAAAGTATGGAACTCTTTAGACTTTTAGAGCGTACAACGCAAATGGGAAGGAAAAATGTTGTTTCCATAGGAACTCTTCAATAAAATCTCTGGGAAAAACTAAAGTTAACCTCTGGGATAAGTCACTATAGGACATCAGTCAACAAGTCAACAAGAAACTGGCTACAGCAACGCAACTGAGGAAAGGGTTAATTTTTCTCAACAACCGCAAAAACAAAAACCCAAGAGGTCAACACGAGCCTCATGCTCACTGTAAGTGCTGATTATGCACTCTGTAATAGCGCACAGCTAAAAGCTTTCGCAGCTGTTCATTTGTTGGTCAAACTGATGTAGCCCCAAACGCCATGCAGAAGTGAGGTCAGGCTGACCCTGCACTCTCTCCAACCGAGATAAATCAGGTTTGTAAAGCTGAGCTCACACCATCGCTACACATCAACACAGGCCAAAGCATCTACAGCTCAATTCAATCCATTTTAACTGATAAATACTGCATCACTTTTCTCCAAGACCAGTGAAGTTTAAAAGTCAGGGTCATTCAATTCCTTCATCTTCATCAAGGCAACAGTTATTAAGTGCAGGCTGCTTCAAAAGAAACGTCCCAACAACCAAACATCACGTTTTCTACTAGAGATGGAAGGATCTATTGGCCATGTGGATATTTCTCCAATTTAGCCGATCAATGATGAGTTTGTAGCATCTGTAAAATTAGTGAAATCAACGTGTCGCCTGGGGAACCAATACAAAGACATTTAACACACTAATCTGATTCGGCACTTCAGAGCCACCACGCGGCTGAATACAGTGAGTATCAACAAACAGCAGAGCTATCACGCACAGCTAGCACAAAACAAATAACCCAGAACACCATACAGACCAGATCTGACCGGTACGAACAGAACAGCAGCAACAACAGCCAGAGAGCTAAAGAACCACAGCCAGAGTGATTGAGTTTATAGTTCTAGATAAGCAGCTCTTCTCGGCTGTAGAAGACGTTCATTCTGCTGCTTAATATTCCACCTGGATCTACGCTCTGCTGTTCCTAGTAGAGAAACTTTTCAGGTGTGGCTCTCCAGGAACTGTAGCAAGCGGTTTACTCCCACATAGACCAGCTTCTAATTTAGTTAAAAATATTATGCTTCGTCATATGAGCTCGATAAAAATTTAATAAACCAGTTTAGACCATGTTTCATGACTTGCTTGGTCTAATAACTACATGTAGCCCTGCCGTGGCATATAACCCCACCCTCGATCGGTATCAGCTATAGGCTGATCGCGCTTTACATTACAGGAACCGCCAAAGTCCAACTTAGAAGTTGGTTGGAGCTTCCTGAACAGTTATACATGCTTTCAAACCTCTCACTGTCTTCTCACAGTGGAAGGATGGAGAGAGACACATCTGTGGATGTTCTGAGATCTGAAGCAAGAGTGGAGCTTGATGTTCTCCTTCCAAAGGTTTACAGATGCACTGTTTATCTGATGGGTCCAGTTATGGAGGTCTATATCCTCACAAGTACCTCCTGAAAGCTAAATAACTTGTACTTGATGGCTGCTTTGACAGGATATTACATGAATAACATGGTTTCTGACTTTTGCACAATACACTATACAGTACATGTCATTCACTGAAGTCTCTCAATGCACGTTACTTGTAGTTACTGTCCAAAGAAAAACGTCCATTTTCACGATTTTCACTTTTTTATATAATTTAAACAGGAGAGCTCTTCTTTATATCCTGTGAAAGGTTTATGAGGAATGGACCAATGGAAACGCTCCCAAATCACGAGGAAAACATTCTGGTTCCATTGACTCCCATTGAAAGTAAAGCAAGTTTTTGGCCTCTCCTATAAAGTTACCATTCAGCAGATTTATGGGACAGCGATGATATGCAAATACAAAGATACACAACATAAACACATGAAGTACATGTAGTTATCATCACACAAAGGTTTACAACACACCCCCCCCCCCCCCCCCTGCCACAACACCCCACCAACGCATGCACACGCAGCCCTACCTCGGAGAGAAAGTTTAAGTTCCACCAGGACACTCATGACTGAGCAGTAAAAGGAGAAGCAGAAGCGATGAAAGAAAAGCAAAAGGCGCTCGTTCTCTCCTCGTCCTCTGCTCCGTCGCGTCTTCTTCAGCAGAGGAGTGATAGAAGAACGCGAGGAGCGAGTGAAGAAGAGGAGAAAGAAGAATGGGAGGGGGGGGGGGGCAGATAGAGATGGGCTGAGGGATTGTGGAATACGTTGTGCTCCACTGACAGAGCACACACATCACTCTGTGGAGCAACACACCCAGCATGCACAGGGTCCATGCATGACCGGACCCTACGGGTCACCCTGACGACTGTACAACACGTCTCCGGGGCCACCGAACGCTGATTAGATGCAACGGTGATCCTGAACTATTTGACCAATAAAGAAACTTTACTGCATTTTGGATTTACACACGTTTCCTCAGTCTGCAGTCGCAGCAGATTACACCCAGCCAAGATAAGACTCTTGTCTTTCAGCTCATCTGTCTTTCCAGATTCTTCAGTCACTTCACATCAGATCAGTTCAGGCATGATTACTCGAGTAAACATGATTACTCAGGCACCACTTCACTTACAATGAAAACAAACAAGCAATTCTATGTTGAATAATATATATTTTTTTATTTGTATGTATTATAACTACTAAGAAATGACATACATACATACATATATATATATACACATACATATATATATATACATACATATATATATATACATATATATATACACACACACACACACACACACACACACACACACACATACATATATATATATATATATATGTGTGTGTGTGTGTGTGTGTGTATATGTGTATGTATGTATGTGTTACTTTTTTTTTTTAATTTTTTTTTTACATTTTGATATCTTCACTTCTCACTTACAGTAAAAAGGCACTAATGATTTGATTTATATCGTGATATATATCGATATCGACTGATATGAAAATAAATTATTGTGATTTTTTTCCCCATATGGCTCAGCCCTAGCTTCATGCAGGTTTATGGGGTCAGATTAGAGACTTTGTCCTCTAAACTGGGCTCCTTGAGGAACCAGCGTGGCCTTCAAGCCATGACAATGCTAACTTCTTGTACCAACATCCAGCGAAACAGCTCCCAGAACACCCGGCTGAACCCTAAAAGCAGGACACAAGAGCTGAGGCTACAGGGGAAGTTCTCTCTTGGTCTCGGCTCAGGTGCTTCTCCTTAAGGACAGCTCACCTATGCTGACTCAGTGTTTGGGTGTCCGGTGCCTGGGACATCCTCATTACCATAGTTTAGTATACTGGACCTTCATTTGTGAAGTATAAGGCTAAGCTGCTATTTGGGGGCCGCAACAAATGAAAATCATCTATTACGTCCCATCATTTAAAAAGAGTTTGGAGTGCAGGTGGTCTATAAAATATATTAATGGCTTTAATTAACCAGTGTGATGACAATGCAGAGTTTAACCTGTCCTCATGCTCTTACAGTCAGATGCTTAAACTGTAGGACTCACCATGTACATGCATTGGTTAATAGAGCGAAGACTAAATGCTCAAAAGTTTCCACACTAAAAATTCTGACTTTAAGCAAGTGACTCATACATAGACACCCAAGACGGAGGACTGTTTCCTGACGGGTGTACGGAGATATCACTCCTCCCAGCAAAAACATAGCAGATAACAGAACCACACACAGAGGAACCACCAGAACAACCCGTATACAGTACAGCTGCATAATGATACTGCAGATATATCAGTTTCGGCTGGTAATTACTTTCTGAAATGATTGGCATTCAGATAGAAGTTCAGATTTTAAGGCTGCAGAGCTAAAATGATTCTATTTTCCTTCTTGCTGTCCCTGTAATGTGTTTAAAATAAATGGAACTCAAATCCAGGCACACTATAGAGCGACCTCTCTGGTGAAAACGTGTAACTGCACTCAACATAAGAAAGGAGGGTTTTGAAATGTGGGTTGTGCTTCAGACGGCTTCCTCTATTCGGACACCTTCCCCGAGTCGGACCCCTTCCCTGAGAGGATGAATCTTACTTTTGTGAGTGCATTGATAGAGAATTCAAAGAGAACTCAGACAAAACTTGTTTTCTGAGGATGCAGATGAAACTTCATATACAAGCAATCCAGCAACCCTGTCCCGTTTCTAAAGTTCTCCCCATCTCCTCATCACCCTGTTCTATGTTTGAACAGACGAGGCAGGGCAAAAACGAACAAGATATCTAGAACAATAACCAGAAAGGTTCTTCCACTGACTCCATTTCACTCGTTCAGATTTCTGGTGAAGATGTGTAACTGACCTTAATGTGTATGAAGCGAGGTTTTGTGACCTGGGTTATGCTTTGGACCCTTACCTCGAGTCAGACCACTTCCTCGAGTCAGACCACTTCCCTAAGAAGACGAATCTGACTTTTGTGAGCGCGTTGTAAGACAATTCAAAGAGAACTCAGATAAAACTTGGTGTCTTCTGAGGATGTGAGTGACTGATTCGCTATTGTTGTCATATCTTTATCACATTATGGTTGATTTTGAATTGGAGACCTAAATATCAAGCTGTACTTTTTTTTTTTTTTTGAGTTTGTCCATGTGGTGTTAATATGTATCTGCTGATACCCGTTTTTATCTTGCACATTACCTAATTTATTACTACACTAACTTTTTACCTACGGTCAGGTTGTATAGTTTGTATTTATATATTTTTGTATATATTCTTTTTTTTACTATTGGAGTTCTTTACTCTTCTTTATTTATACTGTGTTATATACCTTATTGTTTTTTGTACTGTGTTTTGTACTTTGTTTTGTACTGCTACTGGCTGCTAAATTTCCTTTGGGATCAATAAAGTATCTATCTATCTATCTATCCATCTATCTATCTATCTATCTAATATTGCCGCTGTCCAAAGAAAACCAAGTCTCTCTCAATTTTTTTGTATTTTTATTTTTCTGCATCATTGGAACACGACAGCTGCCGTTTATATTGTATGACAAATTCATGATGAATGGACCAATAGAAACCCTCCAAAATAGCTAGGAAACTATTCTGGTTCCATTGACTTACATTAAAAGTAAAGACAGTTTTTGGCCTCTCCTGTAAAGTTGCAATTTAGGAGGTACCTGTTTTTCTTTGGACAGTAACGATATGTTAGGTCAAAAAACATTGAGTTACAGTGTATATATGCCATATTTCAGCTGTTTTGATTCTAAATAGTGATAATTATTTAAAACAATATTACACAGTGCTGGTTTAATAACTGCCAGTACTGGTTTTATTGTCTGTTCCAACTTCTCAAACCCCTGAAAAACTCTATTTTCTGAGTTTTGCACCTCATGTTTTGGGAGAAAGTCTTAAGTATTGTCACATAATCTCTATACATCGTCCATCCTTAAAGAAAACGTCAGCCATCAATGTTTCCCTAACTTAGAGCTATACTCCAGTCATATCTGCACACTTCTTAAAACACTTAAAACCAGTAATTCTGCTTTTCAATCTCTTCCCAGACACGTTTGTGTGGCTTCTCTAGTATCTCTGTTAGCAGATTTGCATACGTTCTGCTCTGTTCAGTAGTCAGAACCCACAAACACTGCACATACATGCAACATGCTCAGCAACATGAAACTGATACCGATTCAGGAGCACTACAGTCTCAAGCCCTGAACAAGAAGACCCACAGAATCAGGTTCTAACGGAATATCCACTCCAGAAAACGAGCGTAAGTCAATCAAATATCAGAGAAAGAAAAGAAGTGAAAGGCTGAGGCTGTGCGCGAGAGAGCGGCTCCAGGAAGTGGAACAATAGAGGGACTTACCTAGCGGAGGAAAAGAAAACTTCTTCCTGCGTTTCTTAAACAGGCCACGCTTTCTCCACGGCAGCCACTTACTCACGTTCATCATCAGCCCCGGCTCATGAAGGGAGGGGAGAGGAAAAGCGAGGGACGGACAGGCAAACGAGTGGGGAACCAACAGGCAGGAAGAAAAAAGTGATGTTGGAGGAAACTGATGCAGGCTGAGGGCAAAGCATGCTGGGAGTAAACATCACCGCAAAGAGCTGAGTGAGCGAGCAAGCGCAAGAGAGAGAGAGAGAGTGCGCAAGCAAGTGGGTGAGCAGGTGGGTGGCAACGTCAGTCAAAAGCGGCTTTCAATAGTGGACCACAAAAAAAAAGAAATAATAAAAAAAAAAGACGTCCTCATATTTAAGGACACTTTACAATACAGGATATTATATATGACTATATTTACTTTTTCTGAGGTTTCATAATTCAACATCAGCAAAACCACTTAATAATAAAAGGAAAGCTCAAGCGTGAACTAAACAAAAGACTAGAAAGAGAAAGTTGGTGAACAAACTTAAAAACTGAGCACCAGCTAATATGAAAATATCAAACACATAACTACAGCGGAGTTTGAGACCCTAGCTTGTGGTTACTTATAGTCAGAAAACGTTATTATTGTTTACAAAGTCAAGAAATACGACTGTTTAGCTCCGCCCACTGTTCAGAACTGCTGTAGGTGCTGTGTGTGTGACGTAGATGGTGACAGAAAGGTGCTGTTGTTGTTTCTGGCTGCAGTAATTGGATGTACAGTGGAACCCTCGCACACACAAATGACCCAAAGACCCCCAAATATCCAGAAAGTGGACTAAACCTATCAACTTTAAATCATTTCACACCTGAAGATTATCACAACTATGGGACGTAGGCTTACATGACGACTGGCGCTGTTTAACAATATGGGCGTGTAAGGAAACCCGCGTACATTTACATTTACATTTACGGCATTTAGCAGACGCTCTTATCCAGAGCGACTTACAAAAGTGCTTAGTGTTGGTTAGAGTATGAATCTCTATCTAGTACAACATGATTAAGTCCAAACTACTCTTATACTCAAACACTGCCATAAACACAGGGCCAGTGCTGATACCTAGAAAAAAGACAACGCAATACCTAGCAAGACTGGAACACCTACAGAGAAGAGAACAAATACAAGACTACATACAGTACAAGTGCAGTACTTAGCCAGTGCTCCTAGATAATAAAGTGCAATTACAGTTTATACCAGTACTTTAGTATATTAGTGATTATAAGTGCTTTACATGGGGGTAAACAAGGTACGCGCAGTCACTTAGCAAGCGAAGCTAATGTTAGCTAACATCAGCTAAAACAGGTGAAGTTTGGTGTCTCAAGTTATGCTAAGCTAACGTAGTTGAGTTATGAAGATATACAGAGTCGTATGAGTGCGAGTTCCACTTTGATCATATTTACTACAATAACTGTACCTCTATATCTGAGTTTAGCTGGTTGCTAGGCTGTTGCTATGAATAATGTTGGTTATTTAGCTAGATACTGTTTACACTCAGGGTGAGCTGCTGTTGTGGGGGTGGTTTGACTAAAAGTCTCAAGACTAAGTGATATGGGGGTCTATTTCTACATTACAGCTCTTTCACATTCAAATATATTCAGAAATATCACTAGAATCTGAAGTAGCAGCGCTGGAAGATTCAATCAGAACACAAATTTATGTCAGTCGTATTTATTATTTATTTATTTTACAATTATTTTTATGCCAATTCATCACCAGCTACAATGTCCTGACAGTAAAGGGCCTGCCTGCTGAACTGAAAAGCACTGTAGTGTAATTTAACAGAAACAGTTATATAATCAGAATATCGCTCAGGCCTACAGTCAGTCTGGAGCCCCAAACCAATTAGCAAACAACCACAGCACAAACAACCAAAAGACCCCAAAATATCCAGAAAGTGGTCGAAATCTGTCAACTTTAAACTGGCACAGTGGAAAGGACCGTCCTCTCACTCCGTCATCTGTAGTGATCATTTCACACCTGAAGATTATCACAGTTATGGGACGTAGGCCTACACGACGACTGGATCTTAACAATATGGGCGTGTAAGGAAACCAGCGAGAGGTGTTCAAGACCCTCCATGTACGTGGAGCTAAACCGGGTCAGCACAGTTACTTCACCTGCTTTAGCTGCTGTTAGCTATCGTTAGCTTCACTTGCTAAGTCCGGTGGTTCAAGTTATGCTAAGCTAATGTGACTGAGTTATGAAGATTTATAGAGTCGTATGAGAGAGAGTTCCACTTTGATCATATTTACTACAATAACTGTACCTCTATGTTTGAGTTTAGCTGGTTGCTAGGCTGTTGTCATGAGGAATGTTGGTTATTGAGCTAGTTACTGTTTACACTCAGGGTGAGCTGCTGTTGTGGGGGTGGTTTGACTAAAAGTGTCAGGATTAAGTGATATGGTGGTCTATTTCTACATTACATTATTTAATTAAAATTCAGAAATATCATCAAAATCTGAAGAAGCAGCTCTGGAACATTCTCAGTCCCAGTCAGTCATGATGCTGTTGTACAGCGACGCTGTTCACTGTTGTCCACCAGTGACGTCACACGGTAGCGTTCAGGAATTTCCGTAGCAAGCTCAGGTTTTTCCTTCATTTTAATTAAAATGGTCTAATTTAGAGCAAATTAAGCAGCAAATTTAAAATTTTTAAGTCATAGTTATATATTTTCAGTATCTTAAACAATGTGACATCAACAGGAGTGTCCAGAAGTGGTGCTTAGCCTTTAAGATTTTAATTACAGATGAAATTACAATCATTTGTGTTTGCACACAGAGAAATTTGACCTCTGCATTGAACACACCCACTAGGGGGCAGTGGCCACCCTTGCCCAGACTAGTGCAGCCCACAGCATCAGGGAAGCAGTTGGGTGTTAGGTTCAGAGAATCGAACCGGTGACCTTCCAATCACAAGGCATATGATCCCTAACCTCCAGCCACAGACTTCCATGGAGGAAAGGACCCTAGTTGCCCATGGGCTTTGAGGTGACCTCCCCACCCACTGCGCCACAGTCGGGCAGCCCACTAAGGCATTTGGTACTATGGTATTCCCTGTGGTTGCAAAGGTGCTGCTAAGCCAATACTATGTGATTCTACACTATCAGTCAAAAGTTTGGACACAACTAGCCTTTTTCTAACTTTTAGTATATTAACAGTAATAATATCAGTGAATAATTATGAAGACATCAAAACTATAAATCAACACTTATGCTAAGATCTTGGGTTTTTAGGTGTTTTATTTAAATGTGAAGCATTTTTTTATAATATTTTTGTACATATACACCAACTTCACAATTTAAATGCCTTTATAATTATAAACATATATATTTAATTAGATGTGTTTAATCTAGTAGTGTAAGTGATTTATAAAGCATTGCTAAACCTCTGTTATGGTATCCCAGGTGGTTTCTAACTGCAACTAATCACTGATCTTCATTTTTTTAATGCGTCTCACAAACTCTAATTGGGACACAGAGACAGACAGCAGAGGTGCTGGTTGGTTGAGCTTCATCTACCATTGGTACATGCCAAACAGAATGTTTATAACATGTGTCTTGTTCCAAATAAGCCAATATTTAAATATAATCAGTCAAAATCTCCACGCAGTGATTCAGCTTTTACAGTACAAGCCAAAATCAATCAGAACAGACGTTTGTCAGTTTTATTTATTATTTATATATTTTACAATTATTTATATGCCATTTATTCACCAGATTCACTTGCTAAGTTTGGTGTCTCAAGTTATACTAAGCTAACGTAGTTGAATTATGAAGATTTATAGTGTGGTATGAGTGTGAGTTCCACTTTGATCATATTTTATAACAATAACTGTACCTCTATATCTGAGTTTAGCTAGATAGTTATTTAGCCAGGTACTGTTTACACTCAGGATGAGCTGCTGTTGTGGGTGTGGTTTGACTAAAAGTCTCAGGACTATGGTGGTCTCAGTGATATGGTGGTCTATTTCTACATTACAGCTCTTTTACATTAAACATATTCAGAAATATCATCAGAATCTGAAGTAGCAGCGCTGGAGAATTCAATCGGAACAGTCTTATTTATTTATTTTACAATTATTTATGTCATTTAATCTAAGCTAACGTAGTTGACGATTTATAGTGTTGTATGAGTCTGAGTTCCACTTTAATCATATTTAATATCTGCGTTTTGCTGGTTGCTAGGCTGTCCAATTCAAATATATTCAGAAATATCATCAGAATCTAAAGAAGCAGCGCTGGAAGATTCAATCAGAACACACATTTATGTCAGTCTTATTTATTATTTATTTATTTTATGATTATTTATATGCCAATTCATCACCAGCTACAATGCCCTGACAGTAAAGCTGTACTGAAAAACACTGTAGTGTAGTTTAACACAGTAACAGTGATATAATCAGAATATCGCTCAGCCCTACAGTCAGCCTGGAGCCCCAAACCAATTTGCAAACAGCTGACTGGCGTGCACCCACCCAACCCCATCCCCCCCCCCACACACACACTCACTCTCTCTCTCGCTCACTCACACGCTGGGTGATGACCACACTATCACACTGGAGAGTCACCACTAGCTCTGCTTCCTCTTTCCTCCTGATCTTTTACGCACTGCTAAAAATAAGTCTCTCCAATAAGCACAACAGCTCACGCCTTCTCTCTCTTTCTCTCACTCTCTCTCGCTCACACGCGACACACCTACACACTCCCGCGCCCGACCTCAGCCGTCCACAGCAACTGAGCAAACACACAGCGAGTGTGAACGAGGAGGGAGCAACAACTGGTGGAAAGTTGTTTGTGTTTCGTTTTCACCTCCAGTTCGAGACAACGCCGCTCTAAAGGGGGCTCACGCTCTCTCTCTGACTCAGCAGGGTGGGCAAGCGTGTGCGGGCTGCTGCTGCTGGTCCGGATAATGGAACTTATGAGTGTATTAAGTGTGGAGACTTCCCCTCTCTCTCTCACCCTGTGTATGTGTGTGTCTCTCTCTCTCCCCTCTCTCTCACTTCACCTCTCTCGCCTTCTGTTTGAGTCTTGCTCTCTTCTGTGTATGTCTTAATCTCTCTCTTTCTCTCTCCCCCACTTTTTTACTCTGTGTATGTCTCTATCTCTCTGTGTCTCTCTCACTCTGCATCTCTCTCTCTTTTGCTCTGTGCATGTCTATCTCTCTGTCTCCCTCGCTCTGCATCCCTCTCTCTTGCTCTGTGTATGTCTCTATCTCTCTCTCCCTCTCTTTTTTACTCTGTGTATGTCTCTATCTCTCTGTGTCTCTCTCGCTCAGCATCTCTCTTGCTTGCTCAATGTGTATGTCTCTACCTCTCTCCCTCTCTTTTTTGCTCCATGTGTATGTCTCTATCTCTCTCTCTGCATCTATCTCTCTTTTGCTCTGTGCATGTCCATCTCTCTGTCTCTCTCTGTCTGACTCTCTCCCTCTCTCTTTTGCTTTGTGCATGTCTCTATCTCTCTCTCTCTGCATATCTCTCTCTTTTGCTCTGTGTATGTCCATCTCTCTATGTCTCTCTCCCTCTCTCTTTTGCTTTGTGTATGTCTCTATCTCTGTCTCCCTCACTCTGCATTGCTTGCTCAATGTGTATGTCTCTCTCTGTCTCTCTGTCTCTCTTTTTTGCTCCATGTGTATGTCTATCTCTCTCTCCCTCTCTCTTTTGCTCTGTGTATGCCTCTATCTCTCTCTCCCTCTCTCTTTTTCTCTGTGTATGTCTCTATCTCTCTCTCCCTCTCTTTTTTGCTTCGTGTATGTCTCTAGCTCTGTGTCTCCCTCACTCTGCATCTCTCTTTCTTGCTCAATGTGTATGTCTCTACCTCTCTCCCTCTCTTTGTTGCTCCATGTGTATGTCTCTATCTCTCTCTCTCTGCATATCTCTCTTTTGCTCTGTGTATGTCCATCTCTGTCTCTCTCCCTCTCTCTTTTGCTCTGTGTATGCCTCTATCTCTCTCTCCCTCTCTTTTTTGCTTTGTGTATGTCTCTATCTCTCTGTGTCTCTCTCACTCTGCATCTCTCTTGCTTGCTCAATGTGTATGTCTATCTCTCTCTCCCTCTCTTTTTTGCTCTGTGTATGTCTATCTCTCTCTCCCTCTCTTTTTTGCTCTGTGTATGTCTCTATGTCTCTATCTCTTTGTCTCCCTCACTCTGCATTGCTTGCTCAATGTGTATGTCTCTCTCTCTCTCTTTTTTGCTCAATGTGTATGTCTCTATCTCTCTGTCTCTATCTCTCTCTCTCTGTCTCTCTCCCTCTCTTTTTTGCTCCATGTGTATGTCTCTATCTCTCCATGTCTCTCTCTCTCTCTCTCTGTGTCCCTCCCTTGCTGCATCTCATTTTCTCTCTTATTTCTTCCTTCCTCTCTCTCTCTCTCGGTCTCTCTCCCTCTATGGGGAGGGGATCTGGGTGTAGTCCCCGAACTCTGCTAGCTAACTTCTCTGTGCATGAAATACAAATATAGACACACAATCTGTCTCCAAACAGCACAACACTGAGTCTGGTTCAATACGGACGTCAGCGTTGGCTGATAGTGAGACACACAGACACTGTATTTATAGCAGTGTGGTCTGAGAACCAAGCTTACCTTTTAATTTAGTGCATTTAGCCTCATTCACACACACACACACAAGCTTTTTAGATTCTACTACACAGCTGCTCAAAGCTCCCTTTAATTAACACACACACACACACACACTTGTGCTGATGTCATGTGTGGGTGATTTAGTCCTGTGTTCACAAACTAACTGCACAGCTGTACTCACATCACAGCTTAATAAGCCCACTTATTACTTGGGACCCACCGTTCCAATATTTAGACCAGACATTGATTCCGATGGCTGACCCATAGAACCAATCCATTCACTTCAATGTGTTTGTGACACGCGCTATACCCCACATCACCAGCACATGTGCAGCATGATGGTAGATCTGACCAACAAACAGGAACAACAACGTAAAGTGAGCCAAAGAGTCAGCTGTACAGAGGCATTTCACAACACCGGCCGGCGACGTGCAATAGCTGCAAAACAAATGCTGGAAGGTTTGCTGATAGCTTTGCGAAACACAATACCACCAACGATGAAGCACCTCCCAAAAAGTTCCCAACGTTAGCTCCAACAGTTAACTTTGGGGGCCGCACTCTAAAGACGTAAAACATTTCCAACCAACAGCATGAAAATGATAAAAATAACATTAAAGGTTGTGAGATGTGATGTTTTGGATGCACAACCCAATGTCAGCGGTCGAAGATGAAGGCTTAGGCGCCTGAGTAACACCTGGACTCAAAGCAAAAATATTTTTCAGAGGCCCCTCGGCCAGAAGTGTACAACACAGCATGTGGATATAAACCAGAAGAGTTTAAAAATGTTGTTTATTTTCTTTTAGTGACAAAGTGCAATACAGTACATCTACATCTGTGTTAATTTGTTTAAAGTTATTAACATAATCTTAAAGTCAATCCCGATGCCTGAAGTCTTTCCCATATGGTGAGGTACACAGTTTATTAACTCAACGATAGTATCAGACCAGTATCGGGTATCGATTGATAGCCAAAATATTAGTATCGGTATCAAAACTGATCGAATTGGTGCATCTCTACTTATTACTCATCTCATTAAACCTCCATGTTAAAAGAAATTTCTTAATGACCATCTTCATTCAGCCGTCCAGTTTTCATACAGTACGTTACAAAGTCTAATTCTAGCTGAACCCGAATCCAGGAAAACCCCAGGAGAAGCTGCTCTGTAGTATGTGTGGGCTGTTTCTGCCCTCCTCTGTGTTGGGACTGGGCCGGATTTGGGTTGTTTTTTCAAAGCCCCAATAAGGACTCGCTAAAACCAGCGTGCCAGTTTTAAGTGCGGCTGAAACTGAGACTTTCCAAAGTCAACAGGAGCCTCGCTAACATGGACAACATGCACGTTCATCATGCTCTGCTGTGTGTTAGTAAACGTAGAGGTGGGGAGGTGGGGGGCACGGAGCAGCTGCAGCCCCGATTCAGCAGCTCCTGATAAGGAATCTAAAGCTGGGCTGCTACTTGTGTTCTGTTAGAGTTCTGAGTGTGTTTAAGTAATACAGAGAACAGAAACCTGCTGCTTTCATTCCTGCTGAACAAGCAAGTTAGCAAGACAGGTGATACCAACAGGTGCCACTGACTATACTGGACGGAAGTGTGTGTGTGTGTGTGTGTGTGTGTGTGTGTGTGTGTGTGTGTGTGTGTGTGTGTGCACGCGCGCATGTACAAGAGTCCAGCAACTCCGCGCATCATGAAATCTCACAATAATTGTAAAGGAATGTAACTTTGGTGCATCAACCAATTGATCAGTATCAATGCATCAACCAATGGATCAGTATCAATCTGCCAGTATCAATGCATCAACCTGTGGATCAGTATCAATATGTCAGTATCAATGCATCAACCAATGAACCAGTATCAATCGGTCAGTATCAATTCATCAACCAATGGATCTGTATCAATGCATCAATCTATGGATCAGTATCAATGCATCAGTATCAATCTGTCAGTATCAATGCATCAACCAATGTATCAGTATCGATCTGTCAGTATCAATGCATCAACCAGTGGATCAGTATCAATATGTCAGTATCAATGCATCAACCAATGAATCAGTATCAATCGGTCAGTATCAATTCATCAACCAATGGATCAGTATCAATGCATCAACCAATGGATCAGTATCAATCTGTCAGTATCAATGCATCAACCAATGGATCAGTATCAATCTGTCAGTATCAATGCATCAACCAATGGATCAGTATCGTTCTGTCAGTATCAATGCATCAACCAGTGGATCAGTATCAATACGTCAGTATCAATGCATCAACCAATGAATCAGTATCAATCGGTCAGTATCAATTCATCAACCAGTGGATCAGTATCAATGCATCAACCAATGGATCAGTATCAATGCATCAACCAATGGATCAGTATCAATCTGTCAGTATCAATGCATCAACCAGTGGATCAGTATCAATATGTCAGTATCAATGCATCAACCAATGAATCAGTATCAATCGGTCAGTATCAATTCATCAACCAATGGATCAGTATCAATGCATCAACCAATGGATCAGTATCAATCTGTCAGTATCAATGCATCAACCAATGGATCAGTATCGATCTGTCAGTATCAATGCATCAACCAGTGGATCAGTATCAATATGTCAGTATTAATGCATCAACCAATGAATCAGTATCAATCGGTCAGTATCAATTCATCAACCAATGGATCAGTAACAATGCATCAACCAATGGATCAGTATCAATGCATCAACCAATGGATCAGTATCAATGCATCAATCTATGGATCAGTATGAATGCATCAACCAATGGATCAGTATCGATCTGTCAGTATGAATGCATCAATCTATGGATCAGTATCAATCTGTCAGTATCAATGCATCAATCTATGGATCAGTATCAATGCATCAACCAATGGATCAGTATCAATCTGTCAGTATCAATGCATCAATCTATGGATCAGTATCGATCCGTCAGTATCAATGCATCAACCAATGGATCAGTATCAATACGTCAGCTTCGATAAATCAACCAATGGATCAGTATCGATGCATCAACCGATCAATAAGTATCGATCTGTCAGCATTGATGCATCAGCCAATCAGTGTGCTGTTTGTGTTGCATTTTCACAAAATACTAAATGTCTGCTTTGTCTGTTTATTGCTCCAGTACATTTAATGAAGAAGTCCCTATGAGTACCAAAGTATTTCTCTTTTTCAGAAATGATTCCTATTGATTATAATGAAAAATCAATGCAGTTGAATCACCTCCTTTAAATTAATACATTACAAGCCACACACACGTAAGGCTATGTGCACACATTCACACATATACTATCATGTAATCCATGACTGCGCGACTGCAACCTGCCAATTTTGCTGTAAGTGTTCAGTCATCATTCTGATTCTGGCAGATCCGGGTCGTAGTTTTATGGGGTAAATTACACAAGTCAGGTAAGTGCACCTGTATTGTATTTGAATGCTGCTGACACACCTGTAGTATAATTATACGTGACTCACTGTTAAGCTCTGAATAGCCAGCTGCCTCTTTCTGTAGATGTAGCACTTTGTTTGATTCATGTTATGGTTAAATTGCCAGGTGGACCCATTAAAACGAGCTAATAATATGATTTAGAATGTAACACTAGCTAACATAAATCACACTGGTGTGTTTTGTGTATTCACTCTTTCCCCTCGCTGCAAGCTTAGCATATCTATTTAATAACTGCAGCAACATGGACCCTTAAAACACAAAGCTCTGTGTTGCTTGTGGGATGATATTTATATATTATATATAATCATATAGGGTTACGCTTCAATATATTGGAAAATTCTGCAAAACTATAAGCATCCAATCATTATCTTCCACTTTATCCCGCTAGTCAGTGTCACGGGGGGGCTGGAGCCAATCCCAGGGTAATCAGGCGAAGGCAGAGTACAGCATGGACAGGTCGCCGGTCCATCACATGTCCAACACACACTCACACCCACACACCTACGGGCAATTTAGAGTGACCAGTCAACCTAACATGCATGTGTTTAGACTGTGGGAGGAAACTGGAGTACCTGGAGGAAACCCACTCAAGCACTGGGAGAACATGCACACTCAATCCAACTGGGATCGTCTTGCTGTGAGGTGCAAGTGCTAACCACTACAACATATTATATTATAATATATATATATATATATATATATATATATATATATATATATATATAGTATAGTATATAGTATAAAAACAAACCACTGTAGTGTCACCATCCAAAATAGAGATTTTACAGGAGAGGCCAAAAACGGTCTTTACTTTTAATGTAAGTCAATGGAACCAGAATTTTTCACACCCTATTTTGGAGCATTTTCATTGGTCTATTCATCATGAAACCTTCACACATTGTAAACAACAGCTGGTGTGTTTAAGGGACATAGAAAAATAAAAATCGTCAGAAAGTGAAGATATCTTAATGATAACAGTAGCAGTGCACCTTTATCTTACTTGTTGACGTTGGAGTGGAAGAGTATACATTTGAAGAACACTGCTATCTAACAGTCAGGGGTTTAAACACAAAGCAAAACGATCCACTGAAACAAATGCTTGCTTGTAAATTATTTGTTTATACAGGTTTTTCTTTGGACAGTGATGATATGCATATGTCTTAATGATAACAGTAGCAGTGCACCTTTATCTTACTTGTTGACGTTGGAGTGGAAGTGTATACATTTGAAGAACACTGCTATCCACTGGATCAAATGTTTGCTTGTACATTATTGGTTAAATTAATTCACACTGAGTTTGAGAATCAGTCACCAGACTTAATATCACAGTACTGGATATTTCCGATATTTACTTAGTACCCTCAAATGAACACATCAGTATTTTCTACCGAAGATGACTCACGGACACGCTCAATGGCCAAACACATCTGTTTCTGATAAGCTTCAAAGCTACAGTCACTTTTTATCCAGTCTCTTCAAAACTGCTGCAGATCCACGACATGAATCACTTCTGTCAAAGCCGAGGGCACATATGCACACTGCTCACGAGGATGTAGACTTTCCCTTTTCTCTCCGAGCCACCACCACACCCTCCTCAGATATTTACAGCACGTCGCTCGCTCACACACACACACACCCTACAGTGGCGACACACTCATGCTTTTCTGTCGTTTCTTTCTTTCTTTCTGCGACCGTGCCAATTATCGCACTTTCATAGCATTTAGAGTTTCCATAAACACTCCCACCACAAACACACACAGGGAACTTCTTTTGTCCTGTCCTTGTGTGTTTTTGTTCACGCTTTCTTTCTTTTCTGTGTGTCGTCGCTGTCCAATCAAAAACAAGCATCACCAAAACTTTACAGGAGACAACAAAAACCTTCTTTACTTTCAATGCAAGTCTATGGAACCATAAAATAGTTGTTTTAGAACATTTCTATTGGTCCATTCATCATATATATATATATATATATATATATATATATATATATATATATATATACACACACACACATACATACATACATACATACACACACACACACACACACACAGTTCTGCTGTTTATGTCAGAGTCCGATCCTGAAAGTTCGGTAGGTCAAGCTAGTAGAGCCACCTTCACAAGCTAGACTGGAGCAGGACATTTCAGAGTGGTCAGTTTTTACAGTTTAGCTCTCTGTGTGCTGGTAGACGGGCAATAAGGACCATGTTACGAGATGACATCACCTTGGAAAAGCTACACACCACGTTACGGTCTGGAGGACGTTTTGGTGATACTCTCTGGAGCCACTCATCCATGTGGAAGACACTCTCAACCGATTTGGGTCTGAATCCATCCTTGCAGATCACGTACACCATACATGCTGATTGTCTTCTCCGGGGCGGATGGGATCTTCCAGCAAGACAATGCGACACGACACACATCTAGAAATGTCCCACATTGGTTAAAAAAGCTGATCAAGACTTAAGTACTACCCTGGACCCCTAATTCCCCAGACTTGAACCCAACTGAGCATCTGTGGAACCACCTGGATGGAGGCGTTTCTCCCCCACATGCCCTCCAGCAGCTGTGGGACGCACTGGAGGCAGCATGGCTGCAGATACCTGTAACAACCTACCAGGACTTTCTGGATATTAGCCGTTGGTCATAATAACTGGACTGTGTATAATAACTTAAACAACCAATTAAACAACCAATACCAGCATTCCATATAAAAACTCAGAACCCTTCACGATTATTTTGGATAATAAATAAAATTGCTACATTTGTACTGCGGACATCACAACCCTGGGTTCCCATCACCACCACTGTGAACAATTTGGACTTGATAAGTTTCTACAAAGGTGCCCATCGCATCAAACCTGATTGACTTTAGCTTTATGACCATAACTGGTTCTTCAGTGATGCTTATGCTCCTCCAGTCTGGTCTGGTCACTCAGGCCTGAAGTCTTTGGGTCCAGGTCTCAGAGCATTCCATAACATGTTGGTGGTGAGGTCTACACTCAAGGGGTTGGGACCAGGCACTTAGGCTCACGGGCCTCAGAGTGACCAGAATCGTTTAGAATCTGAGAACTCTAATTTAAAACAAATTTTTAATGGTTGCGCTAGAGTATTCATCTGCAGGAAGGTCTACTCATTCACAGTTGCACTATGCTGTTTCTCTTCTACCACCAGATCCAGAATAATGAGTCTGTAGGTCGCACTACAGTCAACAGCCAACACAACCACTTACTGCTCTCCAATCCACACATTCCACACGCTCGCAGCCAACAGCAGCAAAAGAAAAAAAACAAACCTCTAAAAAATTTTTAGGATTCATCTTACAATAAAGCCAGGACTCTAACATCTGACAGCTTAGATCAGTATAACAAACTGAATGAACTCTATAAACTGTCTGCTCGTGCTTTGTGTGTGCTAGCCCGAGGCTAATGTATCATATTGTAGCTACAGCGTTAGACTGGGACTCACCATAAAGTTCAGCGTTTGTTTTAAATCTTGTACTTTCATAACTCTGAACGCTCCAATAAAGTCAGATGGAAACCGTAACCTTAATGTAAAGCACATTCTGAGTCTCAAAACCTGCAGTGAGGTGGAACACTATCGTATCGTAGAGATACAGCCCAAATATACAGCTAAACCATCTGAGAACATCCACAGACGTTTCTGTCCAACCTTCCACTGTGGGATGGGTCCTCAGTTCTACGGGGTCTGAAAGGATGTGTAGCGGTTTAAGAAGCTCCTCACTGAGAAACGGAGATACAGATATATCTAACAAAGAAACTACCCCAGAGTCCAGACCTCAACATCATTCAATGTGTTTGGGGTTATTTGGGTGGTGTGATAAAGAAAACAGCTTTCTTAAAGAAGCTCTTCTGAAAAGAATGGAAGCTGTTATTAAAGATGAAGACACACTGAAATAAGTATTAGCTTCATTTTTTGAGATCTCCATGTGGTTTTCTGCTTGTTTTCCTATGAAGCCTAAACTCACAGGCCAACAGCTGAATAAACGAATGGGTGGTCAGTACTGGAGGTCAGTACGAGTGTGTTTTCGGGGGCATGGGCTCTGCCAATACGAGTTCTGACTCTTTCAGGTGGTCAAACTGAACCTGCTCATTGCATTTTCACACACATAAGAATGTGAGACAGACAGACAGACAGACAATTATCACACGGTTTGTGGAGAGGATAAATACCACACAGCCTTCAGAGGGTCTCAACTAAACCATCACACACCACTGGGGGGGAAAAAAAAAAATAAATAAATAAAATAAATCACCCAAATTAACACACTCATACACAAACAAGCAAATGAATTCATACATGATGCAGAGCTCATGTAGCTTACACAAAAAGAGGCAAGGTATGTATGTATGTATGTGTGTGTGTGTGTGTGTGTGTGTGTGTGTGTGTGTGTGTGTGTGTGCGGGTGTGTAACAAGATCACTCTGAATGTAACTCTTGACTCTCTTCATTGTTCACGGTTTCATATAACACACTCGCAGAGTCCTGGTTTCCGAACAACAATGAGAAGAGGCTCGGCTCAGGTCATGCAGTCGTCCTATGTTAACAACACGGCCACAAAACCCAACAGCCTCGGATACGGGAGTTGGTGGGGTGACCTCTGCCCTTCACCCAGACTGCTGAGCATGTGGTCAAACAGGTAGAGCAGGGGTTAAAGGTAAAGTACTGATACCAGGTCAGCTGAAATGACTACACAACACGGTATTGTGATACTTTACATGGCAATACTATCGACACGTATTGACAGCTTATTATATACAAAGCAAATACAAAACAATTAAGCACTAAAACCCATTATGAGTAAAGCATTCCTATGTGACCTCCACTCATCGTTAGTTAATGCACTGCCAACGACTGTAACCAGTGTGTGAAATACTGCTAACTCATTTACTATAGCAGCACTTAAGTTTCCCTTAAGTATCGTTGGTGCTTGTGTACAATAGGGCTGTGTATTAGCAAGAACCTGGTGATACAATAAGTATCGTGATACAGCGGTATATTGCGATACTGCAAACAAATCCTACTATTAAAACACACCACTATATGAACAGGTTTGCCAATGTTTACAATAGTATTGCGCCCTTGTGCTGCTTGTTAATGTTGGAGTGGAGCTGAAAATGGATTACAACACTGCCATCTAGTGGTCAGAGGTTTCAACACAACACGTAGTGAGTCACTGTCTGCCAGGAATCTGTGAATCGATACTGTGTTTTTGAGAATCGATACAGTATCACTAAACATAATATCCCCATATTCAATATTTTCTTACACCCCTAGTGTATAACTACATGTTGCTGTTTCAGCACCACTGTTATGTCCATGTCAAACAAATAAACTCTAAATATGGTACCGTAGGGTCTTTGATGAATCTCAGCCCTATTATTAATTGAAGCACTTGAACACTAATGATCTCAAACTGCAAGAAACAAGCAAATGGACCTTAGATTTAGAGAAAGTCTAGTTAAACGGACCCACAATATAAATAGATCACAATCAGGTGTAAATTTAAATTTATACACACACATCGGTATCGGCCGATTTTCCATCAAAATATGCGATTGGTGATCGCCCGATATTCCTCCAATTTCGCCGATCAATAGCGTTAAACAAATTAGCTTAACTTCTGTATTTCCAGCTAGTGTTTAGTTAAAACCCCTCCGGCCAGCTCCTTGCAATTCCTATCTAAACCACTAGGTGGAAACACACACGCTTTCATTTTTCACAGACTGACTAAAGCGGCACGTTTGAGAACCAAGACAGACATTTAACACTACTAATCTGATACAGCATTTAATAGTACACCACACAGCTGAATACAGTGAGTATCAGCAAACAGCAGAGCTAGCACTCACAGCTAGAACAAAACCAACAACCCAGAACACCGTACAGACCAGATCTGACCAGTACAAACAGAACAGCAGCAGCAATTAAAGATCTACATTTAATGATTACAGAATTTGTGTTTAATGACTGCAGTTTTTACTACATTTATCTTTTTTGGTTTTAAATTAAGGGTCTAAATGTAATGATTGCAGTATTGGGGATATTTTTTTTTATTTATTTTGTTTATTTATGGCTAATTTTGCTAAAGATATTATGCTGTTTCTGTTGAGCTTGTTAAAAATGGTAATAAACCAGTTTAGACCATGTTTCATGACTTGCTCGCGCTGATAATTACATGTAGCCCTGCCATGGCATATAGTCCCACCCTCGATCGGTATCGGCTATCAGCCGATCGCGTTAAAAGGTGATGGGTGATCGGAATCGGCCTCAAAAACGCTGATCGGTCCATCTCTAGTATATATAAAAACAAGATTTTTCTTTTGCACTACAAACAAATTCTGTAATCTCAGGTTCAATTTTGTTACAGAATCAAAACAGATTTTTTTTGGGTGCTCGAATTTAGACTCAACAGTTTCTGCTGGCACTGAGCCGATACTAGGTATTGGATGGACTCCATCTCTGAGTAAATCCTCTCTGTGCATCAATGAGACTCATGTTAAAACTCTACAGACCCTGTGGTTGTACTGGGGGCTGGTCCCAGGTCAGCCTTTCAGTTAAGCTACTCTACGGCACGAAGCCAGGCTGAAGCTGGTACACTTTTACAAAGGCCCACAGCTCTGCTTATATAACACTTGGCCAGAGATCTAGGAGCCGTCTGTCCTCCTGTGTGCGACTGTGTGGAAGAGTGTGTGTGTGTGTGTGTGTGTGTGTGCGTGCAAGAGTGTGTGTGTGTGTGTGTGGACCTGCACGGAGCCCGAGTTTGGCCTGGTTTATTTTCCACTGTGCCCTGGCAAAGCAGCTGGTTTGTTCAACAGTTAAATTAGCACCGACAAATTAGAGCAGCCAGACTATCCGGCACGCAGAGAATACATTACCCAGCATCCTCGGCACATTCTATTACAATACCAACAAATTAAGAGATCATGATGGGTAGAAGGCTGTAACCAGTGTGTGCAAGTGATACTGACTTTAAGACACTAAAACAAACAATAATAATTAAAGGGCCTATATACTATATTATATCTACACGGTGGACCAACAAGGTGGGAGTGTCTAATAGAGTGGACAGTGAGTGGACACAGTGTTTAAACACTCCAGCAGCACTGCTGTGCATGATCCACTCACACCAGCACAACACACACTAACACGTCAGTGTCACTGCAATGCTGAGAATGATCCACCACCCAAATAATACCTGCCCTGTGGTGGTCCTGTGAGGGTCCTGACCACTGAAGAACAGAGTAATAAAGTATACAGAGAATCAGATGAACTACAGTCTGTAAGTGTAGCTCCTATATGGTCAGTTGAGCTGATAAAATAGACAGATATGCAGATATAAGGAGGTGTGCAGATATAAGGAGGTGGTTTTAATGTTATGGATGATCAGTGTGTGTGTGTGTGTACAAGTACATCCATATATATACTGGATGTACTTGTTTTTCTTTAGACATTGAGGATATGGTCAGTTAAACAGATGCTGATAGTCTAGTTTCAGTGCTCAACACTGGCTATGTAAATGGGAAATAAACAAAGAGCTTGTATCCATCCACAAAAAACTATCATCCAATAAAACCAAGAGACAGAGTTTATAGGAGGGCGTGAAAGCGGGGAGGGGCTACGTGATGAACTGCACTGTCAAAAGGTGGAGACGGTGGAGAGACCTCAGAGAGTTGGTGAGGTTTATGTCTTTCTATTATAGCTTCTTGTTCAAATTTCTCTGATCCACCTTAAATTGTGCAGCAGTAATTATTATAATACCTGAGGTGGAGGAATATTACTGCTTCACTGTTTAAGGTGGAACAAGAAAATTCAAACGAGAAGCTGGCAACGTCAGCATCACCATGTCTTCCAGGCAACTTCAAGAGACCGCACGTATCAGTCAAGCAGTTCCAAACTAGAGACCCTCAATTAAGTACACGGCTCATAAACAGTAGCCCACTGAAAGACAACCAGAAGTTCATTTCCTGGAGGCGATCACAGCTTGCTGATTAAAACGAAACTGAAAAAGGCCTTTGATTACTTTTCTGGTACACAATGAGAGGAAGGATGACAGGAAGTAGATTTGGTACTCGTCCTGTACTTCTAATTATTACATTTTACGATCAAGGGAGAGAGAGAGAAAGAAAGAGAGCGTGAGAATACAAGACTGTGGTGGAGGGGTGGGTTCGGCCAGAGAGAGTTAAGAGTAAAGAGCAAAAGAGTGACGTACTCTAAAGACATCAGAGAACAGATGAACATGCGTACACACCTCACCCCATCCCTCTCCAGCTGTGAAAATATTCCCACTCACACTCTGTCCATGTTTTCTCACTGCATGAGCTCACTCTAACTAGCTGCCTGGGATTACTCCCAGCACCCCTCAAGAGTACTTTCACCAAGAATACACTGCTAATGAAACACACTATATATATATATATATTGCAGTATTGGGGATATTTTTTGATTGTCTTTGTTTATTTACTGTTAGTTTTGTTAAAAAATGTTATTCTGTTTCATATGAGCTCGTTAAAAATGGTAATAAACCAGTTTCAACCATGTTTCATGACTTACTTGCGCCAATACCTACATGTAGCCCTGCCGTGGCATATAGCCCCGCCCTCGATCGGTATCAGCTATCGGCCGATCGTGTTAAAAGGTGATCGGCGAACGGTATCGGCCTCAAAAACCCTGATCAGTCCATCTCTAATATATATACAAACAGATTAGACAATAGCGCTATCGCGTTTTGGCTAATACTACTGCCTATATATATTCTCTGAAAGCAGCTAATCTTTCAAATAGTCCAATTTTTAATTGAAGCACATTGAAAAGTTTTATTTTGCACTACAAGCAATTCTACATATAGCCCCGCCCTTGATCGGTATCGGCTATCGGCCGATCGCATTAAAAGGTGATAATAAATAAATATATAAACACAGAATGCGATACTTGCAAATCTCGTAGGTATATTCACGGATCTGCAAAAAACTTTGTCTAAAAATTGAAAACAATTTCAGAAAAAATGTTCAAATACTCAAATAAACCGAGTATTAAAGTGTAACCTTTAAAACTTTAGATATCCCACCATCTACAATACATAATACTATCAAAAGATACTATCAGAGAACCTGTGCGCAAGGGACAAGGCTGATGTTTTTGAATGTTGTAAGTGTGTGCCAGCATTGTGGCCGATGGTGAAGTGATACCAGTGAAGTGCTTGTAAGTAAGTGATGATGATGTGGCGGACACTGCTGTTGTAAGTAAGTGTAGGTATCCGGGGCAACACTGATGCTGTATGTAGATGCCAGTACAGAGGGTGACACTGATGCAATAAGGGCTGGATTCGGAGGAGACACTGATGGGGTATGCAAGAGCCGGTATCTGGGCAACACCACCAAAAAACACACCACTTTCTCACATACTGGGTCACGAACAAGGACCAAAAAGCCACAAATCTGATTAGAGGCGTAAATAAATAAATAAACAGACTGAATGAATGTCTCTCAATGAGAGAGATCCCTTCAGGCTGGTGGTTAAATTAAGTGCCCGGCCTGCGGATCTGAATCGTCACACAGACACAAGAGCGGCGCCGAGCCAAGAAAACTTTACTTTTAACCGTTACTAGGCAACCAGAACCTAGCAAAAATAAAGGCATTGTGGTGAGGAGGAGAAAAAGCGTTGTAAATCCAGATCCGCAGAGGAATTCCAGCTTGAGGAACGCTGTGGCATTCCCGACAGGCAGAGAGAGAGAGCGAGAGAGAGAGAAAAAGAATTAACGTACCCTAGTAGGGGCCCCAGCCTGAACGCACTGCTACAAATAGCACTGTGCAGAAAATTGCTTTGGGTTCTGTACTCTTCTCCTCCGCAGGTACCAGGACTTTAATGTGGATTCTAGCTCCAGCTTCCTGCTGTATAAAAACCTCAATAATAGTCCAACGATTCATCATTTTAAGAAGTCACACAGAAAGTAAACGGCTGGCTGTGCCATGAAATGCACACGCCAGCATGTTTACATCAATGAATAGCAGCTGTCAGGTATAGGAGTCTACTGATACGCAGGCCAACGTTATCAATAATCAAAGTTTTTAAACTGGTATGGCATTTGTATATTGCTTTGACTAGGGCTGTGTATTGGCAAGATCCCGGCGATACAATATGTATCGTGATACGGCAGTTACGGTATATCACGATATACCGCGATACTGCAATCAAAGTGATATATTGCGATTTTTCAAACCCTACTATTAAAACACACCACTGTATGAACAGGTTTGCCAACACTTACAATAGCATTGCGCCCTTGTGCTGCTTGTTAATGTTGGAGTGGAGCTGAAAATGGATTACAACACTGCCATCTAGTGGTCAGAGGTTTAAACACAACACACAATGATTCACTGTCTGCCAGGAATCTGTGTATCGACACTGTGTTTTTAAAACTCGATACAGTATCACCAAACATAACATCCTGATATTCCATATTTTCTTACACTCCTAGCTTTCACTGCAAAAGATTCGTTTTTAATGTACCTTATTTAAATGAGCGCTGTTTACATTGTGTTTAAATTTTTTTATCATGAATGGGTCAACAGAAATGCTCCATAATAGCATGGTTCCATTGACTTCCATTGAAAGTGAAAAATGTTTCTGGCCTCACATGTTAAGTATCAGGCCAATTCCAATACTTAAAAGGTGACGTATACCTGTTTCTCAGACGTTAACACAATTTTATGAGGTCTTAATGACACATTCTTTGACACCACACCACCTTTCACCTTTCAATATTCAGTTTAAGCGCCTGCTTATCTTCCAAACATCTAACTAACAGACTAACAGAGTTTGGGTTTTTGTAGATTCCACAGCAAGTAGTGACAACTTTGGAAAACCCTTAATGTATTAACTCAGTTTTTAAATAACTCCACCTTTAAGATTTCTCTTTGTCTACAGTTTTGTCATGGACCTACAGTACATATACAACAACTCCTATGGAGCCAGCATATAACCGTTGAACCATTTAAGGTGGAATGGAAAAAACAAGATCAAGAGGCTCGATGGGCAGCCTGAGGTGCCAGCATATCTGCGGCGACATTTAAGATGGAATGGGAAAATTGAACAAGAAGCCGGACAAGTAGCCCGAGGTGCCAGCATAGGTGCTGCACCATTTAAGATGGAATGGGAAAATTGAACAAGAAGCCGGACAAGTAGCCTGAGGTGCCAGCATATCTGCTGCACCATTTAAGGTGGAAAGTGAATGTTGGAACAAGAGGCTCAACAGGTAGCCTGAGGCATCAGCATAACTGCTGCAAAATTCGAGCAAGAAGTTGACTTCAGCTTGTGGCTAGCTCACAGGTTTTTTGCCCACTGCAGCAAACACATACCTACTAGGTGTGCAAGGAAATATCGAAGTATTGAATATCGGGATATAATATTTAGTGATACCGTATAGAATCTCAAAAACACAATATCAATACACTGATTCTTGGCAGACAACCTCTGACCACTAGATGCCAGTGTTGTAATCCATTTTCAGCTCCACTCCAACATTAACAAGCAGCACAAGGGCGCAAAGCAATTGTAAGCATTGGCAAACCTGTTCATATAGTGGTGTGTTTTAATAGTAGGATTTGAAAAAAATCATAATATATCGAAGTATATCGCGATATATTGAATCGTGACCGCTGCATCACAATACATACTGCATCGCCAGGTCCTTTCAATACACAGCCCTACTGAGTCAGGTGTAGCTGACAAGAGAGTGGTTCCCGAGCTGAACTTCCACATAATGCTAGTGGTGGGGGTCCTTTCGTGGAGGTTAGTTCTGAAGCCGTGAGAGGAGATACCCAGAAGGGGGAGCGGGGGTTGGGAGGCATGAGTCCTCTAATTTACATAACAAGGGAGGCAAATATGAACGGCTTGTTGGGTCCCATGCTTGCCGCTCTAGGCCGCCCACTAAAAAAAAAAACTGACTGGCTTGTCTTACTTTGCAGTTTGTGGGTTGGTAAGTGCTCCAGATACCCAGATGTGTGCACGAGTACTAAAAAAGTCAGTTCTTAAATATTTATGTATGTACATGTTTGCTTATGGCTTTCTAAACACTGGGATTATATATTATATATAACTAGATTAGTATGACAGAGAAATATGACTTGCATTGATGTTAACACCTTGTTTTTCACCTGCTATACTACTATTTGATGCTACAACATGACACTTTATAACATGAATGAGCTTCTCAGACACTCCAGCATTCCAGAAACGGATAGATCTGGTGCCTAAAGGAGAAACTTGACCGTGCTATCATCTCCCTAGTTCATTCCTTCAGCTTGCTTAGTCCTGGGATGTTTTTTCTGTGTCCCTGTCTGTTGTGGTCTCCCTCAATCTTTATCCATTCACTCAGATACTCTTTCTCTCCCTCAGTCCTTCCTGCTCAGAACCCACGTAGCTGTGTATAAGCACATCCTGCACACAGAACAGCACATACATAAGCATGCTCATGCTCCAAGTGTAGTTCAGTATCTACCTTAAGTTAAATAACATCCATAAATATTCTACACTGGGGTTATAAAGGGGGTAAACAACTCCAACACTGCTCTCTACCACTGATCAGAGGTAACAAGCTACGTTCAGACAAAGTCTGCTTCTCCTCCCCAAGGCTAGGGCCAGGAGAACCTCTGCCAGATCTGACACTCTACAAATCAAAGCATACCCTTCATATCTGATTTGGAGTACTTGTAGTCTGTGTTATGATAAAAGAACAATTCAGCAAGAACACTAATGTTTGGCGTCTGGAGTTTCACATTGGAGATACTAGTCATGAAAGCTTTGAGACACCAATCAGTGTTGAGCTAACAGCATGGTTCTTCACCCATTTGCTCCAAAGCATGCAAAGTTCCTCAGCAATCTCAAAACAGACTTATATGGCTTCTGACACTGCATGTCAAATTTCAATCTGTAAAAATGGTCAAAAGCTAAAACATTAGCAGCTGTTGGTTATTTGTCTCCATACTTTTGTCCAACATTAGGAAACTCCAGACATCACTTGGAATAAATGGGAACAGCGGTTACCTGAATTCTCATTGAGCTCCTGTTTAAAGCAAATACAGTGATCGGACATCATAAGGACCCAAATTTTAAGAATATGTACTGCTTTGCACTCACCTGATCGCCACCTGATGATGTCACTAAACTCATTGTTAGCTCCGCCCTCGGCTGTGTCCACAGGTGAGCCCAAGGTGGCCATCTTCTGCAGATGTAGTGCTCCCTTTCCAGAACCAACAGGCCTTCACAGAACTGGATCCTGAAATATAAGCATCAGATACACTTTTATTTTCGAAGCACTTTCACAGTCAAACCTCTCGAAACCAGCTGTCATCAGTCATATCATCAAGGTATTCTGAACAAAAAGCTAGAATACAACACAGAGGGTGTGTTTCCCAGTCAGGGATTAAGCCTAGTAGTAGACTTTTCTAGACCATTGACTCTCTTGGTTGATCAAGGTATTGTTTAGTGAGTTACACTGCTGCCCCCCAAACTGTAGGCTGGGGTTAGATTCCCCACTCAGGCAACTACCTGACAAGATATCAATAAGAGTCTTTGGGTAAGACTCCTAACACTACCTTCATCTAATCCGTGTACAGGTCAACTGGACCACTACCTTCACCTGCCCATGTACATGTCATCTGGACCACTACCTTCATTTACCCGCGTACAGGTAGACAGGACCACTACCTTCATTTACCCGCGTACAGGTCGACAGGACCACTACCTTCATTTACCCGCGTACAGGTCAACAGGACCACTACCTTCATTTACCCGCGTACAGGTCGACAGGACCACTACCTTCATTTACCCGCGTACAGGTCGACAGGACCACTACCTTCATTTACCCGCGTACAGGTCGACAGGACCACTGCCTTCATCTACCCGCGTACAGGTCGACAGGACCACTGCCTTCATCTACCCGCGTACAGGTCAACAGGACCACTGCCTTCATCTACCCGCGTACAGGTCAACAGGACCACTGCCTTCATCTACCCGCGTACAGGTCAACAGGACCACTGCCTTCATTTACCCGCATACAGGTCAACAGGACCACTGCCTTCATTTACCCGCGTACAGGTCAACAGGACCACTACCTTCATTTACCCGCGTACAGGTCGACAGGACCACTGCCTTCATTTACCCGCGTACAGGTCAACAGGACCACTGCCTTCATTTACCCGCGTACAGGTCAACAGGACCACTGCCTTCATCTACCCGCGTACAGGTCAACAGGACCACTGCCTTCATCTACCCGCGTACAGGTCAACAGGACCACTGCCTTCATCTACCCGCGTACAGGTCAACTGGACCACTACCTTTATTTACCCGCGTACAGGTCAACAGGACCACTACCTTCATTTACCCGCGTACAGGTCAACAGGACCACTACCTTCATTTACCCGCGTACAGGTCAACAGGACCACTACCTTCATCTACCCGCGTACAGTCAAGTCAAGTCAAGTCAATTTTATTTATATAGCGCTTTTTACAACGATGTTGTCTCAAAGCAGCTTTACAGAGTTTTGAAAACAGTTATAACATATATCCCCCAGTGAGCAAGCCAGAGGCAACAGTGGCAAGAACAACTCCCTCAACTGGAGGAAGAAACCTTGGGAGGAACCAGACTCACAAGGGGAGACCCATCCTCCTCTGGTCAAACAGTATTTACAGTTTGAACTAAATACCAAAGAAAGGAGTCTCTGTTTGAAATCTGATCTACAGGTCAACAGGACCACTACCTTCATCTACCCGCGTACAGGTCAACTGTAACACTACCTTCATTTACCCATGTACAGGCAAACTGTAACATTACCTTCACCTACCTGTGTACATGTAAACTGTTAATCACTCTGGATAAGAGTGTCTGCCAAATGGTGTAAATGTAAAGTCAAACATTCTGAATACAATATACTTTAATAGTAATCAAAGGGAGGCTCATTTTCTGTTTTGAGGTCATTTAAAACAGCCCCATTTGTGGCTGGTGGTCACCTAAAAAGTCAGCTACAAGGTTTTTTTTAGTAATATTTCAACCCTTAGACTTAGAGTCATCATTTCCATGTATTACTTTCACATTCAATATACACTGTACAATAAACCAGCAGTACAGAGTCTGCATTTCTGTGTTTCTTGTTCATCTTCTGTAAAAAACTGAACCAAATTTGGCAAAAACATGTTTTCTGCCCCCCTCAAAGGTGGTACAGGTTGCAAGTTCATCTGTAATTTCCCCAGAATTTCACTTTTTTCAAAAAACTATGAGCAAAAACAATTATGAAATTACACAATGCTGTTGCTGGCACGGGTAATAACTGGGACTTCTAAGAGGATATAGCAGTTTTTCTATGGACCAGTTGCCAAGAAACTTGACGTTTTGTTACTACTACATAATCTCTGAAGGTTTAAACCTGGTTTGAGGCACTGATTGAACACCCTGGCCTGGACGCCGCTGATTAGTGTGCTCAGGCATGGGTTAATCCACTGTCAGCTATCTGCCCTTGGAGGCTTGTTGTTTGCTCCAGTTGCAATGCAACCTAAGGCTCAAGCATCAGCAGGCAGATCGTGCTAACGACAGCCAGCATGTTTGGACTGGAGAAGAGGTTGGTGGGCTAAAGTCAAAGAAATACCCGAGAACTGTTCAGGGGGGGAGCAGAGTAAGTCATGTTTAATGTACAGGATGGCGTGTATGATTAATGACATGCGTATGTTTTAAGATGTTATGGGAGTGTTGGGGTTACGGTCAGGGTTAGGATTTAGGAGCTGGATATAAGGTAAGAGTTGGGATTAGAAGTTGAAGGGGTAGGATTAGGAGTGAGGTTTAGGCTCAGCAGAAGGACGTCCACCTTAAAAAGTCTCAATCATCTCCTTATTGTTAAACGGAGAGAGTTTCTTTGGATCCGTCAATCAACATGAGAAACCTACTGCTTTAATCTGCTGCATGATAAATGTGTGTAGAAAACAAATGAGAGTCTCTCGTATGCCTTTATTAGACTACTTTGACTTGAAAGACTTTCTTATACTCGTAAACTGGTGACTTGTTGCGCCTCTGGGCAGAAGTCTGCAATATGCAAATGAGGCTTGTAGCCAATCTCAACTTTCTTTCAACAGCATGTTGTTCAATCACAGCTCCAAGTAAGTCAAGGCATTCGTGTAATCCAGCTAAATTTCTTTGCTCAGAATTATAATGCAGGCCAACTTTATTAATACCCTTAACCGATTTTAATGAATGTCTTGAAGTTCACCAACTTTCCAAAGGCTGTGTTCAAATCAGACCTTTTGGGATGACTGTCCAGACTCTTATTTCCAAGTGATTCAGATCGGATTTGTGAGTCACCAACTTTTCTATAGTTACTTTTCTATAGTTCTATGTTTACGGCTGTACTACTGCTCCATACTGGTCCAGCTCACTGTCATATACTGCATGTAGGCATTTGTCTACACATAATATAATATATTATATTATATTATATTATATTATATTATAATATAATATATAAATATTTGAAAAAAATATTTACATATTTGATTAACATGCAATTGTCTGTATATAAGATGATGGAACAATCCAATTTCCCTACTGAGGTAAATTATGTTATCTTATCTGCATAGGCTTCTGTAGTAACTACGCACAGGTCAGTAACTATGTGGTGAATCCAATCACTGCCATTAGTTGCATTGCAAGTCACACGAAACATGCTTTAAAATTTGATTTGAATGTCCAGAGCATCCACACTGAGATGCATTTGTACAAATCTAATTGCATATCAAACCACATGCAAATGTGTTGCCCAAATCCAATTTGCACTAATAGGATTTTATGTGTTTTTCTGCTATGCAGACTATTGAGAATAGAACCAGGAGTTTCCAATGTAGACATAGCCCATCCCAAAACCAGCAGTGACTCTGAGTTCTCACAGTTTCCTGCTGACAGCTGACATTACCAATGTCAATAATGGTGATAAGTCTGAAAATATAAGCTTTCATTGGGTTCTATATTGTATTAAACCAGGAATTCTAGGCCAAAACTTTCTCTCAGAGCTTCAGACCTCTAGCCATTGCCTGCTTTTAAAAGCCTTCAATGCTTCAGACATCACAATCCTGACTCCAAGAGATTTCCCAGAACACCTATAGTCAGAATTGAGATGTCCGAAGCATAGAAGGCCTCTGAAAGCAAAGTATTGTAATGTGTCCACATCACATCACTCTGAACGGCCCCATATATTGCTTAATAAAGAAATTATGCAGACATCACCATTCTTTCCATTCAGTACACTCCTAGTACATGCTATGCTTAATAAGAACAACCACAACGGCATGTGTCCTAAGAGTGTTTTGGGCCAGCCCTGTCACAATCAGCTGCAGGGGTGACGAGCAAAAGCACCAAAGTTACCAAAGCAGCAACAAGAACCACGTAATCAAAGATGTTATCGCTGAGGTACATGCCGTCACAGGCATGCACACGGCCGAAAACCGCTTCCAAGTGGTGAAAGCGAAGTCTGCACGGAAGAAGGAATCTGTGACATGAGCCATCAAAGTCACAACTGAGCTCGGTCTAAGAAGCCAGCACAAACTCAAAGAAGCAAGCACGTGGCCCCTAAATCCCAACCTGGCCCCTGTGTCAGACCTTCATTCCTTTCGTGACCCTGTGCTGAGCGGTCCACTTCTTTAAAAGGTGATGTTTGGGTTTAGACCCGTCATCGCTGTTGTCGAACTGATCCTACATCGCCAGCCAACGGTGCCGGCCCCGGTGAGGTCATTGAAAAACAAGCAAAAATGACTGATAATGCAATCAAGAGCCCGGCAGCTCGGGAAACCACTCCAGATAGAGAGGCTTGCTGACACGAAGGGGTCAAAACATGAAGCAAATGGCGAAAAAAATTATGATGTAAACCTCTAACTTTAGACTTCAGTGACGACTCAGGCGGGCCCACTATTTCAGTTCCCTCCACTCGGTAAGTGCTCAGCAGTTCACATTCCTTCTGAAAGCACAACAGCGCTGCAAGTTGTAGTAGGTTTGACTAGTTTGGCATGTTTTCTGGGTGGGAAGAAGCTTCAAGCAATGCTGAAACAGTCCAAAGCAATCGATGAGCTACCATTGATGGCTGACGTATGGTTTGCCTAGTAGTTACCAACACGTTCACACTCGTACTGAAAGTAAACAGCAGTGAAGTGGGCGGTTTGAACAGTTTGGTCTGAGTAGAAACTTCAGCTGGAAGGCAACAAGTGACAGTGAAATGGACATGGTCTCTTCATGCTCTTCATGGTCCATGCAGACTTCCCATATGGTTGGTGGTGTTGCAGCAGCAGCAGGAGGAGATCTCTGAATCCACTCTCCAGCAATGGAGTTAAAACTGTCTGGATTTGCCAAAACAAGAGGAAAATGTTGCCTCCATGAAGTCACTCACCTGTGTCACCTGGTTGGGTGACGAAGCCAAGTCAACAGAGCTGAATGGGAAAACAGCAATATCTAACCTAATGACTAGGAGGGAAGGCTAGCACACACTTTCTTTCAATAAGCTTCACTTCCAGCCTAGTTTCCTCGGTTTGGACTCCATTACTGACTGGACTGGCACATTTATTTAACTAGCAATTTGTTTTTTTTAGACGACCAAACCCAAAACACACTTCTTACCTTCGCTGCTGCTGCTGTTGTTCCCAAGTTGAGTCTCCCAAACGCCTCAGCAAGTCATCTGACCACAAAACCATGTAAACTTCGAGCTCATACAGACATCTTTAAGTTTGTTTTGGTGCGCTTGAAGCCATTGTTTTTTTAGAGATACAGGACTTACTGCTCCCCCCTCACACCACGTCTGCCCTCGACTTCGGCATGCAGGGCTTTTTCAAAGAGCTAAAGGGAGGAGGAGGAGGAGGAGGAGGAGGAGGCGGAGGACGTGCAAGCTGCTCCAAAAGAAAACGAGGTAACTTCAGCCTGAAGAGTCTTTATATCTCCCTGTAGAGCCGCCGCTGGAGCTGGACGACTCCACACAGTAATCCACACTGTAGCCTGCGCTGTGAGGACAACAACGCTTCCCCAGAAACTACTGACACGCTTCTGAAAGTTGAACTTTGTTCCCTCCTCTCTCTCTCTCTCTCTCTCTCTCTCGCTCGCTCGCTCGCTCTCGCTCCCTCTCTCTCCCTACCTCCCTCTCGACCCGCCTACTGAAATCAGAGAGGAAAAAAAACAGAACTGAAAAATATGGCGCGCGCCTCGTCACGTGAGCTCCCGCAAGCCGCAGCTCCCGCGGTCTTCTGCTCCATGCGCGCTCCAGACACTCATTAATAATGAGTTAGCGCGAGCCTGCGGAGCCCGCGAGCTGACATGGTGGTAGTTTTTTAGTAAGGCGTGATCACGAATTAATATATTGAGGCCACGAGTTGAGTGTCTCGTAGTAATTCGTGGCCTCGCAATAGTAACGCGTGGCCTCAGTTTAGTAACTTGTATCCTTAGTTTATTTTTTATGGCATCACTATAGTAATGTGGAACATTAATATAGTAATTTAGTAATATAGTAAATTGTTGCCTCAGTATAGTCATTTGTGGCCTTAACGTGTAAATTGTGGCCTCAGTATAGTAATTTGTGGTCCCAGTATAGTAGAGAGGCCTCAGTATAGTGATTTGTGGTCTCAGTATAGTAGAGTGTGGCCTCAATATAGTGATTTGTGGTCTCAGTATAGTAGAGTGTGGCCTCAGTATAGTGATTTGTGGTCTCAGTATAGTAGAAAGGCCTCGATATAGTGATTTGTGGTCTCAGTATAGTAGAGAGGCCTCAATATAGTGATTTGTGGTCTCAGTATAGTAGAGTGTGGCCTCAGTATAGTGATTTGTGGTCTCAGTATAGTAGAGAGGCCTCAATATAGTGATTTGTGGTCTCAGTATAGTAGAGTGTGGCCTCAGTATAGTGATTTGTGGTCTCAGTATAGTAGAGAGGCCTCGATATAGTGATTTGTGGTCTCAGTATAGTAGAGAGGCCTCGATATAGTGATTTGTGGTCTCAGTATAGTAGAGTGTGGCCTTAATATAGCGATTTGTGGTCTCAGTATAGTAGAATGTGTCCTCAATATAGGGATTTGTGGTCTCAGTATAGTAGAGTGGCCTTAATATAGCGATTTGTGGTCTCAGTATAGTAGAGTGTGGCCTCAAAATAGTGATTTGTGGTCTCAGTATAGTAGAATGTGTCCTCAATATAGGGATTTGTGGTCTCAGTACAGTAGAGTGTGACCTCAATATAGTGATTTGTGGTCTCAGTATAGTAGAATGTGTCCTCAATATAGTGATTTGTGGTCTCAGTATAGTAGAATGTGTCCTCAATATAGGGATTTGTGGTCTCAGTACAGTAGAGTGTGGCCTTAATATAGCGATCTGTAGTCTCAGTATAGTAGTGTGTGGATTTAATATAGCGATCTGTGGTCTCAGTATAGTAGAGTGTGGTTTCAATATATGTTTCCTTAATATAGTACGTTGAAGCCTCAAAATACTAATTTGTGGCTTCTATATAGTAGTTTGTAATCTTAGTATAGTAATGTCTAGCCTTGATATAGTAATTTGTAGGCTCAACATAGTAAATTGTGGCCTCAATATAGTAATTTGTGGCTTCAATATAGTTACTTGTGGCTTCAATATAGTTACTTGTGGCTTCAGTATAGTAATATGTGGCCTTAATATAGTATGGCGCAGCCTAAAAATACTAATTTGTGGCTTCAGTATAGTAAGTTGTGTCCTTGGAGTAGTAATTTGTGATCTTAATATGTAAATTGTGTCCTCAGTATAGTAATATGTGGTCTTAATATAGTATGGTGTAGCCTAAATATATTAATTGTGGCCTAAGTATAGTAATAAGTGGCATTAAAAGTAACTTCAAAATATTAATTTGTGGCTTCAGTATAGTAAGTTGTGCCCTCAATATAATAATTTGGTGTCTTATTATGTAAATTGTGGTCTTATTTTAACACTCTGTGGCCTTAATATGTATATTGTGGCTATTGTATTGTAATATGTGGTCCCAATATAGTAAAATATGGCCTTAATATGAAAATTATGGCTATAGTATAGTAATATGTGGTCTTAACATAGTATGGAGTAGCCTCAAAATACTAATTTATGGATTCAGTATATTAAATTGTGGTCTTATTATAGTATTTTTTGTCCTTAACATGTAAATTGTGGCATCTGTATAGTAATATGTGGCCTTAATATAGTACAGGATACAGTCAAGCTCAACATTCCATCTGTGTTTTACATAAACCTGAAAAGTAGAGCAAAAGATTTATGACAGCTGTCGTTTTGCTGCATTCAAGATTCAAGATTCAAGAGTTTTATTGTCATGTGTACAGCAGAACAGACAGTTACACTGTACAATGAAATTCTTACTTTGCTGCTCCTCCATTCACCAATAGATAAGATAACAAATAAAAGAAATAAAAAATATATATACAAAATATACAAGGTATAACAATATAAGTTGAAGTAGATAAAAATATTTTTATAGTTAAAGAATAAAAAATAAAAGTTATGTGTGCTTTTATGTGCAAGTATGAAGAGCAGCAGCCATAAAGTGCAAGTTGCAAGTAACGAATGTAAACAATAATGTTTTGTGCGAGTAGTGAATGTAAACAGTATTCTGACAGTACAATGAGTGTAAGGTGCAGTTTAAATCAGACCAGTTAAAACCAGTTCAGAAAGGAGAGGTTGGAGAGGTAGTGCGTGAGGTGTTCACAAGCCTGATGGCCTGTGAGTAGAAACTGTTTGTCAGTCTTGTGGTCCTGGACTTCACACTCCTGTAACGTCTGCCTGAAGGTAAACGTGTGAAGAGTGTGTGCTGGGGGTGTGTACTGTCCCTGATTATGTTGTGGGCCCTCCTGGTGACCCTGGTGTGGTAGATGTTCTGTAGTGAGGGGAAGGCTGCTCCTGAGATGGACTGTGCAGTTTTGATCACACGCTGGAGAGCCTTTCTGTCCTGAGCAGTAGAGTTTCCATACCAGACGATGATGGAGCTGGTAAGAACACTCTCAATCATACTCCTGTAGAAGGTGCTGAGAATTTTGGTTGGCATACCAAATTTTCTCAGCCTTCTCAGAAAGTACAGTCGCTGCTGGGACTTCCTGATGATGATCTGAGTGTTGTGGGACCAGCTGAGATCCTCACTGATGTGAATGCCAAGAAACTTAAAGGTTTTCACCCTCTCTACCTCAGTCTCCCCTATGTACAGGGGTGTGTGTAGCTCTCGCTACCTCCTTGGATCAACAATCATTTCCTTGGTCTTGTCTGCATTCAAGGAAAGATTGTTGTCAATTGTTGTCAATGCATAAAACCATCAATGTAGATATGTTATTACATTGATCTGCAAAAATTAAGAACATACATGAAGTCTATTATGAAGCGCTCATCTGGGTTAAATACAGGGTAATAAAATAAAATAAAATAAAATAAAATAAAATAAAATAAAATAAAATAAAGCACAAACATGGCAGGAAAATAAATGATGTTACTCACATAGTTAAAATGTATCATAAATGTGGAAGCATGTACACAATATAATGCAAAGCTCACCATTTGTTGAGCTGACCACAGAAAGGCTACTACATGAATGAATTTATGAAGCATTAGCTTCCTTATAAAGTGACTGTTGCATCAATAGTTAATGGTGACTTGTGGTTTGTAGAAAATGCTACATACTATACCAAATACTATATACAATACTATACCAAACTGTGGACTCAATATAGTAAATTGTGGCCATACCATACTAAACTGTAGACTGAACATAGTAAATTGTGGCCATACTATACTATACTGTACTTAACTGTGGACTGAATATAGTAAACTGTGGCCATACTACACTAAACTTTGGACTGAATATAGTAAATTGTGGCCATACTATACTATACTATACTTAACTGTGGACTGAATATAGTAAACTGTGGCCATACTACACTAAACTTTGGACTGAATATAGTAAATTGTGGCCATACTATATTATACTATACTAAACTGTGGCCTAAATATAGTCACTTCTGGCCATACTGCACTAAATATTGGACTTAATATAGTAAACTGTGGCCTTATCATGTACATTGTACACTCAATATAATAAATTGTGGCCTCAATATAGTAAATTGTGGACTAGTTATTGTAAATTGTGGTCACACTACAGTAAATTGTGAACTTAACATGTAAATTTCGGGCTGAATATAGTTTATTATGGCCTCAATATAGTAAATTGGGGACTGAATATCGTAAATTGTGGTCACACTATAGTAAATTGTGGACTTAACATGTAAATATCTGGCTGAATATAGTTTATTATGGCCTCAATATAGGAGATTGGGGACTGAATATCGTAAATTGTGGTCAGACTATAGTAAATTGTGGACTTAACATGTAAATTTCGGGCTGAATATAGTTTATTATGGCCTCAATATAGTAAATTGTGGACTGAATATCGTAAATTGTGCTCACACTATAGTAAATTGTGGACTTAACATGTAAATTTTGGGCTGAATATAGTTTATTATGGCCTCAATATAGTAAATTGTGGACTGAATATCGTAAATTGTGCTCACACTATAGTAAATTGTGGACTTAACATGTAAATTTCGGGCTGAATATAGTTTATTATGGCCTCAATATAGTAAATTGTGGACTGAATATCGTAAATTGTGCTCACACTATAGTAAATTGTGGACTTAACATGTAAATTTCGGGCTGAATATAGTTTATTATGGCCTCAATATAGTAAATTGTGGACTAAATATCGTAAATTGTGCTCACACTATAGTAAATTGTGGACTTAACATGTAAATTTCGGGCTGAATATAGTTTATTATGGCCTCAATATAGTAAATTGTGGACTGAATATCGTAAACTGTGCTCACACTATAGTAAATTGTGGACTTAACATGTAAATTTCGGGCTGAATATAGTTTATTATGGCCTCAATATAGTAAATTGTGGGCTGGATGTAGTAAATTGTGGCCTCAGTATGGTTTTGTATGTAATGTAGTAGAAGCTCCACTGTAGAATTGAGATGTAATACAGTTAAAACACCAGCAGGAGGCAGTGTTTGAACATATGTAACATCTATAACCTCTTGTATATTCACGGCTGGTTTACACTTCCTTAATAAAGATACACGTGTGTTTGGGTTTATAACTCTTTCTGAATTTAGTGAGGGGGAACATGCGGGGAGTTTTCTTATCCGAGTTTTCCGTTCCACCTTAAATAACCACTTAACTCGCGACGCCAGAACGTAACCGCAGCACTATTTAAGGTGGAACCAGAAAACTGGAGCAGGAAGCTGGCGCTCATGAAGCTCGTCTGGTGTTACAGACTGTTTAAGATTTTTCTGAGTATCTACTCAGATTGTTTCGCTGTTTGTCTCCGCTCGTGGTTTATCTTTTTGTTATTAAAGCAGAGAAAATGAAAACTGATCTACCAGGAGTGGGGTTCGAACCCACGCGGACATATGTCCATTGGATCTTAAGTCCAACGCCTTAACCACTCGGCCATCCTGGTAATCGTGCAGTGCGAATCAGAGGACTGGGAATTTATAAGAACGTTAAGGTTTTTTTGGTGCAGAAATGTACAATTTTAGAAAGGATTTTGTAGTAAAAACCGCACTAATGTTTAATATTAGCTCAGACATCGGTTGTAGAAGCAGTAGCAGCGGTTGCTGTTCTTATACTTCCGTCTCCTTCAGGCAAATACGCTCCATAGACGATACAGTGAACCTAAAAAATAACCAAAGTGAACATTATTTCCAAGAATACAAATACGAGCCTTAAATACTCGAATAAAACGCGAAATAGGTCTGTAAACCCGTCAAAACTGTTAACACGAGACTGTAAACACCTGGCAAGGTTAGCTCGCATAGCTAATAGCCAGCATTGTTTATAAAACTGGCTAAAAACTAAAAAGTTAGTTTATGTTTCATTTCTCGAACATGAAATATGGAAAATGTAACATTTACCTGAAACCCAGCACAACTTAGTGACACGCAGGTTCACATAACACGTACGCATAAATAGGTTTTATTATTATTTACTTTTTTTTACATTATTAATTATTATTATTATTACTTTATATTAAATAAGGGCTGAATACTATGTAGTATATATGACAGAATCCGTGTAATATAATAAATATATATATAACCGCAAATCCCGCTACGCTTTTTTACCACCCGTATTCCGACAAAAATTCCGTCCCCTTTTGCAGCGATTGGCTAACACTTTAAACTAGTAGTCGGTTCACCAATAGGGTAACGCTACTCAATGAATTGTCGTCCAATAGGAGCGCAGCAGAGGCGGGCTCTTAAGGAAAACGCGTGGGATTAAAAACGACGCCTCTGAGTATGTTAGTTTGGTTAGTGATGGTTTCGTTTAGAAATGAAACGAAAGTTTGTTAGTGATCGTGTAAAAAGACGGTTCTAGCATTTAATTTAGTCTCTCTGCAGTTTTTTAAAACCTGTAATGTGCAGTGTAAAAGTAAATAGACACCAAACAAAATATTAGTGAGTAACAGTAAGCGGATTAATGCAGTATAAGTGAAATAAGTAAAGCTTTTCTCTGTCTACAAGATCAGCAGTCAACAGTTTGCAGATAATTCTGGCTAAACTACACCTAAGGGCTGGTTTGCCAAAACTATTTATTTGTTTGAAGGTCTAAAAAACCTGTAGACCATAATAGGACAGACCTACAGTACTTAGTATATATATATATATATATATATATATATATATATATATATATATATATATATATATATATATACACACACTATTAAACTATTCAAAGCAAGGCTATTCATAAACAATCTAAAACCAACAATACATACAAGTCTAATCATCCTAATCAGGTACAATAATAATCTATCGCTTGGTTAAGACAGACCCTACCTCAAGCATTCTCTCCGCTACACTGCTGAGAGAGTAACAATAACCCTCAGTGCCCAGTCAGACGGAATCCTCTAGAAGTCTCTAGAACCTCCCAGTTGTTCTCTGATGATGAAACTTAGCAGAGCTCATGAGGTGAGACAGTAATCTTTGATAGGATGCCAAAACAAAAACCTGTTTTCTGGCATGCAAGCTTATAAATAAGAATTTGCTCAATTCGTGTGTCACTTAAACCTCTTCTAATGAGAGTCAGGTGCTTTATATAAGAATTCCACCTGTTGTTTCTAAGTGTCTTCATGATTTTAGTGGTGAGGTGTTAACCACTCAGATCCTAGCAGTTTTAATACTGCATGTATCTTTTTTTAAATTCTGCTTTAATGGAGATTTAATGGGGAGACAGAAAATTGCTGAGTCATAACTGTTCCCAGTGGTGTTGAATGGAACTAAGTGCAACTAAGATTGTATTACTTCAAAACATTTTAAAATTAACTAAAATAATAATACAAACAGAGTGTGAATGAATATCAGTTTTGATGGTACACCAGAGATGTCTGTGTATTGTGCTGCAGAGATGTCAACAAAAGTTAGCATGCTAACCAGCTACTCCCAGTCTGTCCTGTCTTTTAATAACACTTTGCACCTCTAGAGGTGGTAGTGAGTCACTGTAGCATTTATTTGAATCAGCCCAACATAAGAAGATAAAGAAGTAGCGCTGCTGCCCTGACGATGTATACATTTTGTAATACCACTATGCACTCTAGAGGTGAAAGTGGGTCACTGTAGCATTTAGTTGAATCAGCCCAACATGAGAGAATGAGGAAATAGTGCTGCTGGAGGCGAATTCTAACCTCTAGTCAATCACGTTTCAGCAAGAGACCATGTTCAGTAGCAAACAAAGAGCGATAAACAGGTGACATAAATAATAGCAAGAAGTTAACGCTGGTGCTGCTTTTTGATCTTTATAAGTTGGTCTTAAGGCGGAATTCCACCAAGTTTTCATCTTAATCAATGAGTTGTAAACAATGACACTCAGAGTGATTTGATGTGAGTCAGTTAATTGGAGAGAACCATACAGACTCCAATTTCTTTGCCGTGGTGATGATGGTAACCAGATGTCACAATGTCTACAGCAATCATAGAAATTTGAATTACTATCCAAAACCACCAGTGAACCTCCATGTGTTTAATGTGTTGCTGATGATAATAAAGTGATGTATGTTATTTTGGGGATTATTATTACTGTCCTGCACCTAACTCTCCCCAAGGAACGTGTTAAAATGATTTTGTCGTTGTCCAAAGAAGAACATGTATCTCTACATACTACACCATTTGAACGCAGCAGCTGCCGTTTACATTGTGGGAATATTTCAGGACCATAAATGGACCAATAGAAATGCAAAATCAATGGAAATAAAGCCTCTTTACATTGACGTCCACTGAAAGTAGGGTTCTTATGTCCTCTCCTATAAGCGTACTATTTTGGAGATACTTGTTTTCCTTTGGACAGTGACAATATATGTGTTTAAGTCAAAATCCTTTTTAAGACTATTGTAAAACAATGTCACAGTCAGAGTAGCCCGAGTATTCATAACCATTCCATGTGCTATGTTTTTTTTTTTTTGTGAGGGAGCTTTTAGAGGCATTAAACTTTTCAGATGTCTGGTTCCCATCAACAGCTCTGAGTTCATACTTTCTCTAGAACTGAGCATTTCACTTGGAAACCACAGCGAATGACCTGGCACTGGTAAATAGTTTGAGTTCCCCTTTAAGATAACAACTTGGCCAAACATGCTATAACTGGAAACCAGTAGCCAGCAGTTAAACTGATGCCATTTCTATAATGCCTATTGGTGACTATTTTCATTTACTCTTAGAAAAATCAGCTTTTTGACTCAACTATTCTTTTATGATCCAACAAGACCACTCTTGGAGGTGTGGATGTTGTCAGCACTGTATTCAGTAAAACAAGCTCTAGCATTGATATATAAGGCAGTGCAATTCAATGCTTATAGCAGACTAAAGTCTAACTCTTTCCTGATACTCAGACGACATTCGTAAAAGCCTTGGCCTTGTGTCTGCTGCTTTAGTCCTTGAATTGAAACAAAAATATCTTTTTTCTTTTTTCTTTTTTTTTTACTCAGCATGTTCAGAAAACACCAACTTTTTTAGGGGCTTTGTACTCCTGTAGCTGAAGCAGAGCTTTAGGAATGGTGGCTTATGTACAGCAGTTCCAGAGCATATCAATACAATATACAATATATATACAATATATACAATGAAAGCAACTCAAAGTAACTGAATTCAATCACTATGGATGAGAACGTCAGGTTTCTACATTCTTATATTTGCTACATGCTTTGAAGACCACATAAAGAAATTGACATCATATATTAGGCATCATTGATTAACTAGAAATGTGGGATGGTTGATGATTACAGTTTAGGGATCTGCCCTGAGTGAGAACAGGCAGTTCTCTAAAAAGGTATCACTAAAAATGAATAGGACTCTATGGGGAAAAGAGAGGGATGGAAAAAAGGGGACAAACAGACAAGTTCGGGTTGAATCAACACTATACTCATGGTTGGGGGTCTGCACTGAATCAGTGTAAGTGAAATGGTGTCTGTCGGTCAAGCAGAAGCACAGTAGATTGGCATGCACTTTTCCATTCCATTCATTCTCTATGGGAAAAATCTCCTGAAAAATCTGTTGGTTTTCTTAATCTATGCATTCATTCAAAAAGCTGTATACAAGCCCAAATCACACAATCAGACCAGGAGTTGATATCAGAATCAGAGTGGAGTTGATATCTCAGAAACTCAGAAGCAAAAAATGAATAACAGTATAGTTATAGTATACAATAGTATAGTTATGCACAACCACAATAGAGTTAGGAGTGTGTGCTAATGAATTAAACAAACTATTAGACAGCTATTAATCTGTGGGGTGGAGGTGGGGGGTGGCTGGAGTAAGGTTTGGTCAGGATAAAAACATTCTTTAACTACATAACACCTCATATTGACTCAGTTCATAAAGGCCATAAGAAAGCCCCATCCAGCCAGTCTGCTTAACATCACCTTGATTTGCATAACTGTTTGATATTTTCTTTGTATTTTAAGATCAGATCTGTTGTAAATGAGATGTGTTCTTTATCTAATGTACAACAAATGTTATATATGTGCCCTCAACCTTTAAGATCAGGCTTTAGTTTCAATGAACGAATGACTTTTTATTGCAAATCTGCAGTGCATTGCTTATGATACAGAATAAGAAGTCATTTCCAATGGGTTCAAGGGCCCATATGATAAAACATGACTCTTTATTCTACTTCTTTTTTAATTAACCATTTGATGTGCCACCTGGGTCAAAAGTGGACCAACTGAGATTGTATTTTCTGTATCTTTGCATAAATAAATCTATTTCATCGTTCAAGACTCCATAAAACCCTCAATTTAGTTGTCTCTTATTTTATTCTTTTATTAATAAAAATCTTTTTTGTATCACTGCTTTCTAAAACACAGCATGGCTCAGAATCAACAGTTATGTGTTCACTGTGGAGTTTGATAGGAACTGTTGACATTTGCTGTCAGGAACATATTTACAAACACTATTTTTGTTTATGAAGTAAATAAACAAGTATTAAAATAATGATTTAACGTAAATTTAAAACAAGATTTTTAATAAAGACTTGTAACATTAAATCAATCAATCAACCTTTATTTCCACTCAGAAGTACATTGAGGGATATATATATATATATATATATATATATATATATATATATATATATATATATATATATAATAAAATAAAATAAAATGAACTTTAATATAGGAACATTAGAAAAGAAAAAAAGTATGTAAACAGAGTGACAAGAAAACTATGATGAATCATAAAAGAAGATGGAAACAAAATAAGAGAATAAAAAAAAGAATAAGACAGGAATAAATAAATAAATAACTAAACAGGACATGTATAAATAAAGGAAATAGAACCAAAAGTAAGATTTTAATAAAAAAGAGTAAATAATAAAAACAAGACAAACTGAAAAGACACAGGGGTAATAACTCTAAAATAGTAAAAGAAATAATATTAATGCAAAATAAAAGAACGGTAAAATAAGAAAAAAATAAGAAAAATAAATAATGAAATACATAAATAAAATAATAAAAAATCAAGAAACAGAAATTAAAAGTATAGATAAAAAAAGTAAAAAATTAAAAAACTATAAAACTTTAAATCTAAAGATAATATAAGAGAACAAAAAGCTCAGTTAAAACAGTCACAGGCTGTCTAAAGATAGTCAGAAACTAAAAGTTTAAAATGATTGACTGACCCCAGCGAACTGAGCTTTAGAGTTTCCTGTAGTGAGTGCCAGCTCGCTGGGGCACTGTAGCTAAAGGCAGATTTTTCTTAGTTCAATAAAAACTCTTGGTACCTGACAGGTGATCCAACCACCGGAACAAGTCTGATATGAGCTGTTATTTGTTGAGATCAGAGCAGATATATAATCAGGCAAATGGCCAGAGAGTGATTTATGAATAAAACTAAGCCAGTGCATATCCCTTCGTACTGCCAGTGAGGGCCAACCCACTGTCTCATAAAGTCTACAGTGGTGAGTGCTGTATAATAATGAAATAAACTGATTTTAATAGATTTACCAAAGAGATACTCAGCAATGCATACAATAACATAGGAAATGAATACAGGTCATGTTTAACCCATGCTGTGCATTAAGGGGTTAAAAAGCTTGAGCTATGATGTCACATAAATCAATGCATTTACATATATCCATCTATTCACCATTTCTCATCAATGTTCCACAAGTTCTACAAAGTTTATAGACTGCCTTGTAAACAAGACACAATACACTATTAAAGCATATATATATATATATATATATATATATATATATATATATATATATATATATATATATATATATATATATATATATATCATGTGGCAGAGATATCTACTGAAGTTTGTCTCGTAATCCAACATTGTATTTGCAACAGTTACTTATTTTTTCTGTTTCTTGTTCTCTAGTTCCCTCCTCCTCTCTTCCAGTCCCTTCCTCTCCCTCTCCTTCTCTCTGTAATATTCCTCCTTTAGATCCTCCCTCTGTCTGCGCCTCCAGCCTTTAGCAGTCACATGGTATAGGTCCACGTTGTTGCCTGAGTAGGCGTCTCTGTACGTGGCCCTGTACACGGCTTCCCTGGCCACTGAAACAGCTTCGTCCACGCTTATCCCCCAGCGAATCCCCTCGTCCAGTATGGAGTAAGCGTAAGGAGAACCCGAGCCCACCGAGAAGAGCTTTCCCTGCAGGCGGAGCCCATCACTGCACACGTAAAAAATTCTTGGACCGCTCAGTTTCGTTCTAGCATCCTCTGGGCTTTCATCTCCACCTGCCAACTCGTCCCCGTCCCATCCACACAGGGTGGCAGCCACACACAACTCGGTTCCCTTGAACGGGTGCAGCATGTGGGACAGCAGCTTGGCAGCGCCCCCCGTCGACAGCCTACGGCGGTTCCGCAGCTGGTACAGCCGTAACTCCCGCGACAGGATCCGCTTCCAGAGGGCGCAGTCGGCCGAGGTGCCTGAGGTGGTGCCTACCAGGTGGGAATGGACAGGGAGGATTTTCTGGGAGGCCGGGCAGGCCACTTGTCCCGAGCAGCTGGAGCGCGAGTCCGCTGCAGCAATGACCCCACCTTGGAAGGCAAAGCCCAGGGTGGTGGTGCCGTGACCCAGGGGGAACGGGAGGGGAACGGAGGGAGATATGGCGAAAGGGGTGGGGGACTGGACGGAGATGGACGGTAAAGAGTGATGGACGTCATCGTTGGCTTTGGGATTTGTCCAATCCGAGTCCAGGCTTGGTCGCACTTGACCAAAGTCAATAGGGCTCTCCATCAGATATTCCTGCACCGGCACATACAATTCCAAAGGACTGGAACTGCCACTCCACAGATGCCGTCCACAAACGGAATCTGCTCTGGATCCCTGTGGAAGCATGCAAGCAGCATCTTCCCGAGTTGTGGGTGACAAACGAGGAGTGTTCCACCGAAGATAACAAGGAGAGTTGAAGAAACCACACACATCTTGTAAAGCCATAACTTACTGCGATGCTATAAACAAGAAGAACTAAATCTTTAGTCCAGTCAGTGTATACAGTTATACAGTATCAAATCAGTTGGCTACTCTCTGAACATCATTCCTCCATTGTACTACACAGGATTCCGGTTAGAGAGGCAACCATGGTTTGCACAACCTCAGTGTCTTAAATGTTTGATTTCTGAGGCCTTTTATAAATTTCCAGTTTGATATGTTGTCAGGGCCCTCCCCCAACATGTCATGCCTTGATGCAGTGATGCGCTTCAGATACGCGTGAACATACACAGCACGCCTCCTCAGTGAAGCCAGGTGAAGGACGCTATTTAAAGCTGAGGCTGGGGATTTCGCTGCCAGCATAGCACTGTAAAAAGTGGAACTACTGTATTTATTAAATGGTACACATGGCTCTAATTTCTTTACAGTGGTGGTGATTGTCTGTCTAAACAAGACTGCGCTGGTTTGTTTAATTATGCCGTTATGTATTTATCGTACTGTAATTTAGAGTATTGTACTGCATTATGTTGTAGAATTTCACTGTTATATTATTACTGTACTGTAATTTAGTGTATTGTACTGCATTATGTTGTAGAATTTCACTGTTATATTATTACTGTACTGTAATTTAGTGTATTGTACTGCATTATGTTGTAGAATTTCTCTGTTATATTATTACTGTACTGTAATTTAGTGTATTGTATTGCATTGTGTTGTAGAATTTCACTGTTATATTATTACTGTACTGTAATTTAGTGTATTGTACTGAACTGGGTTGTTTAATTACTCCATTATGTACTTACTGTACTGTAATTTAGTGTATTGTACTCCATTGTGTTGTAGAATTTCACTGTTATATTATTACTGTACTGTAATTTAGTGTATTGTACTGCATTGTGTTGTAGAATTTCACTGTTATATTATTACTGTACTGTAAATTAGTGTATTGTACTGCATTATGTTGTAGAATGTCACTGTTATATTATTACTGTACTTTAATTTAGAGTATTGTACTGCATTGTGTTGTAGAATTTCACTATTATATTATTACTGTACTGTAATTTAGTGTATTGTACTGCATTGTGTTGTAGAATTTCACTGTTATATTATTACTGTACTGTAAATTAGTGTATTGTACTGCATTGTGTTGTAGAATTTCACTGTTATATTATTACTGTACTGTAATTTAGTGTATTGTACTGCATTGTGTTGTAGAATTTCACTGTTATATTATTACTGTACTGTAATTTAGAGTATTGTACTGCATTGTGTTGTAGAATTTCACTGTTATATTATTACTGTACTGTAATTTAGTGTATTGTACTGCATTGTGTTGTGGAATTTCACTGTTATATTATTACTGTACTGTAATTTAGAGTATTGTACTGCATTGTGTTGTAGAATTTCACTGTTATATTATTACTGTACTGTAATTTAGTGTATTGTACTGCATTGTGTTGTAGAATTGCACTGTTATATATTGAATGTGCTATAATTTAGTGTATTGTACTGCATTGTGTTGTAGAATTTCACTGTTATATTATTACTTTACTGTAATTTAGTGTATTGTACTGCATTGTGTTGTGGAATTTCACTGTTATATTATTACTGTACTGTAATTTAGAGTATTGTACTGCATTGTGTTGTGAAATTTCACTGTTATATTATTACTGTACTTCAATTTAGAGTATTTTACTCCATTACGTTGTTGTATTGCAGTGTTATATATTTAATGTACTCTAATTTAGTGTATTGTACTGTGTATTGTACTGCATTGTGTTGTAGAATTGCACTGTTGTATATTTAGTCAGACAGCATATTCATAACTTTCATGTAGAAACCTCCTGTGATAGACATTAAACACTTCCTCTTCTAGACATAAAACATTTCAGATGTCTGGGTCATATAGAGCATTTCACATTAAACCATTGTAAATGAGTTCTTAACTACTAATCTTAATAATTAAAAAAAAATGTTGAAAAACCGGTGGAACTGGCCAGGCTTTTTTACATTTGCTTTGTTTGGAAGTTTGTGAGTCATGCTGTTGCGTGTGCATGCTGACCTAACCTATGATACCTTTGAGTTTTTAAACAGACTATTGAAAAATAAAATCACAAAGGCAAACCCTCCTAGTTTTCAGTGACCTCACTTAATACCTTCCACGTGAAAAAGAAATTCCTAATTTCCTATATTACAGCAATTGCATCACAATATATATATATTGTGGCCAGGAATTACTCTATTGAGGCCTTGAGTTACTATTTTGAGGTCATGAATTACTATACTGAGACCACTAATTACTATATTTAGGCCACAATTACTAAATTAAGACCATAAATAACTATATTGTCTCGGAAATTACTATATTTAGGTAACAAATTATGACATTGGAGCCACAAATTAATATATCAAGTTTACAAATTACTACATTTTGCCCAAAAAGTACTAGATTGAAGACATGAGTTACTATATAGAGGTCACAAAATACAATTATTATGACCAGAAATTACCATACTGAAGTCATGAAATATCTATATTGAGGGTACAAATTACTATATTGAAGCCACAAATATTGAGACCATGAATTACTATATTGAGGTCACAAATTAGTACGTTGCAGCCACAAATTACTATATAGTGGTCATGAATTACAACATGAGTTACTATATTGATGCCATGAGTTACTATATTGAGGCCATGAGTTACTATATTGAGGCCATGAGTTACTATATTGAGGCCATGAGTTACTATATTGAAGCCATGAGTTACTATATTGAAGCCATGAGTTACTATATTGAGGCCATGAGTTACTATATTGAAGCCATGAGTTACTATATTGAGGCCATGAGTTACTATATTGAGGCCATGAGTTACTATATTGAGGCCATGAGTTACTATATTGAGGCCATGAGTTACTATATTGAAGCCATGAGTTACTATATTGAGGCCATGAGTTACTATATTGAGGCCATGAGTTACTATATTGAAGCCATGAGTTACTATATTGAAGCCATGAGTTACTATATTGAAGCCATGAGTTACTATATTGAGGCCATGAGTTACTATATTGAAGCCATGAGTTACTATATTGAGGGCATGAGTTACTATATTGAAGCCATGAGTTACTATATTGAGGGCATTAGTTACTATATTGAGGCCATGAGTTATTATATTGAGGCCATGAGTTACTATACTGAGGCCATGAGTTACTATACTGAGGCCATGAGTTACTATACTGAGGCCATGAGTTACTATACTGAGGCCATGAGCTACTATATTGAGGCCAAAATGACAATATTGAGGCTGTGAGTTACTATACTGAGGCCATGAGTTACTATACTGAGGCCATGAGTTACTATACTGAGGCCATGAGCTACTATATTGAGGCCAAAATGACAATATTGAGGCTGTGAGTTACTATACTGAGGCCATGAGTTACTATATTGAGGCCAAAATGACAATATTGAGGCCAAAAGTTACTATATTGAGGCCAAAATGACAATATTGAGGCCACGAGTTACTATATTGAGGCCAAAATGACAATATTGAGGCCCAAATTACAACATTAAGGCCGTGAGTTACTATCTTGAGGCCATGAGTTACTATATTGAGGCCAAAATTACAATATTGAGGCCATGTGTTACTATATTGAGGCCAAAATGACAATATTGGGGCCGTGAGTTACTATATTGAGGCCTGAGTTACTATATTGAGGCCAAAATGACAATATGGAGGCCGTGAGTTACTATATTGAGGCCAAAATGACAATATTGAGGCCAAAAGTTACTATATTGAGGCCAAAATGACAATATTGAGGCCAAAAGTTACTATATTGAGGCCAAGATGACAATATTGAGGCCATGAGTTACTTAGTTACAGACTTTACTGAGGCCACAAATTACTACAGTGTACTGTTGCCAAAAAGTACTACACAAATGTCCTGAATTACTGCACTAAGGCTACAAGTGACTGCATTAAAGCCCTGCGTTACTAAATTGAGGCCACAGATTCTTGTATTGAGGCCATGAGACTCCATATTGACGCGTCGCCCCACAGAAACACCGCCGTGCTGAACTCTCAGTATGAGCTGTAGCTCTCTCTCTCTCTCTCTCTCTCTCTCTCTCTCTCTCTCAGAGTTTCAGGTCCTGTCGGTCTGGACAGCAGGTGGCTGCGCAGTCACGGCCCCACCTGCTTCTCTCACGCGGAAGAGCAGCCTGAACATTCCTGTGCGCGACGCCGGACGGCGAGGACCTCCAGCGTATGAGGACTGGACTTTTAGAAGAGCTGATGGACGCTGTGTGTCTTCCGTTCCCCTCAGCGGATCTGCGGACTGCGCTGTGATGCGCCGTGAACCGCGTCGACATGGCAGCGCGGGCGAGTTGGAGCTTCGTGAGCGGAGTGACGCTTTACGCTGCGCTGCTCTCAGTGGTAAGAGATCAGATTCCCACCAGCGCAGCCTGCCTTACTCTCACACGTTTCTCTTTCATTTAGAAGCACTTCAACGCTGATAAAGTCACTCCCGAGCACACAGGGCTGTAGTGATGACGGGGCTTCTCCAACTGATCTGAAGACACGAAGTACTTTTTCTGTATAATAAGTAATAAGTTTTCTCCTCAGAGGTGACTGCTCCATTAAAATAACTGAATGGGGGAAGAAAAGTGTGTTCCTATATTATATTTGCTATGTTTCATCTCCCTGCACCTGTTCAGGATGTTTTTTTATGAATGCAGGAAGTAAGACAGTCTTCAGTTAGCACATAAATAGGGAAGCAGTTCAGCAGACACAGCACAGATACAGCCTGTAGTCATATATGCACAGATATCCAGACTCATCTCTGCAGCTGTGCACTCCTTTAACAAATCAGGCATTAAAGCAGTTCATCTTCGGTTTTGGAACGGAAGTTGTGAAGAAAGGAGTTTCGCTGAGTGCATCATGAAGCCACAGTTGAGCAGCTGTTAAGTATACAGCCCCTGATGTGGCAGTGTGATTATTTTTTGTTGCCACAAATTACTATACAGGTTACTATATTACAACCACAAGTAGGTTCAGATAACTTGTGATCTCATAATAGTAAATTGTTTTCCCACCAAAGCAACCTCTGGCCTGAATGTAGTATTGCCTGCTCAGTATGTCAATTTGTGGCCTCAGTATAGTATTTCATGGCATCTTTATATTAAATTGAGATCTCAACATTTAATTTGTGGACTCAATATAGTAAATGTTTTTCTCACCATAGTACATATTGTAATTTGGACCCAATATATTCATTTGTGGCCTCAATACAATAAATTGTGCCCTTAGTATAGTCATTTGTGGGCTCGGTTTATTGAATTGAGATCTCAACATAGTAATATGTGGCCTCAGTGTATTAAATTAAGACCGCAACATAGTAATATGTGGCCTGAATATAGTAAATTGTTTTCACAGTATAGTAACTTCTGGCCTGTATGTAGTAATATGGGCTCAAAATGTTAATTTATGGTCTCAGTATAGTAATTAACAACATCAATGTTTTAAATTGAGATCTCAACATAGTAATATGTGGCCACAATATGGTACATAGTTTTCTCAGTACAGTAAATATAGTATTTTGGACCTAATATATTAATTTGTGGCCTCAATACAGTAAATTGTGCCCCTATAGTTGTTTGTGGCCTCAATTTATTGAATTGAGTTCTCAACATAGTAGTCTGGCCACAATATAGTAATTTGTGGCCTCAGTATATTAAATTGAGATCACAACATAGTAATTTGTGGCCTGAATATAGTAAATTGTTTTCACATTATAGTAACTTCTGGCCTGTATGTAGTAATATGGGTTTAAAATGTTAATTTGTGGTCTCAGTATAGTAATTAATGATATCAATGTATTAAATTGAGATCTTGCCATAGTAATTTGTGGCCTCAATATAGTAAATGGTTTTCTCAGTATAGTAAATATAGTATTTTGGACCTAATATATTAATTTTTGCCCTTAATACAGTAAATTGTGCCCCTATAGTTGTTTGTGGCCTCAATTTATTGAACTGAGTTCTCAACATAGTAATCTGTGGCCACAATATAGTAATTTGTGGCCTCAGTACAGTAAATTGTGCCCCGAGTCTAGTAATTCTTGGCCTTAATATATTGAATTGAGATCTAAATATAGTAATATGTGGCCACAATATAGTAAATTGTTTACTCAATATAGTAACATGTGGTTTAAATATAGTAATTTGGACTCAGTATTTTAATTTGTGGCCTCAGTACTGTCAATTGTGCCCCTAGTATAGTAATTCATGGCCTCCATATATTGAATTGAGATTCCAACAATATGTGGCCACAATATAGTAAGTTGTTTTCTAAATATAGTAATTTAGCCCCAATCTATTGATTTGTGGCCTTAATATAGTAAACTGTTGTCTTAATACATTAAATTCTGGCCTCAATATAGTAAATTGTTTTCTCAATGTAGTAATATGTAGCCTAAATATAGTGGGTTCAGTAATATGTGGGTTCAGTATTTATGGTGTAAATTATTATAGTAGTTTGTGGCTTTATTAAATAAATTTCAATGTAGTAATTTTTGGTCTCAATATATTAAAATTGTCATAAGGGACTTTCTAAATATTGCATTTTATTATGCCTAACAATATAAAATATTGAATGATAATGTATTCGTATCACATTTGTATGTGTTACAAAACTGTACACAGAACAATGATTTTTCACATCACAATAAAATATGTTAAAAACCAGCAACGCTAGTGAAATTTAATGGAACATGAATGTACCTTGTAGAATATGCTATAAACATCAACTATAATATTTATATTTATAGTTAAATGGTTAAAATGGAAACCAAGTCATTTATAGTGGTTTGACACAAAATATGTCACTCTAGAGAAACCTAGAGTCAGAATTGTACACAGCAGTGGTGATAGGAACCGAACGTCTGAAGAGTTCAATGCTGTCAGCATTACAAATGAAAACTCAAGAAACACGTGTAGGTTCACTGGGAGTTTTGGATAGTAAACAAAGTGGTTCTATTCATTTTCTAAGCATTACAATCTCAGGTTTCTGTCCTCACCACTGTAAAGAAATCTGAGTCACCAAGTTTCTCTACAGCCTCTGAAAGACTTGTAAACAACTGAATCTGATTAGAATATCATTCTAACCTCTCTCTATTGTGTCTGTGTTGCCTAAGATTCACTGTGATGTCTCCAAACACACCACTGACTCGCCGTCCCCAGCTTTGGAGAGGAGTCAGCATGGAGATTTTATTCAGTTTGATTCGGCCCCTGATGCAGCCACAGCGGAATCCAGCGTGCAGGTGAAGTACGAATGTACTAAAGCCTGTAGAGTCGGGGTTGAGGTTGTGCTATCGACTCCAAGGTCCAGTGGACTTGTGAGCTTTAGGAGAACATGGACCCATGTGAAGACATTTGGAGGGACAAAGACAAGGACAGTTCAGCTTGCATTTCCTCCAGCTGTGATATACAAACGAGACTTTTTTGTTAGGTGGCCCATAAATGCCAGCAGTGCGATGGTCAGGGCCTGGCTGGTCCATCTGGAGGAAGGAGAAAGTGGTAGCGGCAACGCTGGAATCAGCCAATATCATAAATCCCTGGCTAGAACGTTTAAGTTCCTGCGGGTGGTCCCGCTTTCCGAACGTCCTGCCCAAGCACCGACCAGGTCAGTGGCGTGGGGGGCGGAGCTAATGTGGAATTTGACCAAAGACAGACCACGGCAGTGTTCTCCAGAGACAGGTGAGTTTCAAACGTAAGGAGCTACATTTAATGTGGATCATAAGCTATCACTAACTCCTTAAAATCCCAGACTCTTAAAGTTCTTAAGGTAGGTCAACATTCATAAGGCTACAAGACACCTTCATAAGCCATTCACGACAACTGACATTAACCTATATGAACCTTATGTTTCTAAACTTGAGTAGAATACAATGTGCAGCATAAGCTTGTTAAGATGTTTCTAGGTCTTTCTGCTGTAGTTTCCCAGGTGGTTGCTAGTGCTAGATGGCTCGGATGTGGGTGGTCGCTAGAAGATCCTGCAAGGGTGTTTGAACTTGTACCGGAATACCATAACCCATAGATTAACCCTAACCCATAGATTAACCTCACGCCCTGAACTCAATGCAGTACCGATGGTCAATCTCTGTTGGCTCAGGTTCAGCCTGTCCCTGGTTTTTATTAACCAAGTGATGCTCTTTCAGATGTTGTGGATCTCCTGGTGTTCCCCTGGGCGAGCACTGAAGAGAAATATGGAGTCATCCGCACGTTTTCCACCTTCATCAACAGAGAGCTGGAGACTTCACGCATCCACGCTACAGAGCAGCCCAGGTCAGAAATCAACGCTGCTTAGTATAAACACACTTTCCAACTATAGCTTTTTAACTCATTCAGGGTTCCTCACAGTTACAGTGTTGTCACAGCAAAATCGCTGAAGTAGTCTACATATCCATAAACTTTATGATATGGGTATGAGCTTTGCTGGACCTTGTAAGGATACTTTTGGACCAACACCAGTTCCGTTGTTAAAACTGACCACTGATGAGGACGGCAGAACTGATAAAGTCACACAAACACAGTGTGAGAATCGTGCACCTGTATATCAAAGCATATGTGCATGTTTTCCCCACCATGAAAAACTGGTCTTACATTCGTCATGCTGAGGTATTTAAAAAACATCACATTTGAAAAATTCTGGAATAACCCCGTGTGGTGTTACCAGCGATACAACAGAGCTAAATCTAAAAACCAACTTGTCTTTGGTTGCTATTTAAAAAGAAAATAGCATCAGAGTGCTACAAAAATCAGAATCCTAAACTTGTTAAACAGTGTATCAGACATTTGTGTAATAGTTATTGACAATGTAAATCTTAAGGGCATCAAATGCTGCAGATGTCTGGTTCCCATGACCACCACTATGAATAATTATGACTCGAAGCAAAGCTTTTTACATCACACCAGTCTAAAAAGATAAAAATGAATGTAATTTCAATTAATATAATGTAATTTAACAAGATAACTGATTTCTATTGTTGTATTTTGATATGACAGTGGTTTATTAGATATCATGCACAGGGACATGGGACTATATATATATATATATATATATATATATATATATATATATATATATATATATATATATATATATATATATATATATATATATATGTGTGTGTGTGTGTATGATAGCAACTTTTCAGCAGAGGACAAAAACCTTCATTACTTTCAGTGTAGGTTAATAGAGCTTTTCTATTGGTCCATTCATCATGAAACTTTCACAGGATATAAAGAACAGCTGTCATATTCAAATAATCTAGAGAAATGAAAATAGACCAAAATAGAGATACATGTTTTACTTTGGACAACGATGGCAATACACAAACACACACACACACAAATACATACATATATATATATATATATATATAGTCAGGTATATATAGTCAGTAGCAGTCAGGTATATATAGTCAGTAGCAGTCAGGCATCTATAGTCAGGTATATATAGTCAAGTATATATAGTCAGTAGCAGTCAGGTATATTTAGTCAGGTATCTATAGTCAGAAGCAGTCAGGTATCTATAGTCAGAAGCAGTCAGGTATCTATAGTTAGTAACTGTCAGGTATATATAGTCAGTAGCAGTCAGGTATATATAGTCAGGTATATATAGTCAGTAGCAGTCAGGTATATATAGTCAGGTATATATAGTCAGGTATATATAGTCAGTTTTTAGTCAGTTATATATAGTCAGGTATATAGAGTCAGTGGCAGTCAGGTATATATAGTCAGGTATATATAGTCAGTAGCAGTCAGGTATATATAGTCAGGTATATATAGTCAGTAGCAGTCAGGTATATATAGTCAGGTATATATAGTCAGGTATATATAGTCAGGTATCTATAGTCAGTAGCAGTCAGGTATATATAGTCAGGTATATATAGTCAGGTATCTATAGTCAGTAGCAGTCAGGTATATATAGTCAGGTATATATAGTCAGGTATCTATAGTCAGTAGCAGTCAAGTATATATAGTCAGGTATATATAGTCAGGTATCTATAGTCAGTAGCAGTCAGGTATATATAGTCAGGTATATATAGTCAGGTATCTATAGTCAGTAGCAGTCAGGTATATATAGTCAGGTATATATAGTCAGGTATCTATAGTCAGTAGCAGTCAAGTATATATAGTCAGGTATATATAGTCAGGTATCTATAGTCTGTAGCAGTCAGGTATATATAGTCAGGTATATATAGTCAGTAGCAGTCAGGTATATAAAGTCAGGTATATGTAGTCAGGTATATATAGTCAGTAGCAGTCAGGTATATAAAGTCAGGTATATATAGTCAGGTATCTATAGTCAGTAGCAGTCAGGTATATATAGTCAGGTATATATAGTCAGGTATCTATAGTCAGTAGCAGTCAGGTATATATAGTCAGGTATATATAGTCAGTAGCAATCAGGTATATATAGTCAGGTATATATAGTTAGTAACAGTCAGGTATATATAGTCAGGTATATATCTTAAGTCACACAGTTATATTTGAAACTGCTCACGTCGTTTGTTAACCTGGTGTGTCAGAGTGAGAGTGTGTTTAGGTTCTTAACTGTACTGTATGTTTGCAGAGTGACCCTGTCAGTGTGGTTGTACCTGCTGGACTGGTGCAGCCAAAACTTCTGTGCAATCCTCCGGCACGTCAACGAGCACAGGAAGTATGGCACACCCCTCATAATGCTGACTAACTCAGGTAAGTGTGTTTACATGGCGAGCGTGTGGTAAAAGAAAGCAATCAGTAATAAAATGGAAAACTCGTACTGGAGTACTAAACTGTACCTTTGCTATACCTTTGCAGTCGAGGTAACCAGCTAGAATTGTTGTGAAATGAAATAGTATTGGAGCTCTAAAATACAAATTATATTGGCAATTGTTTTATGAAATTGACTTTATTATAATCACTTATGATCGTTCCATGACATGTAGGTTCATGTAGTTGTTTATCTTTATTTATCGTAGAATAATCTTTTTAAATGAATAACATCTTTTTTATAAACAAATTTATTTCTTACTTTATAAATAAACTATAACTGAATGTATTTGTTGGCTTAGTTAGTTTTTCAGGTATATTTTGAATATCTTTATTACTTAAAATGCACTACATGTTTCAGAATTTATGTAGTTTAATTGAATGTGTTTAAATTCAAATAGAGTGGGCATATATGTGAAATTAAAGTTTTTGATAAAAAAAATTTAACACAAAGAAAAATCAATGTTAAAAATGATTGACACATGTCAGGCTGGTCAGATCTCTCTGTGAAATCACACGCCCACCCATACTGGGCTGCTTCACCGTTTCCTCCCTTGCTGCAAGATACTGTGGTGGGTCCTGCAGGAACTTTACATAAGTACATGTCTTTACCTGGCCTAACTTTTAAAACAATATATATATTAAAGTCACATCCTATTCTTAATCTATAGGGTTTAATATGATGTCGGCCCATCCTTCGCAGCTATAACAGCTTAAATTTTTCTGGGAAGGCTTTGCACACAATTTAGGACTGTGTTTATGGGAATGTTGGACCGTTCTTCCAGAATAGCATTGGTGAGGTCAGACACTGATGTTGGACGAGAAGGTCTGGCTCACAGTCTCCGCTCTAATCCATCCCAAAGGTGTTCTATCAGGAGGTCAGGACTCTGTGCAAGCCAGTCAAGTTCTTTCACACCAAACTCACTCCTCCATGTCTTTATGGAGTTTGCTTTGTGCACTGGTGGGCAGTCATGTTGGAACAGGAAGAGGCCATCCCCATACTGTTCCCACAAAGTTAGGAGCATGAAATCTACAAAAATCTCTTGGTCTGCTCCCTTGGATTGCCAGACGGAGAAGCGTGATTGGTCACTCCAGAGAACACATCTCCACTGCTCTAGAGTCTGGTGGTGGTGTGCTTTACACCACTGCTTTCGACACTCTGCGTTGCGCTTGGTGATGTAAGGCTTGGAGGCAGCTCCATGGAGACCCATTCCATGAAGCTCTCTATGCCCTGTTCTTAAGCTGATCTGAAGACCACATGAAGTTTGGAGGTCTGTAGTGATTGACTCTGTAGAAAGTTGGTGACCTCTGTGCACTATGCTTCTCAGCTTTCGCTGACCTGCTCTGTTATTTTACGTGGCTACCACTTCATGGCTTCGTTCCCAATCACTTCCACTTTGTTATAACACCACTGACAATCCACTGTGGAATATTTAGTAGTGAGGAAACTTCATGACTGGACTTGTTGTACAGGTGGCGTCCTATCACAGTACCATGCTGGAGTTCACTGAGCTCCTGAGAGCGACCCATTCTTTCACTAGTGTGTGTAGAAGCAGTCTGCAGGGCTAGGTGCTTGGTTTTATACACCTGTGGCCATGAAAGTGATAGGAACACCTGAACTCAGTGATTTGTATGGGTGAGTGAATACTTTTGGAAGTATATAATGACTCCTGTCTGACTTTGTGCTTATGTGCTGTCAAGGTAAGGTGGCGGTACAAATGCGTTTGGCGTCCAGAGAGGAAAACGCGTTCACAGCCCATTCACCTCTGCCCCTGCGGACCTGGATCCGTCTGGACCTCTTCATTGACGGCTCAAAGGTATCAAAGTCTGATTTGTAACATCACTCACAAATAGTGCAAGCACTGTACAGGAAACACAATCTCTTTCACGAGTGACAGTCGTGTTATTCATGTTTATTACATGGTTTGGATGTCTGAGACACGGACAAGTTACAGTTGGATGCAAGTGAATTTAATTTAAGCAGAAAAAAATCTTAAATTTCAGTATATTGTAAATCAATTTGGTACAGATGACATGTTATGAATAATAGCCATGTAATGTCAATAATATACATATAAAATACCAATAATATAACAATGTTAATACTTTTTTACATGCATACTGTATCTCTGTACTGTATTGTACTGAGCTGCGCTGCCTTTTTCCTCTGCAGGCAAAACTTAAAATCACACATGCAAACTCTACAGAAGATGTGACCGACGTAACCCACACATATGAGTAAGACCCTTTTAATATTGATGCAGTGCTTTTAAAGTACTTATATATTCTGGATGCTGTCATATATATATATATATATATATATATATATATATATATATATATATATATATATATATATATATATATATATATATATATATATATATATGGGAGCCAATCCCAACGAAGACATGGTGCACCATGGACAGTTCGCCAGTCCATCGCATGGCCAACACTCTCTCACGCACTCACACCTACAGACACTTTAGAGTGACCAATCAACCTAACATGCATGTGTTTGGACTGTGGGAGGAAACCGGAGTACCCGGAGAAACCCACTCAAGCACGGGGAGAACATACACACTCCAGAGAGAACGGGCCGGACCGGGAATCCAACCCGCGCTAACCACTACACCACCATACTAACTACTACACCACCATACTAACCACTACACCACCGTACTAACCACTACACCACCTTACTAACCACTACACCACCGTACTAACCACTACACCACCGTACAAACCACTACACCACCATACTAACCACTACACCACCATACTAACCACTACACCGCCATACTAACCACTACACCACCATACTAACCACTACACCACCTTACTAACCACTACACCACCATACTAACTACTACACCACCGTACTAACCACTACACCACCATACTAACCACTACACCACCATACTAACCACTACACCTCCATACTAACCACTACACCATCATACTAACCACTACACCTCCATACTAACCACTACACCACCATACTAACCACTACACCTCCATAGTAACCACTACACCACAATACTAACCACTACACCTCCATACTAACCACTACACCACCGTACTAACCACTACACCACCATACTAACCACTACACCACCGTACTAACCACTACACCACCATACTAACCACTACACCATCATACTAACCACTACACCTCCATACTAACCACTACACCACCATACTAACCACTACACCTCCATAGTAACCACTACACCACAATACTAACCACTACACCTCCATACTAACCACTACACCACCGTACTAATCACTACACCACCATACTAACCACTACACCACCGTACTAACCACTACACCACCATACTAACCACTACACCACCGTACTAACCTCTACACCACCGTACTAACCACTACACCACCGTACTAACCACTACACCACCATACTAACCACTACACCACCATACTAACCACTACACCACCGTACTAACCACTACACCACCATACTAACCACTACACCACCGTACTAACCACTACACCACCATACTAACCACTACACCACCATACTAACCACTACACCACCGTACTAACCACTACACCACCGTACTAACCACTAGACCACCGTACTAACCACTACACCACCATATTAACTACTACACCACCATACTAACCACTACACCACCGTACTAACCACTACACCACCGTACTAACCACTACACCACCATACTAACCACTACACCACCATACTAACCACTACACCACCATAATAACCACTACACCACCAAACTAACCACTACACCACCGTACTAACCACTACACCACCGTACTAACCACTACACCACCGTACTAACCACTACACCACAATACGAACCACTACACCACCGTACTAACCACTACACCACCGTACTAACCACTACACCACCAAACTAACCACTACACCACAATACTAACCACTACACCACCATACTAACCACTACGACTCCATACTAACCACTACACCACCATACTAACCACAACACCTCCATACTAACCACTACACCTCCATACTAACCACTACACCACGTGTACACATAACGCTGAGCACAGATATCATGTGTTAAGCTGTGTTGTGTGTAACATGTTCCAGCTTTCAGAATGCTGTTCTGCATAATGACACTTCAGGATACTTTGTGATTGGAGGCGACATCTACATGCCAGGCATTCTTGGCTATTTTGGACCAATCAAATATCACCGTTTAGGTGCTGAAAAGGTAAGAATACATGTCTGCATGCTTTCTTGCGAGAGACAGCCCAGTGCATTGTTTGTCCAGATTATAATTGACAGTCCCGTGCAAAAGTTTTGTCAACTCATATACATACACTACCGGTCAAACGTTTTAGTACACTACCAGTCAAACGTTTTAGATACACTACCAGTCAAACGTTTTAGATACACTACCAACCAAACGTTTTAGAACACTACCAGTCAAACGTTTTAGATACACTACCAGTCAAACGTTTTAGTACACTACCAGTCAAACGTTTTAGATACACTACCAGTCAAACGTTTTAGTACACTACCAGCCAAACGTTTTAGATACACTACCAGTCAAACGTTTTAGTACACTACCAGTCAAACGTTTTAGTACACTACCAGTCAAACGTTTTAGATACACTACCAGTCAAACGTTTTAGATACACTACCAGTCAAACGTTTTAGATACACTACCAACCAAACGTTTTAGAACACTACCAGTCAAACGTTTTAGATACACTACCAACCAAACGTTTTAGAACACTACCAACCAAACGTTTTAGTACACTACCAGTCAAACGTTTTAGATACACTACCAACCAAACGTTTTAGATACACTACCAACCAAACGTTTTAGTACACTACCAACCAAACGTTTTAGAACACTACCAACCAAACGTTTTAGAACACTACCAACCAAACGTTTTAGTACACTACCAACCAAACGTTTTAGATCATTACCAGCCAAACGTTTTAGAACACTACCAGCCAAATGTTTTAGAACACTACCAACAAAACGTTTTAGAACACTACCAGCCAAACGTTTTAGATACACTACCAGCCAAACGTTTTAGATACACTACCAGTCAAACGTTTTAGATACACTACCAGTCAAACGTTTTAGATCACTACCAGTCAAACGTTTTAGTACACTACCAGCCAAACGTTTTAGATACACTACCAGTCAAACGTTTTAGTTACACTACCAGTCAAACGTTTTAGTACACTACCAGCCAAACGTTTTAGATACACTACCAGTCAAACGTTTTAGATACACTACCAGCCAAACGTTTTAGATACACTACCAGCCAAACGTTTTAGATACACTACCAGTCAAACGTTTTAGATACACTACCAGTCAAACGTTTTAGATACACTACCAGTCAAACGTTTTAGATACACTACCAGTCTAACGTTTTAGATACACTACCAGCCAAACGTTTTAGATACACTACCAGCCAAACGTTTTAGATACACTACCAGTCAAACGTTTTAGATACACTACCAGTCAAACGTTTTAGTACACTACCAACCAAACGTTTTAATACACTACCAGACAAACGTTTTAGTACACTACCAACCAAACGTTTAAGATCAGTTGTTCTCTGAGTGCAAACACAACTAATGCACCTGAAATGCAAATCTTTGTACTTCTATCAACCAACTGGATTCACTTTGTCATTTTCGTTTCAGGTAGAGAATCCTCTGTCTCCGGCGAGGACCCTGAAGCTGCTGGATGAAGCCCACACAGAGTGTGAGGAGATAAGACAGATCACTCAAGGCTTCCTGCATGCCCTACAAGGTGGCCAAGTCAGCCAGACCAATGGTAAAGATCTCAGCTGCTCACTATGCTGCTCACAGCGCAGTGTTAAAAAACCATTACGCTTCTGAATTATGAAGTCACGTCTGTTGGATAGATTAAAAAGTTTAAGTGTAGTTGGTTGTGTAGTGATCAGCTCACACTGCACCTTGCCTGTCTTCACCTGACGGAGAAACAATCTCACAGACATAATATGATGAATGTTGACCACATTGTTGTGCGATGGTCTTTCAGACGTGTGCGAGTCGTATTATGAGGGGTTGAGGAAGACGTACAATCAGCCGAGGTGCCTGCAGACGTGGTCCTGGGATCAGCAGGCCAAACACAGCATTGTACTGAAGATTCTCCGAATGCAGGAAAAAGAACTCATCTCAGGTATCAGCACACATACTGAACACACCTGAATGCCTTACGCTACATTAGAAAAACAAGAATCTTCAGAATAGTAACTTTACAGGATAGGACAAAAACCTTATTTACTTTCAATGTAAAGAGGTTTTATTCTTATTATATAGGGATTTTGAAGCATTTCTATTGGTTCATTCATCATGAAACTTTTACAGGATATAAAGAGCGACTGTCCTGTTCAAATGATGTAGACAAATGAAAATCAAATATTATAAAAATATCTTTCAGTAATTGTTTAAGTGACATAAAAATTTAATTTTCAATGTAAAAGCGTTTCAGCTGCAGGTTTAGGTGGAATAAGTTTAGTTACAGTCGGGTTAATGAACAAATAGTTCACTTATTAACAAACAAGCTTGTCATCATCCATCCATCCATCCATTTTCTGCCGCCTAGTCCCCACCTAGTCCCCGCCTAGTACACCACCGTACTAACCACTACACCACCATACTAACCACTACACCACCATACTAACCACTACACCACCATACTGACCACTATACACCACTATACTAACCACTACACCACCATACTAACCACTACACCACCATACTAACCACTACACCACCGTACTAACCACTACACCACCATACTAACCACTACACCACCCTACTAACCACTACACCACCATACTAACCACTACATCACCGTACTAACCACTACACCACCGTACTAACCACTACACCATCGTACTAACCACTACACCACCATACTAACCACTACACCACCCTACTAACCACTACACCACCTTACTAACCACTACACCACCATACTAAACACTACACCACCATACTAACCACTACACCACCATACTAACCACTACACCACCGTACTAACCACTACACCACCGTACTAACCACTACACCACCGTACTAACCACTACACCACCGTACTAACCACTACACCACCATACTGACCACTACACCACCATACTAACCATTACACCACCGTACTAACCACTACACCACCGTACTAACCACTACACCACCGTACTAACCATTAGTGGAAATGTTGGCAGTCTTTCTCGCAGTCAATGCCATTACAACAGGCTGGTTAGGTCTGTTGTGTTACTTCACCTCTTAAGCTTGCCCACCTGTATTTATTACTTCCTGCAGGCCAATGGAGCGACAGTAGTATGTCACTCTTTAGTCAGCAGCTCTTCCAGGACGTGGTGTGGAGTTTCGGTGCAGCAGGAGGAGTTGGTGTTAGGCCGGAAGTTGTGTCGTCTCAGTTGAAGCTTCTGCAGGTGTGCTCCTGCTGGGGTCATCACCAGGCCTCCCTCATGCTGGCCACTTTACACCTCGCAGGCCTCGGGCTGCCAGTGGACCAAGAGAAGGTAGGAACCACAATACGTCCGATTTTAAGTTTGAGGTATGTTCTCAGCAGCCACTGGACGTCAGTTTGACGTCAACAAGATGTTAGACTCTACCGCTGGACAGATGTTGAATTATATGTTGAATTATAACTGAACATGAAAACTAGGTTGATGTGAAAACCTAATGTTGGAGGTTCATGTCAAGGCAGATGTTGAAGTTTGGTTGGAAATTGATAATTGGAGCATTGGGTTAACGTGAAACTTCAGCCTAGGGAGCAATTGGGGGCCAAGGGCACTTCAGCCATGGCCAGAAGAGTGGAGGAGCCACAGGTGCCCTGACCAAGCCATGGCCGCCCCTATGGTCATAAATAAGCCCAGCCACAAAAACATACTGAACAACAAATATTATTATATAAATTCTGAAATATACGTCACAGGTATCTCCATTTTTGTCGATTTTTTTCTACATCATTTGAACATGACAGTTACTGTTTGAATTGTTGGGAAATTTCATGATGAACGGACCAATAGAAATGCTCCAAAATAGTTTTGAAAATGTTTTGGTCAAAAACTGTCTTTTTCAATGGAACCAGAATGTTTTCCCAGCCACTGTGAAACACTACCATTGATCCAGTCATCATGAAATTTTCACACAATGTAAGCGGCAGCGGTAGTGTTCCAATGATATAGAAAAATAAAATAAAATTGGACAAAAATAAACATGCATGTTTTTCTTTGGACAGCGACAATATATATAGTTAAAAAGTAAATTAATCAGTCACTACTATCGTACTGAACATACCCTATTTCAAGAAGCTAGCAAAGGCAAAGCTGCCAAATCTAAAGCTATGAGGATCATATTCATATAAAAGGTATTCTAATTCCAGACTTAACTGACAGATGACACATACATACGTTTCATGGATTATTGCTCTAAACTGTTTGAGAGTGAAACAGCAAAGAACATTAATACATCATTTCCATACGTTCTCTTCATTAAGTACATACATTACAGGCCAAAAGGTTTGGAAGCAGCATTTTTAAGAGAGACAGAGTTATCTGTCGTTCTTCAGGATTGAAGGTTGTGTTAATCTTTGACTTATGGGTTCACAGGGTCACGTGTACAGCCTAATGGGAGGTTTAGGAGACGAGCGTCTGTCTCTGCTTCATCTGGGCTATAAGCACATGCAGGGTCTGGACGGCTTTCCTAAGGACCAGGACATTGCGTATGGTTACTACGCCAACGTGGGCCGACAGACCAGCATGGACAGGGGTAAAGTCCGCGACTCTGAGGTGAGCAGCTCGGGCAACGGAAGCCTTAAACTCAAGTCTGCTTGACGAACGTATAATGTGGCCGTTATGAGTTTTATTGTGTTATTTTTCTCCCGTATGTTAAACCCAGCTGATAAATATAAACACACTGTTGTTTGTTTATTTATTTTCACTTAGAAAATCAACAGATTCGGTGTGTCTCTAAGTAGGCTGTCTAGGTAGTCAGCTGTGTAAGTAGCAGCGTTCTCTCCTCATCTCTCCTCATCTCTCCTCATAAAACAGATTACTGAGACGCTCTAGTTAGAGAGAGACTGCGTCACGGCTTGTTCCCGCCCACTGCAGCACGCCACCGGTGGTTTAGCTGGTTGCTAAGCTACCAGCCGGCGTCCAAAATAATAGCCTGAGGCTTAAAAATCGGCTAGCATAAATGCTAATGGATCGAGTATAAAACTGCTAAATGGTGAAGGACTCATTACAGAGTTGATAATAAAAAACTGTTTTGTGTGATTATATGACCAGAAACACATTAAAACTCCAGAGAGAATCAAAATAACTCACATTTTAAAACCACTTCACTGCTTATAGATTAGCCCGCGTAGCATCAGGGATTGTCTTAGCAGCTGAGGAAGCGTTGATGCTTCCTTAAAATCAGGTCTAAATAAGGTTTCTCAGTAGACAGTATGTTTAAATTATGTAAGAACTGGGACAGTCTACATGTCAGCAGCGCATACTATGATGTAAAATGCTGCCTATGTAGACTCTCACTAGAGGTGCGTCCAAAATCGCCTACTAGTCAGTAGGTACTAGATTAGAGTCAATGGTAGGTAATTTCAGTAGGTGAGTTTTAGTAGCCACACAAGTTCAGACGTACTACGTCCACCATCTTACCAACGTCCTGTGATGCAAGACGTCAGACCACCACCGTAAAAGTCCTGCTATTCATTTAAAAGCTCCGTTTACTGAAAGATTTAGATCTTTTTGTGACACTGATCTGCGTTTTTGTCTGAATATGTACTCAGACGGTGTGGAGCTGTAGCTCAGAGAAGACGAAACAGGAGGAATTCAGTCATTGTTTACCTCAGCAGTAGCGCTAACTTCTGTAGCGGCAGTTCACTAGTCGTAGCTACGTACACACAGCCGACGTTCAGCTTTACACCGTTTTTTCCTCCACTTTGAATTCATCCACGACTCCAGGTGAATCATGGGATAGCACAGTGTGCTGTGTTCACCTACATAAAAATGGCTGCTGATTCAGTAGGTGATCCGGGTACCGTTCGCTTACTACTCGATGCCTACTAGGTATCCGGACATACTAGCCGCGCTTTTGAAACTGTGTGCTCACGTAGAGATGTTGGGTGTGTCTCGAAACTGACGGTGCGTCCGAAATCTCCTACTTGCCCGCTACTCAGTAGGCGAAATCATCACCGTCAGAGACTCACCTAACATCTCACATGATCACATTTTTGCATATAACTGTTTGGCTTTAGTTTATTATTGAGATTTTTGACCATGAGTCTAGAGATCCAGACCCTCTTGGACTCCTGTAATCATACAAATTCATGCAGATGCAAGCAGTCCATGTAATTTTGTAAATTTGAAAAAAATCGCTGTTTAATTTTTGCTCTAAGCATCTGTGAAGTGCTGTCAGAATACATGCTCCCAGCTGCTAGGATGCGGCAGTAGGGTTTTATTTGAACACAAATTCAACACAAGTTAATTTAAAGAGCACATTCAGTTGGAACAGGGTACATGTGAATGATCTATTAGGTCTTTGTTGTGTCTATAGAGAAAAGCCAGAATTGAATCCAAGCTTGTTTTACATTCTGTTCATTGTGTGTCTGGATTTGCATGAGTAAACTCTCTCTGGTCTGGACTTAGATTAGCTGAGTTATTTAAATACTGGTTTAGCTACACTCTGTATCTGAAGAACATGCAGCAAAGCCTGGAGTGGAGTCTACACTGAGACAGTCTTTCTCGACTGTTAACTAAGTGATCAATGCTGTTTAAAGATCCAACTATAAAAAAATGAATGTACAGAAAGCATGCACACAAGCTCTTCATGTTACTCTTCCATTGTAGAACATTAGGTGGCCTAATGTTTTCTCCAAAATAATTATTGTTTTCAAGTATGTTTATTGACCCCTTTTTAAAATAGACAGTTTTCAGATTTTATCACACATTTCTATAGTCCAAGAATAACCTGCCAGTTATGTAACGTCTTAAGCATTTTCTGAATTTAGGATGTAATAACGCTGGAATTAAAGGGTTAATTATGTATTAATCACCATATATTATTGATGAATTGATATTTATTATCCACTTTTTCACTAACTACCATTAATTATTCAGTAATTATTGAATGACATCTATAGACTAGTTAGTATGTACTAAAGATTACCAGTACCTACTGTTGGTTTTTAGTATCTACCATAAATTAGTCTATATCTACTATACATGACTCAGTATCTAATATAAATTACTAACGCATACTAATATAAATGTGTACCCTGCTAATGGCTTAGTATCACTATAAATTACTCAGTGTCACAATAAATTAATCTATATCTACTATACATGACTCAGTATCTAATATAAATTACTAACGCATACTAATATAAATGTGTACCCTGCTAATGGCTTAGTATCACTATACATTACTCAGTGTCACTATAAATGGGTCTATATCTACTATACATGACTCAGTATCTAATATAAATTACTCATACTAACGCATACTAATATAAATGTGTACCCTGCTAATGGCTTAGTATCACTATACATAACTCAGTGTCACTATAAATTAGTCTACAACTACTGTAAATGACTCAGTATCTAAAATAAATTAAGCATGCTAATACTAACTCATATTAACTCATACTAATATAAATATACATCCTATAAATTGCTCAGTATAGTACTCTATAGTATATTTCTCAGTATAACTATATTACTATAAATCACTATCAATTACTCAGTATCACTGTAAATTAATCAGAGCTAGTGTTTAAGGGGTTTAAAGCATAATAGTCAATGTCCTGACCCTTTATAATGCTTTATAGCAATCCATCACTGAACATGTGCACTTGACGAGTGCACAGGAGCTGCAGATGCAGACGGGCGAGGAGGGAGATGTCGTGCAGTTCCTCAAACTACAGGCCGAGAGAGGAGACATCGAGTCTCAGGTACATCCACACACACACACACACACACACACACACACACAATTAATTTAGCAATGGACTAACTATTTATTCATTATAAGCTACTGTCATTTTGGTATAGATATATTATTATATATACTATACTACACTATATTATACCATACTGTACTATGTTATATTATATTAGAGTTTAGAATGTCTCTGTTTCTTTCAAGTAGCTATGACTGAGAGATAATATACTTGCCACTGTCAGTAGGTAGATAGATAGATAGATACATACATACATACATACATACATAGATACATACATAGATACATACATAGATATTTTATTGATCCCAGAGGGAAATTCAGTGGGCAATGTGATATTTTATCGTTATTGTGATCATGTCACTGATAAACAATATAAAGTGTATTCAATCTATAAAAATGAAATATTATGATGCATATCTTGTAAAATTATATATTTTTGCCATACCGCCTACCTTCAAAGAATTAATGTGGCTTTTAAAGGTTAAAGAGATTTTAAAGTACTTGTCTTGTTCAGTTTGTTTCAACTTGTGTGTGTATATGAGGTTTCAGCTAGGCTGTTGTGTGTTTGTGTGGTAGAAAACACTAGCCCGGATGTTGTTCTGGGGCAGTAATGGTGTGATGAAGGACATTAGTGAAGCCGTGAAGTGGTATGCCAGGAGCGGCCTACAGATGACTGATGCTTCAGCCATGTACGACTATGGCATCCTCCTGCTGAAGGTCAGCCAGCTTCTCAAATCTGCCAACATTGCCTTACACGGTTTGATGAATGGTAGTAAGTGTATGTCTGGACCGGTTGATGGTTCTTAAAAGGACTAATGTTCAAACAGTAGGGTATAAATGTATCCCTGTGTCTGTCAGAGTTTTAAATGCTTTTGTAATAAGTACAGGCTAAAGTAAATTAAAGACCAGGCTTGTGTGGCGATCATGTTTATTACTGGATGCTGATTTATAGGGCTGTGTTTTGGCAAAAACCTGGCAATACAATACGTATCGTGATACAGTGACCACGATTCAATATATCATAATATACTGGGATATATTGTGATATTGTGATTTTTTTATATCCTACTATTAAAACACTATATGAACAGGTTTGTCTATGCTTATAATAGCATTGCGCCCTTGTGCTGCTTGTTAATGTTGGAGAGGAGCTGAAAATGGATTACAACACTGCCATCTAGTGGTCAGAGGTTTAAACACAACACACACTGATGCACTGTCTGCCAGGAATCTGTGTATTGATACTGTGTTTTTGAGAATCCATGCAGTATCACAAAACGTAATATCCCGATATTTGATAGTTTGATATTTTCTTACACCCCTATTGATTTATTAGGGAACTGGAGTGAAGAAGAATCGAACACTGGGATTAAATCTCCTGCAGAAAGCAGCTGACATGGTGAGCATACTATAAATTACATACTATATACACCCACCAGCCACCTCCTTGTATCTACACTCACTGTTCATTGTATCAGCTCCACTTACTATATAGAAGCTACACTTACAAACTGTGGTTCACCTGATTCACTATATATACCCAGTTGCTACCCTGTTCCTCAATGGTCAGAACCCCCACACTGCTGCACTGTGTCCACTTACTGTCCATTCTGTTACACTGCTGCATTGTTGGTCCACCTTGTAGACGTGAAGTCATAGACAATAGCTCATCTGTTCACCGTCTTCTAGTCCTTCATCAGACGTGACCACAGGATCCCTTTGGATGTATAGCTGTACACTCTGTGGTGGTCCTGTCCACTAAAAAACAGGGTAACAAAGTATACAGAGTAACAAATGGACTACAGTCTGTAATCATAGAACTACAAAGTGCTCCCATATGGTAGGTGGATCTGATACAATGGACAATGAGTGTAGATATGAAGGTGTACCTAATAAAGTAGCTGGTGTGTGTACATGTTTACATACTACTGTGTGTATATGTGTGTAGGCCCCAAATGTGGTCCATCCTTCCACCTTTTCTTTTAATTGTTGGTGTTAAAGCAGCTACGAGGAGGATTTGAGTATCTGTGGTAGAGTGCTGACGGTGCTGTGTTTGGCAGGGCTCTGCGACTGCTCTGAATGGTTTGGGCTGGTACTACAGCACTGTAGAAAAAGACAACAGAAAAGCAGTGCACTACTTTGAGCTGGCCGCTGGTAATGGCAGCAGGGACGGGGTGTTCAACCTGGGCGTTTATCACCTGAACGGGGACAATCCAGACACGGCTGAGAAAAACGAGGTAGGCAGCAGCTGCAGACCGTATGTATGTGGTAGATTCAGGTGTTTTAAGAATCTGCTGTTTATTGAACTTTTATTTGGTGCTTTAATATATATTTAATATATATAATAGCTGAACACCACATGGACTAGCTTTTCAGTAGAAAACTAAACACACAAATAGAGAATTGTTGAATTGAGTGGTTGTGTACTGTGTGTGTTTCAGACAGCAGCGTTTCATTGTTTCCTGAAGGCTGGTCAGATGGGGCATGTGGAGGGCGCAGTGGAGGCAGCATTGTCTCTCTCTAGAGGACTGCTGCCGGGGGTCCGCAGAGACCCTGGGAAAGCTGTGATGTATGTTCTGTAGTGCTTTAATGGACTGGTCAGGGTTACTTGAAATGCAGTAATGTGGCCATATTTCGAAAGATGCATGAAAGACTCTAGAACATCCTGGAATTGGATGGAAAACCATGTTAGCCAATCCAAATGCAATTCTCAAGCCGCAGTGCAGCAAGTAATGCAATGCAGATGGAATTTGATGACATTCGTAGATCAACATCTCCACAGTTAAATGACCGAATTCATATCTACTATCTCTTTAACTGAGAAAGATGACACAATTGGTTACCGTGCCAAATGTATCAACAATTGGTTGATATTCAGAAGATTGATAAGATAAGACTTTATTAATACCCGTAGAGAAATTGGATTGTTTCAGCAGCTTATATGCAGAGAAGTACACATGGAATAAATATATAAATATATATTAAAGGTGTGCAAGAACAGTACAGATGGATGGGCATTTACATTGTAGACAATGAACACAGTAGTAATGTGACGAGTGCAGCAGTAGCCACAAAACTATGGAAAGGTGACCAGTGCAGATGATAGCAGTGCTGATGATAAATAATGGATGAATTAGTATCCAGAGTCGTACAGTCTGATAGCTGCAAGGAAGAATGATGCTCCATCCTGCAGCGGGGCTGGAGTAGTCTACTAAAACCTTCCCCAGCATTCGCTTCTTTGCCACCATCTCCACTGTGTCCAGTTTTACTCACAGGTCAGGGCCGGCCTTCTAAATGATCTTAATGATGTGTGCCAGCCAATCTGATGTGTTCAACTGTAGCACTGCTTCACCCATTCCGTTCTGTTTGTTGTGTGGCATCACGTCACGTCACATATGCATTGCTGTAAATTTCCCCACCCGTATCTTAAAACATGATATATGGTATCAGTGAACTATTCACCAGTATTACTGGCCAACCAGTTTGATGAGTTTTGTAATGGTTTGGGTTTCACTGGTTATTTCCACAGCCTACTGAAGCAGGTCAGCGAAAAGAATGGCCACCTGGGCTTCACGGTCCGAGAAGCTCTGAAAGCTTATCAACAAGGATCATGGTAAGAGGTGCTTTCATCCAAACAGCCAACCTTACCCTTCTCTATCTCTACCTCGTCTATCTTCTCTCTTGTATTTCGTCGTTGTCCATAGAAAAACAGAGTCTATAGTTATTTGTTTTCATTATTTGGATGCGACATCTGTTCTTTATATTGTGTGCAAATGTCATGATGAATGGACCAATAGAGATGCTCCCAAATAACTTAATAATAATTCTGGTTCCGTTGACTTCCATTAAAAGTAAAGACTTTTTTGGCCTCTGTTGTAAAGTTGTCATTTTTAGACATACTTGTTTTTCTTTGGACAGCGATGATCTGCTGTTGCAAGTCAGAATGACATAGCAGATTTTATTTTGACTCACTTAAACGTCTATATGTGAACTCTATGTGTATGTGTGTTGTTTTGTGTAAGGGATGAGGCTCTGTTGAAGTACGCTATGCTAGCAGAGACCGGTCTTGTTGTGGCACAGAACAATGCTGCCCACCTCTGTGAGGTAATCCTGTTCTCCACTAAAGCACCTTTCATAGCCCCGACTCGCCCAGAAGGCTTATAATGTCATAGGCATCCATTGTTTGCTAGCCTCACGACTCCAGCTCAAAACCAACCAGACAAATCTCAGATGCCAGACTTGTTTCTTTAAGGAGTGAGGCGTGAATTATATGTGTTACATGGCTTATTCACCACGTTATTGTAAAATCTCAATGTTATAATGCTATCTGGAGGATGACTGGTGGCATATTGGTAAAGTCTGATTCTCATGCTTTAACGTGGTTTATGGTAAAGACATCCATGAAGACATGTTACTGGAGCTGTGAGGCTGATGTAGCTAACACGTATTGGAAGCTTATGGTCAGTTAGCAATGTTCTCCCGCAATTCTATCAAAACACATTAAGCTGATTGCTGAATCCAAGTATGCGGACATGCTTGAGCAGGTTGTTGATTGAATGAAAGCAAGTGGTTCATATAGCTCATTGGTCTGCCCACTGCACTTAATGAAAATAAAGGCGGCACCAGTGTTGGTGACTTAGCAATGAATCTAGATTGTACAACCTTGTACAAACATTGGCTACTTCCCACAGAAGACCATTCCAAAGCTGTCTGTGAGCCACAGGCACGAGATGACATCACAAATATGGAAATGAGTCCTTCTAGCAACTTTTCAATCAGGCTTTAGCTACTTTTCTCTAAAAACACTTGGGGTTTTTTTGTTTTTTTTAAACACTACATGTGTGAGTAACAGGAATCTATTTGTTGTTGGGCGTTTCTTGGCTGCCTAGAACCCAAATGCCACAGACTAGACAATTCATGACACGTCAACTAGTTAAGCTACTTAACTATGTGTTAAATTTCTCTGACCCATACTTTAATACAACATCAGAAATTTCTGACCTCTAGGAAGTTTATAACGGAACGCTCCCCAAAGTTGGAATTCCAGTTCGGAAACTCATGAAGCACAGCTAGATGCTAGTTTTTCTTTTAAAACATGGTTTGTTGTTTGTAACTCTAAATGATAAACGAATTATGCTGAATAGGTAGACAGAAGTCTAACTGGCTTAACTTCACCATTCCAAATATCCCTCCCAACAAACTTCTGGAAGTTGGCAGCTCTGAGACCTACTTATTTGTCCATTTCTGAACTGTTATTATATATTATTATCTAAAACATGGGCAAAACTATGGTGCTGGTGTACGATAACAGCAGGCATTGCCATTAATAATGTATATGCTAAGTGTGTAAGAAAATATTGAAATATCGAATATCGAGATATTATGTTTGGTGATACTGTATCGATTCTCAAAAACACAGTATCAATACACAGATTCCTGACAGACAGTGAATCATTGTGTGTTGTTTCAGACCTCTGACCACTAGATGGCTGTGTTGTGACCTATTTTCAGCTCGACTTTCACATTAACAAGCAGCACAAGGGCGCCATGCTATTGTAAGAATTGACAAACCTGTTCTTATAGTGGTGTGTTTTAATAGTAGGATTTGAAAAATCGCAATACAATATATATTTGCTTGCAATATCGCAGTATATTATGATATATTGAATCGTGACTGCCGTATCATGATAGGTATTGTATCGCCAGGTTCTTACCGATACACAGCCCAATGCTCTACCATCACAGAGCTCAGTATTGCAGTATAAGCATAACTGTAGAAGCAAACTACATGTGTAGAAAGGAAGTTTAATTCTTTTTTTAATTGTACTTGCAGTTAAACCTGCATGCCAGCAGATGCATTATGACACCAACATGCAACATAACTCTCATTTCATGGCAGGTGCTGCAGCACAGCTCTGCGTGCCAGTGGAGGTACCATAACTACTCCACCTATAACTACGCTCCCCATGAAACTGGTAGGTACACGGATCAGAATCACTCTATTTCTCCAAGCATGTGCAAGGAATTTACTTAATTTACTTACTGCTTATGATGGAAATGAACAAACAGCTCAATTGTCTCTCTCCCAGGTCTTTTGAAGATGGGCGATCACTACAGCGCTGTAGGTGATATGGCAACGGCTATAGCCCTGTACAGCAGAGCGGCGCTGCATGGCAGTCCTCAGGTAACACACATTCACCTTATTAGTATTGAACAAAAGTTAGATACCGCCTTTCCATTTAAGTACATGTTACTGATTTTCTGGAGTTTATCTGAAGTTGGAGTTACAGGGTTGAGAGGCCTGCAAGACCTGGTAGGCCACCAAAACTGTCCCGATCAGATAGACAACACTTAAAGCTTTCATCTTAAAGAGAATGAGGAGAACATCAAGCTTCACTCTTGCTTCAGATCTACAGTTGTTTCTGTCCATCCTTAGCACTATGAGTCTAAAGGATGCCTAAGGAGGTAAAAGCATATGTAGCTGTTCAAGAAACTAGAAGGATGTTTACATTAGGACACCAGACTGAGATACAGAGTCATTCTTTACGCTCTGACTTGAGCCTAAACTTGTAAAAGACTCAGAGTATGAGAAACAGAAAACACAACCAACGTCTAGGTCTGCACTCTGGATGCATGGCTGCAGATACCCTGGAGAAAATGAAAGTGAGTCTCCTGAAAAGAAGAATGGAAGAAAGCTGTAATCAAGGAAATGAGTGGACATCACTCTCAGCCCTGCAGTGGGTCAGACACAGCAGTGTTGCTAGAGTGTTTAAACACTGTCTCCCCTCACTGTCTACCCTTCCTGGTTTACCTTGTAGATGTAAAGTCAGAGACCGTAGCTTATCTGCTGCTGCACAGTTTGTGTTCCTCTAGTTCTTCATCAGTGGTCCCAGGACGCTGCCCACAGGACTTTCCCAGCGCTACTGTGTCTGGTCCTCTCACACCAGCACAACACACACTAACAGTGTGTCACTGTGGGGCTGAGAATAAGCCACCATCGTAATGGTATCTCCTCTGTGGTGGTCCTGACCATTGAAGAACAGGGTAACAAAGTATACAGAGAATCAGATGAACTACAGGCTGTAAGTGTAGAACTACAAAGTGCTCCTATATGGTCAGTGGAGCTCATACAATGGATAAATAATGGTTCTAATGAAGCGGCTGGAGGATATATATATTATTGTGTGTGTGTGTATGTATATATATATATATATATATATATATATATATATATATATATATATATATATATAGATGGAAATCCATGTTTTTCTTTGGATCCATGTTTTTCTTACCTGCTGTTATGCTTGTGCCCTTAGGGACTGTATAACCTGGCAGTCCTGACTGAAGAAGGATACAGCATCCCTGGGAATGTTCTGGAGCAGATGCAGATTCCAGCAAAGGCTCAGCTGAACAAGAGCACCGTGGTGGAGGAACTCTTACTCAGGTGCGGATACTTAAATATGAAGATAGGCAGGCTGTGAAAATGCTAAATAAATGTAAAATGAAGGTAATCATTCAACGGCACCAGGGGTCTGTCTTAAAACCTAGTGAGTGTGTAAGTAGGCTGTCTAGGTAGGGAGCTGTGTAAGTAGCAGCATTCTCTCCTCATCTCTCCTCATAAAACAGATTACTGAGACGCTCTAGTTAGAGAGAGACTGCGTCACGGCTTGTTCCCGCCCACTGCAGCACACGACCGGTGGTTTAGCTGGTTGCTAAGCTACCGGCCAGCTCCAAAACAATAGCCCGAGGCTTAAAAATCCGCTAGCATAAATGCTAATGGCTCGAGGATAAAACTGCTAAATGGTGAAGGACTTGTTACAGAGTTGATAATAAAATACTGTTTTGTGTGATTATATGACCAGAAACACATTAAAACTCCAGAGAGAATCAAAATAACTCACATTTTAAAACAACTTGCTCGTAGCTTTGCCTGTGTTGCATCATAAGATTGTCTTAGCGGCTGAGGAAGCGTTCGATGCTTCCTTAAAATCAGGTCTAAATAAGGTTTCTCAGTAGACAGCATGTTTAAGGTATGTAAGAATTGGGACAGACTACATGTCGGGAGTGCATACTATGACGTAAAATGCTGCCCATGTAGACCCTCACCTAGGTTTTGAGACACACCACGTTGATCTCAGACAGTGTTTTCTATTGCTCTCTGCAGATGCAGGCAGTTTGAAGGAGAGAAGGCTGACATGAGCCCATGCGCTCTGGCTCTGTTTGGGGTGCAAGTGAGAAAAGCATGGCGGGATTTTACTCACAGCACCACGCAGCTGACCCTGGCCGGGGTGAACCTCACAATCCTCCTGCTGTTTGTGCTGGGCATTGTGATACAAAGTGCTTTCTGTAAGCAGTTTATCTTTAACATACATTCCATATTGTCTCTACTGTTTTTAAAAAATAGGTATTTCCGTTTTGTTCCATTTTGGACATACATGTACATATATACATAGAAATACTGAAATGCGTTGATGCTGTGACCATATCTAAGCCAAGAAACCGTCAATTCTAGTATCCGTCTTAGAATTTCTGAATTACAAATTACTGTAGAGAGTCATGTTGGCAAAAATGACATTCACCCCAAATGTAGTTGAGCAACCAAGACGTGTGTGGTGTCTGTGGTTGACTTCTATTGTATAGGAGCTACAGGGAAACGGAAGCCAACCACCAGTTAGCCTTGGTGGTGAACTGCATGCCTGAATGATCATAATACGTGTAGAGATGTTAACTAATCTTAAATAGACCCGGTTATGGTTACAGATGGCCTACAGTTGTCAGTAGTAGTAGGTTTTGAGAGGCTTAAAAGGCCATCTCTGCCTAGTACCCCACAGCTCAATACCGTATCCACTTCCTCCATTGGTAAGGTGAATTTAAGACAGTTACTATAGTTAAGTAAGATATTCATAGCTGTTCATAGCTTTTCATAGCTAAGCTAGTGTAACTAAGCCAGCATACTCCATTGGTAAGATGAATTTAAGACAGTTACTAAATTTAAGTTAGATATTCATAGCTTTTCATAGCTAAGCTAGTATAACTAAGCCAGCATACTCCATTGGTAAGATGAATTTAAGACAGTTACTACAGTTACTAAAGACATTCATAGCTGTTTATAGCTTTTCGTAGCTAAGCTAGTATAACTAAGCCAGCAAACTCCATTGGTAAGATGAATTTAAGACAGTTACTGTAGTTAAGTAAGATATTCATAGCTGCTCACAGCCTTTCATAGCTAAGCTAGTATAACTAAGCCAGCATCCACTTCCTCCATTGGTAAGATGAATTTAAGACAGTTACTATAGTTAAATAACTGAAGAAGTAAGACATTTGGCTCCCCAAAATTTCACTCTAGAGCAGTTTTTCAAAAGTTCTTCCAACCTTCTAGTCATATTATCTTAATGTAATGTCCCGTATAACTTCTACCTATTAGATTTTGGAGACCCCACACATCAGATACACCATACAGACAAATGAACATTAACATAACAGTTGTTGCTTTAACTGTCAGTTCTGTTCTGTCCTGAAACCAAGAATTAAACCGAAGATTAGTAGTGGGTTATATTTCTTAATCTATTAATAACTTCTGTTTTTTTCTCCAGCCCACTACTCTGCAGCTCACCTGAGCAGACAGGCTAACCAGTTATCAGAAAGGCAATCAGGGGATTTAGACCCTGTCAATGAGGGGAGGAGCAGGGAAAGTGTACTGGACGCTGCTGCCCCTCAAAGAGGACTTGGAGTTCCCTCAGGACTCACTCGTTTGGAACAGAATGGACGAGCCAGCGCAATCCGGAACGTCCGACCGCTGCAGGAAGCAGCTGACCTGGTGATTACGGTGACCGGCGTGTGCGTGTGCACTCTGTGTACAATGTTTATTTCTCATCTGTTTTGAGTGATGGCGACTCAAGACGATGTGAAACTACAGAAGAAAACATCTCCGAACAACAAAACACGAAGGTTCTCAGAAGGACTGAACATGAGGGGCCATAGCTAGAGGTGTTCACCTGCATAGGTTCTCAGCAAGACTTGTTCAAATCTTCAAAGACTCTTTTTTAATTTAGAGAAGTTTAAAAAGACATAACGTAAAGATTCCATAGTAGTTTTTTCTACGACTATACACCACTGTGCAAAAGTCTAAGCTGATGGTTTAAAAATTTATGAAGGTTTTAGACAATCAGCTTAGGTGCCTCAGACTTTTGCACAGTAGTAAATATCCAAAACTAAGAACCAATTGTTTGGCCCTCACCAACTTCTCAGGTGTCCACAAGCTTCCTTGTCATGTGAAGCACCAACATCTCTGCAAACATGGCGCTCAACACAGAACTGCTAACTGCCTTGGCATCACCTGGGACCAAACTCTTGATTTCCCAACAATGGCTCCAGTGCTTAGACAGTTGCACCAATTAAGCCCATAACATGGCCAGCCAATCTACGTTGAGAAGTCTCAATTAGGGGAGCATTTATTTTTAAGAATTACAAGTATAATAGACATTATTATTTTTATTTATTCTTTTTTTATTTTGTGTTCATTTGAACACAGTAATGTCGTTTCAACTGTGGCCAGTAAGGGGCGCCGTTCTTCACCTATGCTCACTAGCCTAGCACTGATTACATCCACTCTGGGAAAAGTGGAAGCAGTGGTGATTTTTCCAGCTCTCCCACATCTGACATGCATCCACAGCTAACTTAACTAACCCTCTATAAACTCAATCAGTTGTGTTTTAGGAGGAGGAAAGCTCTAGACTCTACTGTGCTGTACACATACTGGTGTTCAACTGAGGATCACTGCGTTAGTCCCTGAGTTTAAAACCTGAAGGAATATTTGGGCCAAAAATTAATTGGACACATTTTTTCCCCAAATAGTTGAATCAAAACTTTGCTTCCATAGTTTAGAACAGGAGCTGCAAAGCTAACAGTGCTAACAAACAATGGGGTCTGTATTCACAAACCACTTTAGGAGTTAGGGCGCTGATCTAAAAGCAGTTTCTGTGATAATAATCATTATAAATATTGAGACCAACAAGTCTGCATGACCTTATGTAGTTTGAGTATTGAGGATTTTCTTTTTTATAGGCGGTTTGGGTAACTATTAAGTTCTAGTGTTTGTTAGCAGTGTTGGCCTTGTTAGCTCCAGTTCTAAGCTACATGTTGATGTACATGAAGCTCCATGAATGTTGTACAGTTGTACAAATACCCAACGTACAGATTTATCCAATTATTCCATAAATGATCTTTAACGCGCTGAAATAAATACATGTGGCTGAACACATTACCTTTTCTAATTCTCTTTTAACTCCCATGTAGCCTTGCTCTTTTCTTTCTGCAGGTCAAGGCCTAGGCTGTACTAATGTAACAGTGCGTGCGGCCCCACCGATTAAGCTTATAGATATCAGGTACAAGGCACAAGAAGGTACTTCATTTATGGGCATGCTTAGTCGGAAGAGAACACCTTAACCTGAAGTGGGTCATGCGGTGTGAAGGTTAAGGCTATCTTTTGTGATACAATGATCTGCAGCAATTAAGTGCTAATATTAATATCATTAAGGTCATTCGATTACACAAGTTTGGCGTAAAATGCTTACTTGCCGAATCAGAATTGTTCACCACAGCAGTGACGGAATGGATTTTTTTAGATCTGTTCATGTTGGAGAGGCACATTTAGACCATAAGAGGCAAAAAGATCTTTTTACCATCACCAGCCTCATGTATAAACCCTCAGAAGGTGTAGGTTCACTGGTGGTTTGGGATAATAAATGAAATGGCTATATTTGTGTTGTGGAAGCTTTGGTTCCTACCAGTTATTAATGAGTTTCTTCTCTTACGTTAAACCACTTTGTTTACATCCCAGAGCTTCAATTATACAGTGATTTTGGAACCCAGGTGGAATTTCTCTTCATGTCATGTCCAACTCACAACTGCAGCCACTGTGAGAACAAATAACGTCCAGTCTATGCAATGGAAAGAAACTAACAGCGTAATGTGTAATGCACATTAAAGCTTCACTGAGAACTCAAAGACTGTGTATGTCCATCTTCACCACGAGAGGGCACCAAAGTTCTGGTTATGTTCACCTGTGTGCCACCACCAGGAGGAGCAGCGGGGTTGAGCAGAGGCAGTCAGTCCTGGTCCTGAAGATCTACCACCCTAAAGAGTTTATCTCCAGGTCTAATCTAACTCATCTGGTCCAGGTAACAAAGGCCTGTAGAGGCATCAGAATGTTAGAGCCACGTGTGGTGGATCTAAACTCTCCAGGAACCCAGTCAGGCACCCCTGTATCACAGCAATGGTCAGTTTATTGTCAACCTGTATGTGACCTCCAGTGTAGTATTAATGCATGAAATCCCATTAATGGGTAATTAGTAAAACCAACCACTGCGGCTGTCACTGAAATCCTAATGTGATGATGATGATGATGATGAAGATGATGATGTTGAAGTGAGAAATTTACATATATATATATATATATATATATATATATATATATATATATACAGTCGTCTGCAAAAGTTTGGGTGCTGGTAAGGTACGTATTTTAGTTTTCTAAATGAAAATAAATGAACATATCTATCTATCCATCTATCTATCTATCTATTGGTCTATATATATATATATAATGTGTGTGTGTGTGTGTGTGTGCATGTGTTTGTTTGTATATCTATATATCTGTGTTTGTATGTCTATCCATCTGTCCCTATGTCTTTGTTTGTCTGTCTTTTTATCTATCTATCTATCTATCTATCTATCTATCTATCTATCTATCTATTTATGTTCCTTATCCATCTGTACATCTGTCTGCTTTATGTATGTCTGTGATTCTTTCTAACTATCCATCTATTCCTCTCTCTGCATATCTCTCTATCTGTCTTTCTATCTATTCATCCATCCCTATATCTGTCTGTCGGTGTGTTTGTCTGTCCATTTGTCCCTCTATCTGTCTGTCTGTCTTTCTATCCCTCCATCTGTAAATCCATCCATACGCCTATATGTCTATCTGCTTATTATTCTTAAAGTGTCATTATGTAGGAGACGTGGTTATCGCCATGGTCACTGTGACGTTATAAAAGAGATTAAAGTTTTAAAACATATCACTTTACTGCTTGTCTGATGTGTCAAATTAGATGTGCCGAGTGATACGGGGATTCGAATGAACATGCCTTATTATAGAACCTGATTACAGTTCACTATCAAATGAGTTATATATGTCATACATACATACATACACACATACACATGCATACATACATACCTACATACATATATACATGCACACATACACATACATACATACACACATACATACATACATACACATACACACATACATACACACACACACACACACACATATATATATACATATACACACACATACATACATGCATACATACATACATACATACATACATGCATATATAAATAGCAGCCACATACATAACACGTCACGGTGTTTGTTCTGCCTGTGTTGTGTTGTTGGAGCTGTATGCAGCAGCTACGCGGCGGTGTTGACGTGACATCATGGCGCTGTTCGTGTTGAGAATGCTACATTTACTGTAATAAAGTTCAGACTCGGGTTGCCCTCAGCCCCGTCCAAACACTGGAACCTAATAATAAAGCCTTGTGTTTTTGTTTGTCGTTTTGTCCGCAGACGTTATTGTGACTCTATCCGCGCTGACTCGATTCGTGGAAGTTCATGAGGGGGAATACATCAGCCTTGTCCTGGCCTGGACCGTGTGACGTCACTTTCCTCAGAAGCTGCGGTTGTTTTTTTTTTTTTTTTTTTTTTTGGTCTTTCACACACACACAGATAGAAAGAGAGAGAGAGAGAGAGAGAGAGAGAGAGAGAGAGAGAGAGAGAGAGAGAGAGAGAGTACCTACCACCGAGGCTTTTACACACCGTCCTCCTCCCCCGAGTCCCGGCCATAACCATATCTGTATGAACGTCTGTAATTTACCTTTGAGGTGACATAGAAAAACACGTATAAGTACTATTTTTGTACATAAGGGCTTCTTTCACGGACAATAACAGTCATTTAAGTCTTAACCTCGCACAACAAGAAAACTTTTGCTTCGGGCCGTGCGGCCTACACGGGGAACGCTCCGCCACGGCCTGACCCGTTGACCTGTGTGAAGCTTCTTCTTTTTTTTTTCTAGATTATTTTGGCTTGATGATTCAGTTACAGTGTGCAGGAATCCAAAACAGAAAGCATCACAGAGGGCGACTCAGGCTCGGATAGCTTTAGGCTTATTTATGCTGAATTAGCAGAAGGCGAGTGTTCACGTCAGAGCCTGATTTGCTAGTCATTTAAAAACAAACTTGATAAACTGCCATGAAATGTAAACATCCTACACATGATGCTATTTTAGGCCCACTTTGTGGGTGATAAGTACCATAACAACATCCTCCCAACACCCCAGTCCCCAGCCATTCTAAAGAGTCAATCTCATTCTTATTGTATTTGGACTTGTTTTGCTATCCGGTGTGGCCCAGAGATGAATGGGTTCCCCTCTTTGAGTCTGGGTCCTTTCGAGGTTTCTTCTTCTAGATCAGAGGGAGGTTTTCCTGGCTTGCTCATTGGTGGGACCCATGCTTGTCTGTAAAGCTGCTTTGTGACAACATCTGTTGTAAGGAGCGCTATAGAAATAAATAAACCTTCACCTTAACCTCATTACTTTCACTAAAAGGGGAACTCCATAACTCCATAACCTCATAATCCTCCATAAGGCGGCAATTGAGATGTAAACAAAGCCGTTCGGAGTGGTTTAACATGAAATGATTCATTGTAGAAAAACACATGAGTGCTGTTGGGAATCAGAGGGCGCCATATTTACAACACACAATTTTATTTACTATCCAAAACAAAACAATGTAACTACAAGCGACGTCTGGGTTTTATATGTAACGTTGGTGATGGTTAAAAAAAATTGGTTTGGCCTTCTAATGCCCTCCATGTTTCCCTTCCACCACTATTTCTATTATAACTATTATAAAACAAGCATTGGGTATTTTTAACTATTTCATAACTTTCTGTGGGAATTATTTTAGAGCTATTAAACTTGAATGTCTGGCTCCATTGACCACCACAGTTTTCTTGTAGTGGTCTATTTCACATCAAACCATTCTGAGAAGACTTATACTGAAGAAAACGTAAGCAGCTCATCTTCCCAGATCCTTTACCACTTTACTACCTTTCTTCACAGCTATCGCTGACCTGGGGGACGCGGCCCTGACCTTACAGGTAACTCATTAAGTGACTTTGAATTGTCATCCAGTTTGAGAACTGCTGGTCTAATAGATGGGCTGTTATCTAAATTTAAGTTTAATCAACTAACTATTTAACCAATGTATCACCTAATGAATTAACTAACTAACTCACTAACTAACAAGACAACGAATTAACTAAATAAGAAACAAACTATCAAATTAACAAAAAACTATCCAATTAGATGCCTAATGAGCAAACTATCTAATTAACTAATGAACTAACCAATGTACTGCCTAACAAATGAACTAACTCACTAACTAACAAGACAATAAATTAACTAAATAAAGAACAAACTATCAAATTAACAAATAAACTACATAATTAGATACCTAATTAGCTAACTATCTAATTAACCAATTAACTAACCATTGTACTACCTAACAAATGAACTAACTCACTAACTAACAAGACAATAAATTAACTAAATAAAGAACAAACTATCAAATTAACAAATAAACTACATAATTAGATACCTAATTAGCTAACTATCTAATTAACCAATTAACTAACCATTGTACTGCCTAATTGGGTAGTATATTTGTTAATTTGATAGTTTGTTCTTTATTTAGTTAATTTATTGTCTTGTTAGTTAGTGAGTTAGTTCATTTGTTAGGCAATACATTGGTTAGTTCATTGGTTAATTAAATAGTTAGCTCATTAGGTATATAATTGTGTAGTTTATTTATTAATTTGATAGTTTGTTTTTGATTTAGTTAATATATTGAACTAACTATCTAAATAACCAATGAACTAACCTATGTACTGCCTAACAAATTAACTAACTCACTAACTAACAAGACAATAAATTAACTAAATAAAGAACAAACTATCAAATTAACAAATAAACTATCCAATTAGATACCCAATGAGCTAACTATCTAATTAACCAATGAACTAACCTATGTACTGCCTAACAAATTAACTAACTCACTAACTAACAAGACAACAAATGAACTAACTCAATAAAGAACAAACTAACAACTATCCAATTCGATACCTTATGCGCTAACTATCGAATTATAATTTAACAAACAATCTAATTCACCAATTAACTAAGCAATGTACAACATAATGAATTAACCAAATAACTAACTCACTAACTAACAAGACAACAAATGAACTAACTTAATAAAGAACAAACTAACAAATTAACTAACAAACTATCCCATTAGATGGATAAATGAACATCTAATTAATTAACTAACAAGTGAATGAACTAGCTCACTAAGTAACTAATGAACAAACTATTAAACTAACAAACAAACTTGCTAATGAACAAACAAACTGGTGAACTAACCAACAAACTAAAAACTACAGTTTATTTATTTATTTATTTATTTATTTATTCATTTATTGTTGTTATTGAGCAACCAAAAGTAAATGTCAAGATGTTAACATTTGTGATGGTTCCTCGTTTCCCAACTTACGCAAAAAATAATAATAAAAACAAACAAACAAACAAGGGGTGTTCTAGTTCAGTATCCTGAGAAACCTCTAAAAGGTCATTCAGGAACCTATTTGGATAGAATTTAGTTCTGATCTGAATAAATTCCTGAAAATCCCCTAAAATCAACTTAAAATAAACCTGAAGAAAAATAAAACGTCAGTTTAAAGACCGGTTTGATCATGTAGTAGAAATGCAGTAAAATAACAGCTCAGCAATGTTCCTTAAGCCAGACCTTACAAACACTTCAAATGAGTCTACTTGAGTCCCGAGGGGTGTTAAAAACATTATAGCATGGGCGA